>JAEAOA010000749.1:0-436539 GCA_016746295.1 Potamilus streckersoni
TTCATCAGTTTAAAGAAGTTTTTCTCAAACTGTTTTCGCTGCAGCCCCTCTTGAAGTGTTTGAGTTAATATAACCTCTCATCCGCTGAGACTGATTAAATTTTAGTACACGATGAACTTTTCTTAACACAAGACCAGCATCGATTGCTTGTTTTAAAACTTTGTAATGCAAAACATAATGACGTTTATGAAGCAAATTTGGTACTAGTTTCTTGACCATGGAATGTTGTCTTAGTGATGCTAACGCTTGTTGTTTTTTTGATAACAAGCTATAATATATAACCATCGATTCCGCACAGAAAGGGTAATCGTTATGCAATTTGTGTAGCGAGTTTGGATAATCAAGATCAACTTCAACGAAATAGGAAACATCTTCGGGTATCTTTTTTTCTGTCTCCGATAGAAATTGATCAGCCGTGATCCAGTGAAATCCTCCAAGAGGTATTGGTTCTATCATTGAACTACCATACAAGTTCTTAGAATCTAAATAAATTATGTACTTCGAAGGGAGCTCAGGGTTATACTATTTCAAATGTCTGTTGTTTGCTTCAGCATATTTTTTTGTTATCACGCTAATACCGCCTCTGATAACTTTTTCAATAAAATTGAACATATCGACGTCAGTCAGTAATTTTAACCTTAGCTTACTAAACGTTAGCAGAGCTTCCCATAACAGCCCAGGGGCAGAATAATACCAGCAAGGATCTAGTCCATAATTATTATAACTAACTTCTCGAAAACTTTCAAAATCATCTGCTAATAATAACACGTCAGTTTTCAAATACAAATCATGATAATCACCTAACGTCTCACAATCAAATTCTTTCCAGATAACTTGTGCATAATTGTACTCTTCATCGGTTATATTTTCATTTTTAAGTTGTGAGTAAAATTTATATTTGCCAGGTAAAGATGTTTCATCAAATTTACTCCAGTCGTCGAGGTATTCGTATGGAAAAACTCCTTTTTAGCTAGTAGATTAAATTTATCTCCAAAACAATCTCTTAGGTTATTAAATTTACTACAACCTTTCACTAACTCATCTAACGAGGCTGCCATAAACTGCAGGCTGTCAATGAAACGCAATTTACCTAGCGTAACTGACATGTATTTTTCAAAATTATTTGGAATGCATTTGATAACGTTATCGAGTTTTAGACGAGATTTTAGTTTAGGATCACCAAAAGCTTCTACTATAATGTGACTATCATATCGTCGAAAATTGTGAAGAATAACCGAAATAAAACCTGGAGCATGAAATTTTAAATTATACTGATTATGAGCCGCTCCACGGTACTGTCCGGTCAAATGGCAATGGTCATGTACTTCTTTGTCAGTCCTGACATTGTCAGGGTCAAAAGCTTTTTCACAAATATAACAAATTTCCGCTTGCTCGTGATCAGATTCTTGTTGAGGTGTTAATTTTAACATTGGTGTTACTCTTTTCAAACGATAGGTAATAGTATCAACTTCATTAATCAACTGCTTGATAAGCCAGACAGCTGGATTTTTACCACGATATAATTTGATTGATTTAGATAATCTAGAATCAGTACAACAAACTACCTTGTACGCTACTCCACACGGAACATAATTTTGAACTTTTCTTGTACTCGATTTTTTAGAATCATTTTCTACGCCAAGTACAGGATGAAGTAAACACTCAAAATCAGCGTATATGACGAAAGGAATTTTTAGTTTGTGATTATGATGGACAAACTGTAACACACTATCTATTTTAGATGGCATTGTTATTCTATGTACATCTCTACAGTACTGCAAATGCTTTTGTAATGTTTCATTGTTTGTACAGCCATGCAAGCAGCAGTAACAAAAGAACTTTTTATTCCTATTTTTATTGTACTGTTTACCAAATAGTCCGCTAAAGTTTTTAATCCAAACGTAATGATTTTTATAAAATTGTAAATTTATAGTCGATTGTGAAGCTTTTTCTGAAATATATCTCGGATATACATCCTCTTTTTCATCTAGTCCGAAAACGTTAATTGAAACATTATTTTGCTTTTCAAATTTTAGTATTTGATTTTCTGCCACTGGAAAGTTAATATCTTTAAAATTTAATCTTGAAACGTGACTGATATACTTCTCAACGCGATCAGCGTGTTTTTTTGCTGGAAATAGCGCGGAAAGAATTGCCCATTGGAAACATTTGTTATATACGTTTTTGATGATTATACAACATCTTTTACTTTTTATTTTTGGTGGCAGGTCGATGTATGAACTACCTCGTAATGCGTCATATTTTATCGTGTGAAACAATATTTCTGTGACCGTTTCAAACTTCTAATCCGAATCTAATTCAGTGAATTCCTCTATTTTTTTCCAAATTTCTCGGTGTATTTCATCAGATAGTGATAACAGATCAGTCCCAAGCAAAACACGTCTAGATTTTGCGCTCATATAAGGATCTGTAAATTCTATCTTTTCAGTTGATTCTTCCGTTAAAATTAGCTTTAAAAATATATCATGCTATTGCACTAATAATCTGATACTTTTGTGTTTTTCGAGCTCACGTTTTACAGTTGTCTGTAGTAGGTGGTAAAGATTTGTTGCAGTAAAACTTACTAAAATATTTTGATTATCAAATCGATAACTATTGTCAAAACCTGCAAAAGCAGTCGCTATTTTATCAGGTTCTCCCATAAAGCTTCTCTTGGCTATATCATGCAATTTTAACATTATTATATTGTAAGGTAATATCTAATTGATAATTTACCTCACACTGCGCATGCGCTAAACAACACTTAGAGATAAAAAAATTACCTATAATATAACGACAGCAAATCTGACAAACACATGTGAGCAAGAAGCATATCAAGTTCACCCAAAGTATAACTTTACCTCACACTGCGCATGCGCTAAAAATCAATTAGAGATACAAAATATCACCTATGATATAATGACAGCAAATCTGACAAGCGCACGTGAACAAGAGATATATTATATTCACCCAAAATACAACTTATACGCTGGAAATACATTAGGTTCGGTTATTAACATTAAAACTGGAATATCTATTGGCAAATTAACGTCAGCGGGTTATCAGGTTAGTGTAAAAGGAGATAATACTGAGAGGATTACAATGCTTAGAAAAAATTTTATTTACACGTTGTTCTGCAGTGACAGCATTCCAGAGGGATGGCGTGTATATCACGTGATCGGTAAAGTCACTGATGATAACGTTGAAAACTTATCTTTAGAAAATGAGTTTAAGCTGCATCCGCTCTTTGATTTATACGAGGCTAACGATCGCGGTATTATTAGAAACAGAAAAACTAAAAACGTTATTGGTTCTATAGGTAATATGGGATATCCTCAAGTAGAAGTTAAAGAAACACTAGGAAATTTTGTTAATTATAAATCACATAGGTTTGTTTATGAGGTGTTTATCAGATGTATACCCAATGGTTTGGTTATTAACCATATTAATAAATTAAAGACTGACAATCGATTGGAAAATCTGGAGCTAGTGACGCTGCTTAACATCTTTAAAAACGTACAAAAACTACTTGATCAGATCCGGTCTTACCTACGAGGAGTCAAATATAATATGGATGATTTAGTACGTGAATTTCGTATTATTGACAATATGTTAACAGACATTCTACCAATGAGGGTTAGCAAATATGAAAAAAAATTATAAAAAAATATGAGTAACGTATAATTTTATCTAAACTTAAGATACCTTCACTAATGCTAGTTTAATTTCCGGCTTGCAAATGTTAACTGAAATTGCCACGCTCTAATGCGCTTTAAGAATCTACACACAGGTAAACATGTAAGGTTGTTTCCCTACCTGTAACTGCAGTATAAAATCCAGGTAAACTGATAGATCTTATCTTTTCCGACTGAAATTTTATCTATATTATATAAAATAATATCACTTACCTCTCACATTCATTCTAATGCGTAGTTTAATTTCCGTCTTGTTAACTGAAATCGCCACGTTCTAATGCGCAGTTTAATTTCCACCCAGCACAGCACACATGTTATCCGATGAAAATCTTGTAGTAGACTGATAATAAAACCCGTCTGTCTTGCCGTCTTTAGAATAATCGTGAACATTCCACGCATGCTCTGTTCAAACAAATTCGTCACCTCTGTATGACAGAGCTTATCTAGATGAATCATAACATTCCCACCTGTTGTTTTGTCTGGTTATAAAATACCTGTCTGCACACCCTGTGTGACAAGCTTCCTTGGATGACTTATTAATTTGACCTTCCCACCTGTTGTTTTGTCTGGTTATAAAATACCTGTCTGCACACCCTGTATCACTACCTGTCTGCACACCCTGTATCACAAGCTTACCTGGATGGATGAATCATTAACACCTGAAAATACCTTTTATTAACTTACCTGGATGTACACACCTGTTGTTTTGTCTGGTTAGTCTGCACACCATGTATGACACGAGCTTACCTGGATGGATGAATTATTAATTTAGCCTTCCCACACCTGCCGTTTCTGTAAAATAACTTTTGTTAACTTACCTGGATGTACAAGGAAGTTTACCTGATAAAATAATTCATGTACATAACTCTCTACCTGAATGAATTATATTAACACTGTAATAACAGAGAAGGAAGGGTTAGAAACTTTACTAATACTTTTTGATACAAAAGGGGTGGGGGATAGTTTATGCATAGCAGCAGGGGTAAAAAACAACGGTTTGGGCTAAAACCCTAGTTTTCCCTTCCTGCTATGTCCCACTTAACCAGTGTCCATTCTGCAACCGAACCTTCCGTGCAAGGATTGGCCTTATCAGCCACATGCGCAAACACACAACAAACAACTGCGCACACACAGAACAGAACCATCCCCTCCAAATCACGCATGACAAGAATGGTCCTCATCGACTCGACAGACAAACAACAAGATATTCATGTATGCTCTTCTGTCATACTTTCATCCCCTACCTTCACCCCTTTCCTGCTCTCATTCATTTTGTAATTTATACCCTTATTAATATGTGCTTATAGGAAATCTGTCAAAGGTGATTAAGAATTATCAAAAATGGAGCTGTTTCACTTGGTGTCTATCGTTCATGGTATCAATGTTAACCTCAGCCAAATCTACAGCATGTACTGCAACAAAATGGATGCTTTTATTACAGATGTGTGTGATTGTGGGTGTGAAAGCCATACATAAGACAATTTTAAGATGATAATTACTACATACATTCCTGTACAAGAACATGTATACGTAAAAGTGTTGCCGTTCTGGTGGATAATAAAGTAAAAATATATCTATAAATGTTAGAGGCCTACAATGTTATTTGTTTAAACGAAGGGACCTTTTTCACTGGGTGAAACAAAAGAATATATCGATAGTATGTTTGCAAGAAACTCTTGTACAAAGAACGACGAAATGTATTGGGCAGCGGAATGTGGATACAAATGTACATTTAGCCACTGCTCTAGTAATAGTGCTGGGGCTGCAATATCATTTAGAAATACGTTCGAATTTGTAATTCATGGAGAAAGATGTGACAGTCAAGGAAGGTTTATTATTTTAGATATTACAATAAACAGAATAACCCACGTGAATCTGTATGGTTATAATGATATTAATCCCAGCTTTTTTAGAAAGTTAAAGGAGGAGATTTTATTTTTATGTTTTCTTCAATTAGAATGTGCGGGGGATGGAATGCTGTTCAGGGCTTAGACTTAGATACATATAATTGTTTATATGAGAAACACCAACCGTCTAGAGCAGTGTTCCAAGACCTAAAACAGAAATGGAACTATTTGATCCCTGGCGAAATTCAAATCAAGATTTAAGGATGTATACCTTGAAGCAAAAATCTCCCTTGAAAGAACGTAGATTATATTACTTTCTCGTATCTGAAAAGACATTCATATGATTACAGTTGATTAGTGTATCTTATCTGGCTAATACATGATATCATAAATGAAATTGAATATGAAAATATATATGGTTTATTATTACTAATAGATTTGGAAAAAGCCTCTGACTCAATTGAGTGGACCTGTGTAGTAGAATATTTATAATCTTTTAACTTTGTTTTTTTATTTTGTAGGTTATTTAGGCTGCTTGTACTGACTGTAAAAGTTGCGTCATAAATAATGGACATATCATCTTTGTTTACACTAGAAAGAATGTGTCGTCAAGGAGATCACCCTACACCTTACTTGTTTATATAGTTGGGGTTGAGAGTTTAGCTACAACTTTAAAGCAAAATGTGGATGTACGGGGATGTGATGTCAATGAATATAAATTGTGTCAGTATGCCGACGACGCTTTTATTCTTCTTGATCGATCTCAGCATTCTCTTAAAGCAGCAATGAATATCTTGCAAGGTTTCTTTCTATTATCTTGACTTAAATGTAACAAAACAAACACAAAAGCCATTTAAATTTGAAACAAGACATTTTTTAATGAAAGAATAAGACATTTGTCAGTAGTTGGTAAGGTAATTGTTGTATAAACCCTTGCTATTCCTTTATTTATACATCTTTTCTCAGCACTTCCAAATCCATCAGCCAAAGTTGAAGCAGAACTAACTCGTACATTATGTTTTTGTGGTGGAAAAGTAGAGAGAATTAAACTCGATATATTAGTACCCTCAGAGAACGACGGAGGACTCAATACGATACATATAATCTCATTCAATATGTATGTTAAGATAAGATGGGCAAAGATTGCTGGAGAATGAAAATGCAGCATGGAAGAACTTAGTCAATACAAATATGCCCAGAAATAAACAGATATGTGGAACTTAAGGAGAAGAAAATCAGAAGAATCTAGTAAGCTCATTAAAATTGTTTTTGGAGAGATATAATTTTGGCAGTATATTATTGGAAAGATAAACAGCAAAGCGATAACGAGTTCTTGTCCATATAGTATTTTTTAATTTTACCTCCCTACCCCCGAATGTTCAAAGAATAATGATCCTGGACAGAAGCCGTTTTTAAAATTTTGAATGATATAATAGGCTATCATGGAAATTTATTACCTATTCGAATGATAAAACAAAAAAAAATAGAAAGGGTGACTTCTTGAAATACGTTTTAATATCCGAAATTACAAAAGCATGGAAAGAAGCCATAAAGACCATTGAGCACGTAATAAGTTTGATAGGCAGTAGGATATAATAATCGATCTGCAAAAACATAATTCCCTCAAGATTGTTTACAAAGATTTTTAAAAAGGACTACAAGGCATCATACTGCCAAGCAAGATTCTTGGATGCAAGTATTGAACACAAATAAGAGTAGTGAGGAGTGGTCTGAGATTTATAGCCGGGCGAAATTTTGTGCCAATGTTGCCAAGATGATCTCTTTCAATTTTAAATTAATCCACAGAATAATCGCTACTAATGATTTTTTAAAAAAAGAATTAACATATTTGACGACAACAAATATACGTTTTGTAAGAGAGAGAATGAAGGTATTGAATATCTCTTCTATGATTGCAATAATAATTCAAAGTTCTGGTACAGTTTTATTGAACATTTTACACATCTTTGCCCAAAATATTGTACATTTGTCTTAAAAAAAGAAACACTTTTAGGAAGTGAACAACTGGAAAGTTTGTGTAATTTGTTGGCTTAATTTGGCAAAATATTACCTTTATACCTGCCGATTCAATATGCAAAATACTTCCATTTATGTTTTTAAGCAGAGAGGTGTAATGCATAAGAACGTTGAAAAATATGCTGCTAAGGTAAGCAAATAAAGAGGACAAATTTCTTAAAAAATGGACCTCGACAGATGAATAGGTAACATGTATCTAATTGGATGGTAAACTGGAATAAAACACTTATTTTCAAAGCCTATGTCACATACAGGTATCCATCAATTTAGATTGAGCATTTAGAGAGATTGCATGCCATATCGATGTGTATATGAGTGTGTTTGTTGTCATTCTCTTCTTTTTCTTTAAATATAGATTATATTTATTATCACTAGTTTATCTGGAAACAAGAAAGGTGTGATTGTAAGGTGACCTTGGGATGGTTTGCCTACCCAATGACCAAACTATTACGAGGATAATAAAAGAAAAAAAAGAGTGATACTGAAGACCTCCCCCTATTCTTTGGCTGGATAATTCAGGTAAATAATAAGATAACAAACACTTTTGTGACATCGGTATTTTAAAATGATGTATTTAATATATTACAAAGGAGACCTAAAGATGTGTGATTGTTCTGAAACTATCGGCAAAATTAGCATAATTATAGGACAAGATAATTCGGGTAATTTTTCCAGTTTAGTCTCAGTTTCAGGTTAATTTAAAATAGGTAGTGAAGTTGACTTTTGTAAAATATCATCATCATCATCATTGTCGTCATCGTCGTCGTCGTCGTCATCATCATAGCAAAATTCATTTAAAGGTGTTAAACTTTCTTTTTCTGCGGGTGCCATTAAATACATCGATAAGACGAATTATATAGTTCCACTTCTAGCAGCTAAACCAGCAATAATAGCCACTGAAGACCAAGCTGTTTCAAAGACAGCTGCATTAAATGCTGATGGAACCGCTGCTGGAATGGCATTAAAGAAACAATCGGGACAGGGAATAAAAACCTCCATAAAAGGGATGGGGTCTAAGATTGCCAGGGACCCCATGTTCATGATATAAAAAGGATCCAAGACAGGGTCTCAGGACATTTCATTGATTCTTCCTATGGACAATTTTGATTTACTAGATGATACCAAAAAATTCAAAACAACAATTTTCAGAGGCGTGTTTATCTTTGATCAAATACCAAAGAAAAAATAATATTGAAACTGGTATTATTAATCTCAATAAAAAAAATTCTGGACCAGCACCCATTGTGTTTTGTATGTAATTGATCCGCGTAGAATTATTTATTTTGATTCATATGGATTAGCGCTACCAAGGAAATGATTAGAGTATGTTAGCAGCTTGCAAAGTACTCCATTCTTGTATTCAACGTTACCAACACAGACATTGAATGATCTACCAAGATGTGGTCGTGAAATACATAATGTACTCAATACTGTATCACAATCAACAAAACCACCTCATAAAGTCGTGCATGAATATACAATGCTGTCATATTTAAACAGATATCAGTAAATAATAATGGTAGATATCTACGGAAGATCCACTCGTGGTAAAGCTAATCAGCAAGGTGATTTATCTATATATGCAACTCTTGATCAGCAGAGAAATGAAATCGTTGATTTATTAAATATTACAACTTTGGATTATTATGATGTTCTTTTTCGGGATAAACAAGCACGATTTCAGACTAGTAATATAGAATTGCAAGATGTACTCACGCAAATTCCAACCGCATTTGTTGATAATATCGTTACTTTTACTCGTCAGATTAAAACACTAGATTCTGGCTAGTCAGTTAACGATTATATCAAGGACGCTGGTGATTTATTCATGGGCAGCATTATTATGAATCGAAATAAAATTTCAGACCTTGAAAACCCAACCGCAGATGCGGATCCTGAAACGAGGAAATATATTGATGATCAAGAGTCTAAGTAGCTATTCTCCGACAATGCTATAATGCGCGAATTTCTCAACATACATAATAATGATATTAATAATCACAGAACACCATAAACTGCTGTTGATGCCGTAAAGAACACATAGGTCAATGATAAGGAAATTCCAGTAACAACTTTGGTAACAACAATCAACAAAAGAACTCAATACTAATTATTCTAATCACGTACAAACTTTTTTAAATTTTTGCAGAAACGTAAATAAACCCAATAATGATTATTTTTTGCAAATCCACCAACTGTAGACATAAACCTCATATTAACACAAAATCAACGATATTGTTAGTGGAATTTCTATTTTCGTCCAAAAAATGAGTCTGGTTACAATTCCTCACAAGCAAATCATGAATTGTAGTATATACAATAGCATCGGAATAGGCAACATGGACAAAATAACACCATCATACATGCAACAGAGGTCACCAGTATATATAGATTGTCTTGTTCAGATCTACAAAATTTATTATTTATATTACATTTCCATGGCATCATACAACTGATGCTTTCTCTGAAGTTGTGTCTATAGTGTTAAATAACGTTACCGAAGAAGAATTTATGATGAAAAGCATTTTATATAAAAATTAACCGCATTGTCTTATAGGTGTTGTTTGGAATTTATCGCTGATAAACCATAATTAATTTTTTACGTCATTAAGTATGATGGCAAATGTTAGTGACAAAGTCACTGGCGACTGTCACTTATTGACGTTCAGCTTCACAGATATGATCAAGTATGTGAGTCTCTGACCAAATTAAAACTATTATCGACGATTATAGAATAAAAGTATAAAAAAATGCAGACGTATGGTTGTCATTGATATAGTTATTTGCTCAGTTCTGTTATTATTGCTTGAGCCTGATTATTATTATCAACGATAATACTGACAGGGCGTGCAGTTATAATAATTTTCGTTTCAACTTCAATGACTATTGCAGGTATTCTCCACACTATTGCTAAATTGATAGTTACATGAACACATGAAACATTACTCGAGAATATAATGCAATTACACAGAGCAACGGCTATTCTAAATACTCAGCGTGTATTTTATTCTACCTCATTGATTATAAAATATCTGACGATGAGTTCGCAACAAGGATGAAAACCTACAACGATGCATTCAAAATTGCTAGCGATTCTGATGACTTTGTCACGCTCTATAGTCAATGCGAACAAGTGGAGAATTAAGTAATAACAAAACTAATAACGTCATCGACCTTGATTGAGTCAAGATAATTACTTCAACAGATCGTTACTAATACAACTGCGTCAAAAACTACCATGATTTCATTAAGTTCGACAAATCCTGAGTTTAACGTTAAATTTTCAACCGCAAATTCTGCAAGCGAAATAGCATTAGCACAATTATGGATTTATTATAGCTGGCCAAATATTAGACCAAAACCATTTGGTGGACTGCAGCCAAATAAATCATTAGTATTTACAAATAAGGATAAACCTGATGGAACTCCTTATTGGCAAGTAGTTAGTATTCTAACTGGCAGCTATCCAATTGCAAAGATCAAAGATAGATTCCAATGCAGAATTAAATCCGTTACATGAAAAGAATCAAAAATAGCATTTACTGCTTATGGACCAACATTATCAACGGTGCACGAAATAAAATCATCTAATTATGCTGTAGATAGTTATCAAAGTGCAATTATATCAGTATTAGTGTGGTCCGAAGTTGCACGGGTTTATAAAAGTCCACAAGAACCAAAACGATGTGATTTCGTCATAGATGTTATAAATTTTTAATATTAGAGGATATTGAAAACTTCTCTATTTATAGTTACTCCAGATGCTCATCATGGTTATACACATTATACTCATTGTACTGATTTCATTAAAGGTACGAAAGGTACAACAAGAATATCGACAATTAATGTTGAAGAAACTAACTTAAAACCAAGACCAATTAAATCTGAACACGTTTTATGACGATGCTTTACAAAATAAAATAATTAACATTATTTAACATCTAAACCAAGTTATATCAGACTTAGAATATACAAATAAGGCTACCGTTGACAGAACAAAACACTAATTGCACCAACAGATACATAGTTTAGTACTTAACTTAGTTAATGCAAGTTATAAGATTTTATTTACAATAGTATTTCTTAAACATTGTGGAATTACAGAAGAGCAGCAACCCAAATGTATAATTCCGGGATTTAACTCTGAAAAGATCAATAAATCACTTAAAGATCTCATTAAAGAGCATTTTTAAAGAATATGTCATTCATGGAGAGAGTTAGTCCCGGAATCAGCAGTTCTTATATATAATAACAATCCACTTTACACAGGTTGCTCTATCTTACCTGATATTGTTAATACAGCGTCAACAATCACATTCCATCTCATATGCGATGCATTTGATAGTAATTAAGCAGATCTTTGAAAGTGTAACAAGGTTCAGAAAGTATATATATATATATATATATATATATATATATATATATATATATATATATATATATATATATATATATATATATATAACATGCATTTACACCTCAATCCCCTCCCCCGTGGCTCATTTTATCTGAGGCAATTAATCAAGTCTAATTACGTGTACATAATCCATTATTGTCAAGAAGTCAAGAATAAATTCCAACCTCACAAACCAGTCCGTAAATATTAATGACTTGATGTACGATAGGTTTTCCACAAAATATGTATATACGCTCATAGAATGTATGAGGATGGAAAAATAAAGTTTCTGAAATTTTTTATTTTACAACAATATATTTCGGTAACAAATTAAAGATACTTTTATGTTCGATGTAATAAATGAAAAATAAAAGTTATTTATCAATCTCCAATATTTTATCAATATAATAGCCCATTTCATTCCGGATTTAACCGAGTTGCTCCGTAATTATCAAAAAGCCCCGAGTCCCTTTATATTCCAGCCAATCAAACGCTGGTAATCATATGTACACCACAAAATGACGCTACATTCAAACGATACAAGCCCCTCTGAGCAAGTGGATCTAATTAATGATTTATGTTTAAATATAAATAATCCACAGACTTTAACAAACAAATGTGATAAACTCGTATTAAACACATCTCATTTTAGTGACGTTTCGGATACAAATAAATAATTTGAACAACTTGCTATTTGATTGTCAGGATTAAATTTTTAACATCGACACCGTTTCCATACTCACATGCACATGTCCAGATGTATAAAGCTCATAGCTACTCTCTCGTATGGCTTTAAAATCCGCCCTGGTATCCGGAAAATAAGACAGGATGGTTCTAATATTAAATATAGTCAATATCTGTGGCATCATAGCCGTTGAATATGCATCTTTCAACTCGATAAACGATGCTGAAGTAGTTGGAACAATTGATGCTGATGCTGAGGCGTCTGCCATGTTTTGACTACCAGCCATCGATTGGATATTACAGTCATCTGACCACCCGCCATAAGATCAAAATTCCGAGCAAATTACGAAGTTTGCTGACGTCTCCAATCTATGCTGATGCGTCCGCCTTGTTTTGACCACTAGTCTAGTCCCCTGCATAGAATTCTCCCTGCGATGCACTCCGCTGTACTATACTAGGGAGCATACTATGCAAGGGGCCAGACTATTTGCCTACCAGCTATCGATTGGATATTGCGGTCAGTTGACCACCCGCCACGTGATCAAAATTCCGAGCAAATTACGAAGTTTGCCGAAGTCTCCATGAAATGGTCTATAAAACGACATTACACTGCACTGTCTACCTACAGAGGAAATTAAACGATTGTCTCCCTTGCTAACATGTGATTTACACACGAAGATATTTCTTTCGTTAATTATTCAGTGATTTATTTGCTCTATCTGTAAGCAATTATCTATTTGTAAAGTAGCAATTTGCAACAGACGGGGATATTGGTGAATATTTCAACTCCGTTAACCAAAATTCCACAAAAATCAACAGAAACACAATTTACTCTCACGCACTTTTGCACTCATAACGGGGTAATTAAAGTGAGAGTGTATAAAATCTGTTAGACGTAGATAAATCCCACCCATTATATACTGCCTATAATTAAGTTTACGTTTCTTGTTAAGTCTGTGCTGTCTGCAAAACTCGAAATTAAAATTAAAATTATCACCATATATATATATATATATATATATATATATATATATATATATATATATATATATATATATATATATATATATATATATATATATATATATATATATATATATATATATATATATATATATATATATATATATATATATATTTATTCCACATAATATTTTTAGAAAAGGATAGGATAAGGTTTAGATGAGTTTATATTGTGTTTTTAATGTTTATATTTGTTGTGAAGTTTATGTTTACGCTATCATCAAAAATTCAAATTATATATATATATATATATATATATATATATGTATGTATGTATGTATCAAGATCTCAATTCTAAAAGAAAGAAACGAAAATATTAATTTTTGTACAACATATTGAAATCTCTAGTTTTTGGAAGATAAAAACATCCAAATTTAAGCTAGTGCTTTGATATTTATTGGAGTGTAAGAGAAGCGTGCTCCAATCAATAATTCATATCCTGAATATAATAAGGACATTGAAATGAATTTAGATTAAGCATTTATTATTGTTCAGCTTTCACTTGGTAATGGAAAAAACCTAATTAATAAGCCAGTTCAATCGGATAGAAGTCAAATGATGTTTTATTGCACCATTCAATCAATAAAACCTTATTGGATTTCGTTGTGAATTTGGGAACAAAGTAATTGATAATCACCATCGGGTATAATTAAATTAATTAGGTTTACAATGTGAATGACCACTGGAAGGTTATGGACATGATCCAATAGGTCGTTACTTGGAAAAATACCGTCCACACTCACACTCTACACCCCCCACTAAAACTTGATATAAAGTTAAACCTGTCCTTGGAATGCACGCGAGAAGCACGCGTCATTATAGACAAATATCTTTTGAGACTGGATAAAGCACTTGTGATTAAACAGCTTCCAGAATATAAAAAGGCTTTGAGCTGTTTTGTTCTCAGTGTGATTCCATGCTCTCAAAAGAGTATTATGTCTATTTCTTACAGGTAAGAAACTTATGCTTTATACTCGCTTTTGGAAGTTAAAGATTTTATAGTGAGTTGTGGTACTCTTCTGAATTATTTTTATTTCATTAATATAATGTAATAGTGAGTTCTCTTTTCTACTATGAAATATTTTACTGATTTAATATTTTACTGAATTGATGTACATTGTATTTATAATATAATATTATTGAGTTCCCTTCTTCCACAATCATAAAGTAACGAAATATTTTACAGCTTCGCTGTTCATTAGTATTTGTTTGAAATAATTACTAGCTTCATGTTATAATTTAATTGAGAATAAATATATATTCTTTAAATAATAAGTACAACATTCACAGATCTTTTTCAGGTCTTTACCTTACAATAAATAAAATAAAATACATTTATTACAGTTATTGAATTTTAGGCTCTTTAAATATTTAAATCACTTGTATTCAAAAATACAGAAAAATGAATGGACAAATGAAATACTAGATTGTGGAAGAACTATTTAATAAGTATTGTAATATGTATTGTATGTATTTTCAACATAAATAAATTTACATGTTGTATCTTTAGAATATGTATCTATATATATATGTCAATAAAGTGCGATTCCATGCTCTCAAAAGAGTATTATGTCTATTTCTTACAGAGATCCCACCTCTTCGCAGCCAAGCATTCCCCACAAAAAGATGTAACCGTATCTACACCATCATATGTGACACCTTATTCTTATGAATGCTGAACTTTCTGCCTTCTCGTAATTAGACACGAGAAGCGATCCTTACAGTTATTGAATTTAGTGGTGGAAAATGACATTCCTTACAGTTATCGAACTTCCTATCATAATATAGTGGCGGAGAACCCATTCCAAATCCAAATATTTTCTATCATAATAGTGGTGGACGAATAACAAGAATAAGAGTCATGAATTATTATCTAAGAAATAGACTATTGCCGAAACTCTTAACACCATCAGACTTTCCTTCGCCTGGCTCTGCGAGACTGACAACATCCGCAACCGCACCTCTCTTAACACCATTAGACTTCACTTCGCCCGGCTATGCTACATCAACTCCAGAAGCGACAGCGCCGCCATATTCCAAAGAGAAAACCCAAATTAGAACAACCGCACACATTTTAGACACTACAGCAACCAGAAATATCACAACGGAACGAATATCATTACAACTATGAGAGGATCGCAACATAAAATGCATACATCGCCTATGAGAATTCTTTTACCAGTAACACCTGAGACTACGACATTTCGAATGCATACAGTGCTAAGTCCAGCTCCAAATTTGACCTAACTACAACCCAAAATGACTTGCAGCGACGACATCTACGCTCTCACAGATCAGCGACAACAGCATTAACAGTCTCCTTCTCAGTGAAAGTGACTTTAACATTTTGAACTCTTTCGGTATTAGAGACAATAGATGTATTGTTTGCTATTAGTTCATATCAAGAATATTTCTTCATTGTGGTACATCTCACAAAGGTATGATTTTCTATCTCTTATTTTGATTTTTTTTAAAATGACAAATTGAAAGTTAGTGCATAAATTTCAAACGATTAACAACACTAATCTAACTTATGCTATATTTCATTTTTATTGAGTAAATAACATTGTTATACTTACTGTCATTAACATACATCAGAGTTGCAAAGATTTCTACTACAGAGAGTGTGAATGAACCTTTAAGTTTAATTCCGTGCCCTAAGCATTTATATCAAACATCAAACCTACTCGTCTTGACACTTCAAATTACATTATACATGTTTCGCTACTATCACACATATCGATCGTACCGTATTTACCTATCTTAAGGAGCATTGTACTTTCCGCTATGCCGTTTCAAACATTGATGCAGAAGTTGTTTGTTTTGTTAGCTTAATGGTGTTCGATAATGTTATTGAGAATTTCTCTTACGTGTTTCATATGAAATCATATGAATGTATACCATAATGTATAATATATGGTATTGTATTGGCAAAACGCCAAATGTACGGTTCTAATGTCTTCAAACCAGTCAGAAGAGAGTTTCCTTCTATGGTTTTGCAGCATCAAATGATGTTGTAGTGTTATTATGTACGTTTTTCTATAGTTCAAGTGTCTGAACGATTGTCCGGCACAGAGTTTTGTAGCGGCTAACGGCCTGCATATTGAATTTTTGACGCAGAGAGAATGCTCTGCATATTGAATTTTTTAATGCATAATGCATTTTGAGCAGCTATTGCCTGCATATGATCAACTTCTGAGTAAAAATTGTTTGAAAGGTTAACGGTCATACACACCCTTTTCTTACGTCATAGGTAATGTTAGTAATACACGCTCAGTTTTACAATTTTAATAATGCACTAAATCATGTCGATTCAGTTTTACGATTTTCATGATATTTTCATTTACAGCTCATTGGATCGATTAAATGCAATTTCATACACACACAGGTCAAGGTTTGATTGCAAATGAACATACGTTATGGTTATTAGAGTATAATTAACATAACACTAACATTTTCCTCTTCATTACTCTTGATTAATACCAAAATCTTGCAGAGTTCTCTAAGCAAACATTCTTACCTCAATGTCGCTTGTATTTAATGATATTATGTATGCACTAAGAAGATAAATTCAATATTGGTTTACAGGTACTATCCATAATAATGAGAGTTCTTTTTACAACACTTCGCTGAAGCAAAATAATAACCGTAGTCACTGATGAATATGTTATGCTGATGTTATGCACAATATAAAAATTTTAAAAAAAATAACAAAAAAAGAGTAAAATAATATTTAAAAAAATAAAGAAACCAAGAACTACAAGCTGATATTAACTTTTTATACTCGTCTTACAGGACTAGTATTAGCATAGATTATGTACACCTACAAATCGCACACAATCGAATACACGTCGTACATGACTAGGTCGAATAGTTCGTAATTGAATTAAATACGAAATTCAGAAGAAAATTTGTTTGTAAATGGGAGAAATGATTATAGTCCTATCCTCCATTCCATTCTTTCTTCATACCTTCTATCTCGTTTTCTTCTTTCTGGGAGTTCAAACCTCTCAACCTCTTTCTTTTTCTTTAAGGTATGGATGGAATATGGATTTGGTTCGTAGGATTGTATTCTTTTTTTTAACTCTGAATTGAGTGTCCGCAGCAACAGAACAAAATCAATTTACGCTAAAGGCTATATCTAGCCACTCCCACTATTTTATGATTCAGCCGATAAGTGGATTCACGCTTTCAAATCAAGCTCTTAAGGAATTATTCAGTCGAATGTATCGAACATTGACACAGAGATGTCAACAGTAGCTACATAAATGATATTCTTTCACACTTAAAGTCAATACGAATTACAATGAATATGCAGTTTAATATAACAATCTCATTAATGAATTCGTTAATTCAGAAACGTGTTTTGCATTCTTCAAATGTATTATGAGAGAAGTTTTGCCTTCATTGATAAAATAGGTAAATATCTATTTGTAATGCTGACAATGAAAACAGCACAACATTTAGCAGGTTATACAAATATGCTAAAGCAACAGAATAATGAAATTTAAATTTTCGGTATTATTGCTCGATAGGGAGATGATTTCTTCTCCTATACCTGACAAATTGATAATAGAATTAGAACATGTTAACGGCTATTGGTCCACACTCAAAAACGCTTATACTATTAGAGCAAGCGATGCTTGCTATTGTCGAAATAATCGTGCAGAATTTTCGACAATAGAAGAAATGAATGCAGCTCAAACGGTTGAGACTCAGCAAATTAGTCATACAGCGAAATTTTCAGCAGGCGAGTTCACTTGCTATACTGATTTCACAGCATGTTTTAATGAAATTTATCAATCAAATTGAACGATCGTATCTATATTGCGCTACATACCCTAGTTGACCAGATGACATTCAAGACGTATCAATTAATTCTAGTTTAATGAAAGCATCACGAATAAACATTATACAGTTACTTGGTTTACAAGAGATCATACCGCATTATGACACACATTTTAGATATCTCCTAAATTAAAATATTAGTTGTCTCATATATGAAATAATATATTGGGAAGTCATAATTCACATCCTATTAATAAGCAGTATCACTCAATATTATGAACACGCCGTTCTATTGATCGCATGATCCTAGGTTAATCACATATGATGGAAATAACCTAGCGCTTACACAGCAATTTTAATTATGTTCTGCTGAAGTTATTTACAATAAATAGAAATAATAATGAAATAATAACAAAAAGAGTAAACTAACGTATAAAAAACCAACATTATATATAAAAAACCAACATAATCATAAATAATAATAATATAAAAGAAACATATTTTTTTTCATTGCAGATTCTCACTATTGTACTTGAATTTCATTGAATGTGTCAAATGTGATTTCGTATGGTTCCTTTGAATAAACTCTTTCTTTACCATACAGATGTCACATTACGTATTATCCTGTCACAATGCATATTTTAATATTTTCTTAATATATTGTTTTTCTTCATTCCTCATCGAAGTACTACACGGTAAATTGTTTTTCCTATTTCTTAACTTTTGTCAGTGCATTGTATTTTGGTCTTTTTCATATTTTTACTTCCTTGTGTAATTGTCATCACTTTTTCAATTTATATTGACTCCTTATTACACATTTTATGGTACATTTTTCTATGTATCTTTTATCATATGTATTTTGACGCATTGTCAACGTACCTTACAGTTTATTGATTATTATACATTTTACTGTATTCTTTTTGAATTTCACAATATGTACTGCAATGAACATTGTTCTCATTGCCTTTTTGCAATCTATCAACTTACCAATGCATTGTAATTTTTTCATCTACCTAAGCATTGTAATTTTTGATTTTTAATATTTTTTTTCTTTTTTCTTCCTCGCATACTTATCAAATTTTTTACTAGCCTCGAGGTCTCGGCTAATTTAACTAAGAGGTATTTATCAAGATCTCAATTCTAAAAGAAAGAAACGAAAATATTAATTTGTGTACAACATATTGAAATCTCTAGTTATTGGAAGATAAAAACAGCCAAATTTAAGCTAGTGCTTTGATATTGATTGGAGTGTAAGAGAAGCGTGCTCCAATCAATAATTCATATCCTGAATATAATAAGGACATTGAAATGAATTTAGATTAAGCATTTATTATTGTTCAGCTTTCACTTGGTAATGGAAAAAGCCTAATTAATAAGCCAGTTCAATCGGATAGAAGTCAAATGATGTTTTATTGCACCATTCAATCAATAAAACCTTATTGGATTTCGTTGTGAATTTGGGAACAAAGTAATTGATAATCACCATAGGGTATAATTAAATTAATTAGGTTTACAATGTGAATGACCACTGGAAGGTTATGGACATGATCCAAAAGGTCGTTACTTGGAAAAATACCGTCCACACTCACACTCTACCCCCCCACTAAAACTTAATATAAAGTTAAACCTGTCCTTGGAAAGCACGCGAGAAGCACGCGTCATTATAGACAAATATCCTTTGAGACTGGATAAAGCACTTGTGATTAAACAGCTTCCAGAATATAAAAAGGCTTTGAGCTGTTTTGTTCTCAGTGTGATTCCATGCTCTCAAAAGAGTATTATGTCTATTTCTTACAGGTAAGAAACTTATGCTTTATACTCGCTTTTGGAAGTTAAAGATTTTATAGTGAGTTGTGGTACTCTTCTGAATTATTTTTATTTCATTAATATAATGTAATAGTGAGTTCTCTTTTCTACTATGAAATATTTTACTGATTTAATATTTTACTGAATTGATGTACATTGTATTTATAATATAATATTATTGAGTTCCCTTCTTCCACAATCATAAAGTAACGAAATATTTTACAGCTTCGCTGTTCATTAGTATTTGTTTGAAATAATTACTAGCTTCATGTTATAATTTAATTGAGAATAAATATATATTCTTTAAATAATAAGTACAACATTCACAGATCTTTTTCAGGTCTTTACCTTACAATAAATAAAATAAAATACATTTATTACAGTTATTGAATTTTAGGCTCTTTAAATATTTAAATCACTTGTATTCAAAAATACAGAAAAATGAATGGACAAATGAAATACTAGATTGTGGAAGAACTATTTAATAAGTATTGTAATATATATTGTATGTATTTTCAACATAAATAAATTTACATGTTGTATCTTTAGAATATGTATCTATATATATGTCAATAAAGTGCGATTCCATGCTCTCAAAAGAGTATTATGTCTATTTCTTACAGAGATCCCACCTCTTCGCAGCCAAGCATTCCCCACAAAAAGATGTAACCGTATCTACACCATCATATGTGACACCTTATTCTTATGAATGCTGAACTTTCTGCCTTCTCGTAATTAGACACGAGAAGAAGGTTATGATGGAAAACGTCTAAACAATAACAACAGTCAATTCGCATCATAACATATGTATGTATGTATGTATGTATGTATGTATGTATGTATGTATGTATGTATGTATGTATGTATGTATGTATGTATGTATGTATGTATGTATGTATGTATGTATGTACTTAAATGGTTTTTCTCCAGTATGAATCCTCATGTGCTGTTTTAAATATCCATTCCGAGTAAAGCTTTCATCACATATTTTACACTTAAATAGTTTTTCTCCAGTATGAATCCTCATGTGCACTTTTAAAGATTCATTCTGAGTAAAGCTTTCATAACATATTTCACACTTAAATGTTTTTTCACCAGTATGAATCCTAATATGCTGTTTTAAAGATCCAATATGAGTAAAGTTAACATCACATACATCAAACTTAAATGGTTTTTCTCCAGTATGAATAATAATGTGCCGTTTTAAATATGCATTCTGAGAAAAGTTTGCTTTACATACTTCACACTTAAATGGTTTCTCTCCTGTATGAATCCTTATGTGCTGTTTAAAATATCCATTCCGACTAAAGCTTCCATCACATATTTCACACTTAAATGGTTTTTCTCCAGTATGAATACTCATATGCTGTTTTAAATGTCCGTTCCGAGAAAAGCTTGTATCACATACTTCACACTTAAATCGCTTTTCTCCATTATGAATGCGCATGTGCTGTTTTAAATTTTCATTATGAGCAAACATTTTATCACACCTTACACTTAACTGTTTTTTACACTTAAATGGTTTGTGTAGTCTTCGTCACTTAAATGTTGTTTTTTCTTTTCTTTTTTCTTTCCTTTTTTTCAAGCATCTATATCAATCTGTTCTTGTGGTCTAGTGCTAATTCTTTCGAATTCAACTCAGGTCACAAAAGAGATAGTGGTTTCCAAATTGGAATAATACAACAATTCGGAAACCGAAATTGTTGCGCTCTTCCTCAAGAAATTGTTTGACCGTATCAAGAGTCAATAGATAGAGAGGCTGTATTTTATTTTAAATTGGACATATATGGCAGAATTTTCGCACGCGTTGGAAGCTGAAAATATGATGAAAGAAGTTTATTTGAATGTTATCTATTTGGTATGGTTCAGTGTAATCTTTACATTTGTGTACCTTGATAAAATCTGTATTTATTGTGTGTCCATGGAAAACAGCACTTAATATGCAAAAAAATTGTACATATCATCTGAAATAATAGCTTTTCTTCATTACACAAACTCATCAAACATCAGTCATGTACAATGCACCCCCAAAGCAAATGAATCGATGCCATTTGTCAGAGTTATTACATGGACAAAACTGTTGAACCCAAAAGACATTAGACTGATATCATTTCCATTGAATAATGTTGGAAATTACAACAACAAAAAATAACATGAAAATACCACCTCCAACATAATATCTTTGTAACGCATGCCATACTGTTACTATGACGGTGTATTTATCTTTTACATTTTTCTGGCATAATAAAACATAACAAGAATGCAATTAACTCTTTGCTTTACTTATAATGGTCCAGCTATTTAAATACCAATTTTAAAAAGGATAACAAAAATCCAGATACATGTGTACAGAAATATATAATTGCATATCATATGCATCAGGGTCAAGCTAGACTTAAATTGTAGGGAGAAATGACATCTTTTCGTCAGAACAGGAATAAGTGGGAGCTAAACAGGTTTAAGTGGAAGCTAAACCGGTACAAGTGAGACCAAAAAAAATAAATACAAAATTATATTGCAGTTATATATATATATATATATATATATATATATATATATATATATATATATATATATATATATATATATATATATATATATATATATAACTGCAATATCTAATTTTGTGCTCCATTTCTCAGTATGCTTTTAAGTTTGAAACGATATCATATTTTCAAGTTTAAAATATGTCATATGTTTATTATCAACCCATTTTGTACATGAATAAAAATTATTATATTCATGCCCATTCTATTCATACTTGTAGTATATGTGTGTTGGGATTGAAATACAGGCAAATTGGCCATATAACTTAAAAGGCATAGCTTAATCTAACATTGTAATTACTTTTAACTGAAATCAAGAACAAGTTTTGAGTCTTGTAATTACAAGCTGGTAAAAGCGCCTTATAAACTAACACATAGTTTTGTGTAAAATTGTAGTCAAAAGAGATTTCTAGCATTCTGTGAAACAACCCTTAATTCATGAACATAGGAATACATGCACAAGCATCTTCAAAACATACTCTTCGTCCTGATTTCCATGTTCCCAATAAAACATTACTGTAACTATTCATAGACAGAATACAGAAGCACTAAAGTAAATAAATAACTACACTCGACCATTTTTCTCCACAAACGAAACATCAAAGAACACTTAGTGCACCAAGCGATTACGTCTATTTTTAGAAAGAGGGTTTTTCAACAAATCGCTTTCTTCCTTTCCTACTACGAATTCTTTAATAGGACTACATATGTAGGGTTGAATTATTTGTCTACCTACTGGTACTAACGATATAAATTGGTTAAATAGTATTTACTTCACTACTATATATCTCTTTTGCAAGTTCGCGAAAATTAATTACGGTAGATCAGGAAAGTACTTTGTCCTTGAGGCATCCTTTAGAATTCCACAACAGAGATTGTCACGTATCTTGACATACATTATTAAATATTTAGGCAACATATCCTATTAAATAATATTTAAACTTTGTTTTTATTATATTATATATTTTCCTGAATCTATTTGCCAAATTATTTACGAATACAGACAGTTTAATGGTGTGGTATATCGTATATGTTGCGATGACCGCCATTACAAGTTCATTTATTACTTCAAACTGATTTTATCAAGAAAATATGCAAATACGGCCGTTAAGATCGTAATATATAAAAACAAGAAATACATTAGAAAACACTCTTCACAGATCACATTTTTTTAAAGCAAATTATTATTTACATATTGACGAACTTCACCTTGGATTACAAGTGCCAGAACTTATTGGCTAGGCGTGGGGGGCATCTCAAAAGTCATAAACTCCAGCCATTTCACGTCCGAAAATACGAGGGCGAAGTCATTTTCGCTTTCCTAACAGATGAAGGCGAAATTTACCGTTCTCAAGCGACTTTTTCGCCCACTTCGCCTGGTAGCGAGACCCCATAATTGTATACATGTACCCATTGTCATAATCAGTGCAAATATTTTCTGTTGCATGTGTTGTTATGACATTATATGTTTACAGTGTCATAGATTAAATTTGTCGATGTATATATGTATCCAGTCTCATATTCAATATAAATTTTTTGTGTTGTATGTGTTGTCATAACATATGTTTACAGTGTGATACAATACATTTGTCGAGATTGTCTAGAGCAGCATGCGTCAATGAAGTGAGGGAAAGTATACACTTTCAATCACTTCACTAATGCATCTACACTAGACAATTTACTAATGTTTGTCCTTTAGTTTGGTGTAAGATTGATGGGTACCATATTGGTTAAAAAGTATATAACTTGGCCTTACATCCAAAGAAATTTCAGCCACAATACATAAACTTGGCCTTACATCCAAGGAAATTTCAGCCACAGTACATAAACTTGGCCTTACATCCAAAGAACTTTCAGCCACAATACATAAACTTGGCCTTACATCCAAGGAAATTTCAGCCACAGTACATAGACTTGGCCTTACATCCAAGGAAATTTCAGCCACAGTACATAAACTTGGCCTTACATCCAAGGAAATTTTAGCCGCAGTACATAAACTTGGCCTTACATCCAAGGAAATTTCAGCCACAGTACATAAACTTGGCCTTACATCCAAAGAAATTTCAGCCACAATACATAAACTTGGCCTTACATCCAAGGAAATTTCAGCCACAACACATAAACTTGGCACTACATCCAAGGAAACTTCAGCCAAAGTTCATAAACTTGGCCTTACATCCAAGGAAATCTCAGCAACAATACATAAACTTGGCCTTACATCCAAGGAAATTTCAGCCACAGTACATAAACTTGGCCTTACATCCAAGGAAATTTCAGCCACAGTACATAAACTTGGCCTTACATCCAAGGAAATTTCAGCCACAATACATAAACTTGGCCTTACATCCAAGGAAATTTCAGCCACAGTACATAAACTTAGCCTTACATCCAAGGAAATTTCAGCCACAATACATAAACTTGGCCTTACTTCCAAGGCAATTTCAGCCACAGTACACAAACTTGGCTTACATCCAAGGAAATTTCAGCCACAGTACATAAACTTGGCCTTACATCCAAGGAAATTTCAGCCACAGTACATAAACTTGGCCTTACATCCAAGGACATCTCAGCCACAGTACACAAACTTGGCCTTACATCCAAGGGAATTTCAGCCACAGTACATAAACTTGGCCTAACATCCAATGAAATTTCAGCCACAGTACATAAACTTGGCCTTACATCCAAGGAAATTTCAGCCACAGTACATAAACTTGGCCTTACATCCAAAGAAATTTCAGCCACAGTACATAAACTTGGCTTTACATCCAAGGAAATTTCAGCCACAGTACATAAACTTGGTCTTACATCCAAGGAAATTTCAGCCACAGTACATAAAAGTGACAAAGAGACATATCAGCATTCTTCCTATATTGCAATCTTAAACTTCATATAACAGATATCTCTCTCTCTCTCTCTCAGAATTTCATAATATCTGTACAGTTCCTCCTTTGGTGCAGAGTGCCATTTGTTGTTATGTTTGTTACAATAAAATCCCTTTGATATAGAAAGGACTGTTGTAAAAGTTGTGAAAAGCAAAACAAGCAGGAATTAAACACCCACATGTTCTGCTGAAAGGTGATTGTAGAGTATTTCGCAAATATGTTCATCCATCGTTGATGTGGCTCTGCATTGTTCATGTGTTTTTGATACCTTTGTTTTGTACATGATGATCAGTTTGAATAAGTTCTGAAATTAAGTATTTTATATTTAGTTCCTATAAATAATTTATAGTACAATTGCTATAAAACATTTCAAGTACAATATAATGTATCAAACATAAGACCTGTAAATATCCTAAGTAAAACCTATCTTTTATATACTGCCAACAACAGGCTTGCTGCACATGCCTGGGGAGTAATGACATTTGGTTTACCCAGGTCTTATCCTTCCTTTTACCTTACAAGAGTCTAATTCCATCATCACAAAATTTCTCAAAAAGAATCTGGGAAAATTCTGGGAACATATTTCAACTTGTTATTGGTTATAATCTTCAGCTGTTTGCCATTTAACTCTAAAATACTTATCCAAATTTACAAATGGCATTTTGTCTAAGTCTCAACATGTCTTGAATCCCATGTCATGTGCAGTGCTTATTTCGCAATGCTTGGAAATTAACAGAATAATGAAATCTAAAGTTGTTTATTTGATGTACTCTTGTATATGGCCACATGTACATGTCTGGTTCTTTTTTCCTCTGAATTTAATCACATTAATAGCAATACATTGTCCCACCCAGGTGCCAGTCAAAGTTTTTGAACCTCCCACCCAAATATTGCATCATGTATTTATGAGTACTTTTGATGTACTATGGGAACATGTACATCACTAGGTCTTTTATTAAAATGGCAACACGTACATCACTGGGTCTTTTGATTTACTCTGGTATATGGCCACATGTACATCACTGGGTCTTCTGATGTACTCTTATAATGGCAACATGTACATCACTGGGTCTTCTGATGTACTCTTATAATAGCAACATGTACATCACTGGGTCTTCTGATGTACTCTTATAATAGCAACATGTACATTACTGGGTCTTTCAGCCATTGAATTTTGTCATTGTAAATACATGTATCAGTACAGCTAATTAATCAACACATTTTCCACTAAGCAGGTGGCTGAAGTAGGATGGGCAAATCAATGACTTTTGCTGCCCTAGAATCACATGCATACAGAGGACTGCCACCTAAGTGATTAAGCATTTCCAAGAACTCTAAATCATACTTAAATGTTTATGCATCATGAACAGTTTTAGATGTCTCAGAGAAAATCTTTTATGTTTTTCTTCACAATTAAATCATTTTTCTAAACTATGCAAATGCATCAATATTTTTGGAAGCTGGATTTTACTGCATAATATAAAATCAGAACAAGATCATTTCAATTAACAGAAAAAA
This sequence comes from Potamilus streckersoni, assembly GCA_016746295.1. NCBI lineage: Eukaryota > Metazoa > Mollusca > Bivalvia > Unionida > Unionidae > Potamilus > Potamilus streckersoni. Next base: position 27,223 of record JAEAOA010000749.1, read on the forward strand.
GTTTAAGTGTAATTCATCTGTACACCTGATTGAGGAAGCAATTAGCCTTCATCAAACCAAATAAAACTAAATTTAACAGGCTTGGTTGACAGAGCTTTACTTTCTTAAGTATACTATAAAAATTCAACAAAACATTTCTAAAATAAAGGGGAGACTATTAAATTTGTCCAAATACTGCAAACAACACATTGATGTGTCCACTCGGTTCTATCTTGTATTCTTTCAGAGAATCCAGCATACAAGTCTCAACACCAAGACAATCCAGTCCCTAGTGAGTGCAGTGATGCACACTAATAAAAATTGCACTAGCTTCAAACCCATTTAAACCCTACTTAATTCATGTTCAAATTTAAGATATTGCAATGTTGACACTATATTAAAAAAATGAAAATTTTTAGGCTTGCTGAAATTGGCATTAAGCTTTGTAAAGTTTATGTAACAGCTTCTGAGTAAACTGAAAGTTATAAGACCAATGTCTAAAGAAAATTGATTTATTGCAATGATGTACATGCTCATGCTGTCTTACAGCTGCACACTGATTAAACATACTTCAGACTTCAATGACTTTTCCTCAGTATTATATGCTCATGTGCACCATCATTGTTCCACTGCATCATAACATTTCATTGCAAACACAGCTAATGCAAAGCCACAAATGCAAAATACTTTGAATCATGTGAAGACAACATATAAACAATAATTTGTGTTGCAAAAGATATCAATGAACAACACTCATACAAAATCATCATTGAAATGTTTATTAATATATGAAAAGAGTTAGTTTTTAATGTGGAAACAAAAGTAATATAACTCTAAATATTTCCTTTTTGGTTAACAAAAATTAAAACCATTAGATTTATGTTTTTCATCCAGTCTGATTGCTCAAGTGCAGTTCTTCATGTCCAGTGTGATTATAGATTTTATCACATTCTTTTCACAATTGTCTTTTTCCATCATGAATGCCCATGTGCCATTTTAATTGTACACCATGACTAAACCTTTGATCATATACTTCACATTTGAATGGCTTTTTTTCTCAAGTATGTATCTATGTTTGCTGCTTTAAATATCTGCTGCAACTGAACATATTGTCAAACATTTCACAACTATAATAGTTTTTCTCCATTAGGTGCAATTTTATGAATGCTCTTGTGAAAAGTTAAATTTTCATGCCAACTAAACAGTTTGGTTTCTCACCAATTTGAATCCACATAAGCACTTTTAAATATTCATTCCATTTACACATTTTATCACACACTTCACACTTGTGTGGTGTATTCTTCACTAAGAATCCTCTTTTGCTGTTTTAAGATTATATTATAAATAAAGCCTATCACAAACTTCACACTTAAATAGTTTTTATCTAGTATGAGTCCTCATGTGCTCTTTTAAAGATCCATTCTGTGTGAAGCTTTTATAACATATTTCACACTTTAATGGTTTTTCTCCAGTATGACTCCTCATGTGCTCTTTTAAATATCCATTCCGAGTAAAGCTTTCATCACATACTTTACACTTAAATGGTTTTTCTCCAGCATGAATCCTCATGTGCTGTTTTAAAGATCCATTATGAGTAAAATTATCATCACATACTTCACACTTAAATGGTTTTTCTCCAGTATGAATCCTCATGTGCTGTTTTAAAGATCCATTCTGAGTGAAGCTTTTATAACATATTTCACACTTAAATGGTTTTTCTCCAGTATGAATCCTCATGTGCTGTTTTAAATTTCCATTCTGAGTAAAGCTTTCATCACATATTTTACACTTAAATGGTTTTTCTCCAGTATGAATCCTCATATGCACTTTTAAAGATTCATTCTGAGTAAAGCTTTCATAACATATTTCACACTTAAATGGTTTTTCTCCAGTATGAATCCTAATATGCTGTTTTAAAGATCCAATCTGAGTAAAGTTAACATCACATACATCACATTTAAATGGTTTTTCTCCAGTATGAATAATCATGTGCCGTTTTAAATATGCATTCTGAGAAAAGTTTGCTTTACATACTTCACACTTAAATGGTTTTTCTCCAGTATGAATCCTCATGTGCTGTTTAAAATATCCATTCCGACTAAAGCTTTCATCACATATTTTACACTTAAATGGTTTTTCTCCAGTATGAATACTCATATGCTGTTTTAAATGTCCTTTCCGAGAAAAGCTTGTATCACATACTTCACACTTAAATTGCTTTTCTCCATTATGAATGCGCATGTGCTGTTTTAAATTTTCATTATGAGCAAACATTTTATCACACCTTACACTTAACTGTTTTTTACACTTAAATGGTTTGTGTAGTCTTCGTCACTTAAATGTTGTTTTTTTCTTTTCTTTTTTCTTTCCTTTTTTTTCAAGCATCTATATCAATCTGTTCTTGTGGTCTAGTGCTAATTCTTTCGAATTCAACTCAGGTCACAAAAGAGATAGTGGTTTCAAAATTGGAATAATACAACAATTCGGAAACCGAAATTGTTGCGCTCTTTCTCAAGAAATTGTTTGACCGTATCAAGAGTCAATAGATAGAGAGGCTGTATTTTATTTTAAATTGGACATATATGGCAGAATTTTCGCACGCGTTGGAAGCTGAAAATAAGTGAGTGATTTTGAATTAGTTCCATGTGGTCTTTTGTATAATGGAGGATGTTACTAGAGACATATACTAAATTCCCTTTGCGAGGTTGCAGTAATGATGGCTATAGGTGGGAAGTAGTAAATGTGGATCTGTAGACTTTGGCAGTTATAAGTTGTTTGATTTATAGTCAAATGGTTCACATTTGATGGGATGATATGTGAATGCTCTAGTATATAACATGATTGGTGGATCACATTCAATTTTGAAAAAAATTCATGCGTGATGGACTAGAAAAGGGAGCTTAGTGGGTGCAATTTTGAGCATTTTTAAGCCTTTCCCTATCGGATCTGTTTGACTCGTTTACTTATTTCCTTGTTATTACCTTTCTGCAATTCGTCTTCATTTTAAGAATTATTTGGCACATGGTGAGTAATAATCAGTGTCACAAATGTGTAGTGAGAAAAAAATTAGTCCAAACAAGATTAGCTACAAGCATGAGTGAATCAAGTTTGCGTACAATTCAGCTAGGCTTAGATGAAATAAAGCAAAGCCTCAAAGGAAGTATTTCCAAAGCGGATTTTACATCTGCTATTGGTGATTTGGTGAAAAAAGATGACCATACAGAAATTATCTCAAAAATTGTGGGGGAATTGTTAGAGAATGTAAAGGAAGATCTGAGAAAGGATAGATCTGTAGAAAGTGAAAGGGTAGTAAGGGAGAGGACAGGCGAGTTGATGGATAGGGTGAATTCACTGAAATTTGTAATATGAAGATTGACATGAAAGAGTATGGCAGATGATCAAAACAATTCCATAATCCACCTATACAAACGCAAAGGAAACCGCCAGGCCTGCGACAACCATCGATTCATTTCCTTGCTCTCAAGTGCAGGAAAGATTCTCGCCAGAATCCTACTGAATCGCCTCAATATGCACCATGACCAGGGGCTCCTGACACAAAGGCAATGTGGATTCCGAAAACAAAAACGTGGGACTATTGACATGGTGTTTGCTGCAAGGCAGCTGCAAGAGAAATGTTAAGGGCAAAACGTTGACCATTTCCCTATATACATCGACTTGACAAAGGCTTTTGGTACTGTCAGCAGAGAAGGATTATGGAAGGTAATGGCCAAGTATGGATGTCCAAAAACATTTATATCCATGGTTCACCAATTCCATGACGGAATACAGGCGCGTGTCCAAGAAAATGGAAAGTTATCTGAACTATTTTCAGTAACCAATGTCGTCAAACAGGGTTGTGTTCTGGCACCTACATTGTTCAGTCTGTTTTTCTCCGCCATGCTGACTAGTGCTTTCAGAGACGGAGTTATTGGATTCGGCATCAGGTACCGTACAGATGGAAAACTGTTCAAGCCCAGGAGGTACAAGCGAAATCCAAGGTTATGACAGACACCATCAGGGAGTTCTTATTTGCTGATCATTGTGCCCTCAATGATGGCTCAGAAGCAGACGCACAATGCAGCGTTGACAAGTTCTCCAGTTCCTGCACAAGTTTTGGTCTCACCATCAATGCTAAGAAGAATGAAGTATTGCTTCAGCCAGCCCCTGGAAAGCCCTATACTGAGCCAAACATCACCTTCAACAGCCTAAACCTCAACGTAGTGAATCACTTAACCTACCTTGACAGCACAGTTTAACAGAGTGTCACCTTCGACGACGAGGTGAACCTCCGCATTGCCAGAGCCAGCACAACTTTTGGCAGATTGTATGAGAATGTATGGAAAAGAAGAGGCATCCACATCATGACCAAACTAAAGGTCTACAGGACAGTTGTACTCCCCATATTACTCTATGCATGCAAAACGTACAAGGTGTACCAACGCAATGCCAGGATGCTGAACCACTTTCATACCAAAATCCTCAGGAAAATAATCAATATCAAATGGCAGGACAAAGTCCCAGACACCGAGGTACTAGCCAAAGCAGGCCTCTCCACCATTCACACCATCCTGATGCAGTCCCAGCTACGCTACGCCGAACATGTTATACGCATGCCAGACCACCGCCTACCTAAGAAACTCTTCTTTGGCGAATTACAGAAAGGACAGAGATCCCACGGAGGTCATAAGAAACGCTTCAAAGACAATTTGAAAGCTGCATTAAAAGCGTTCAGCATAGATCTTGACTCATGGCAGCAAATAGCTAGCGATCAAGTCACTTGGCGTTCCTATCTTCACAAAGGCTCCAATATGTGTGAATGGAGCAGGATAGCAGCTGCAGAGATAAAGAGGCAAGTCAAAAAAGCACGTGCCAGCGACCCTTCTGGAGATGTCCCACTTAACCAGTTTCCATTCTGCAACCGAACCTTCCGAGCAAGGATTGGCCTTAACAGCCAACTGCGCACACACAGAATAGAACCAGCCCCTCCAACTCACGGACGACTAGAATGGTCTTCGTCGACTCGACGAACAAACAACAACATATTCATGTAAGTTCTTCTGTCATATTTTAATCCGCTACCCTCACCCCTTTCCTGCTCTCATTCATTGTGTAATTTATACTCTTATTAATATGTGTTTATAAGAAATCTGTCAAAGGTGATTAAGAATTATCATAAAAGGAGCACTTTCACTTGGTGTCTATCGTTCATGGTATCAGTGTTAACTGCAGCCAAATCTACAGCATGTACTGCAACAAAATGGATGTTTTTATTATAGATGTTTTTATTCTGTGTGAGTATGTGTGTGAGTATGGGTGTGAAAGCCATACATAAGATAAGTTCAAGGTGATAATTACCACATACATACCTGTACAAGAACATGTATACGTAACATTTTATGCCTTTCTGGTGGATAATAAAGTAAAAATATATCTATAAATGTTAGAGGCAGTCTTTAAACGAAAGGACGTTTTTCACTCTGTGAAACAAAAGAATATATTGATAGAATATTTGCAAGAAACTCATTGTACAAAAAACGACGAAATATATTGGACAGCGGAATGTATATTTAGCCAATGCTATAGTAATAGTGTTAAGGCTGCAATATCATTTAGAAATACGTTCGAATTTGTAATTCGAAGAAAAAGATGTGAGAGTCAAGGAAGGTTTGTTATTTTAGATATTACAATTAACAGAATAACCCTCGTGAATCTGTATGGTTATAATGATGATAATCCCAGCTTTTTTTAGAAAGTGAAAGGATATTTTATTTTTTAGATTTCATCAATTGTAAAGTGCAATGGCTGGAATACTGTTCAGGGCTTAGACTTATATACATATAATAGTTTATATGACAAACACCAGCAGTCTAGAGCAGTGATCCAAGACCTATAAAACGAAATGGAACTAATTGATCCCTGGCGAAATTCGAATCAAGACTTTAGGATGTATACCTGGAGGCAAAAATCTCCCTTGAAATAAAGTAGATTAGATTACTTTCTCGTATTTGAAAAGACATTCATATGATCACAGTTGATTAGTGTATCTTACCTGGCTAATACATGATATCATGAAGGAAAATGAATATGAAAATATATATGGTTTATTATTACTAATAGATTTTGAGAAAGTCTTTAACTCAATTGATTGGACCTGTGTAGAAGAATATTTACAATCTTTCAATTTTGGTTATTTTATTTGTAGGTTGTTTAGGCTGTTTTGTAATGACTCTAAAAGTTGAGTTATAAATAATGCATACGTCATCTTTGTTTAGACTAAAAGAGGGTGTCGTCAAGGAGATCCCCTTACACCTTACTTGTTTATAATTGGGATTGAGAGTTTAGCTATAACTTCAGAGCAAAATGTGGATGCACGGGTACTGATCTGTGATGTCAATGAATATAAATTGTGTCAGTATCTGCCTACGACGCTTTTATTCATCTTGATAGATCTCGAATTACTCTTAAAGCAGCTATGAATATCGTGCAAGGTTTTCTCTATTATCTGAACTTAAATATAATAAAACTTACAAAAAAGCCATTTGGATCGGAAACAATAAATTTTCTAATGAAAGAATATGTAGTGAGGAGTGGTCTGAGATTTTTAGCCGGACGAAATTTTGTACTAATGTTGCCAAGTTGATCTCTTTTAATTTTAAACTAATCCAAGAATAATCGCTATTAATGATTATTTTTAAATAACTAACATATTGAACGACAACAAATATACGTTTTGTAAGAGAGAGAATGAAAGTTTAGAATATCTCTATTATTTTAATGTGACTTCACAGTTCTGGTACATTTTTATTTAACATTTATCACTTTTTGCCCAAATATTGTTCATACGTCCAGAAAAGAAACACTTTTAGGAAGTGAACAACTGGAAAGTTTGTATAATTTGTTTGCTTATTTTGGCAAAATATTACATTTATACCTGCCGATTCAATATGCAAAATACTTCCATTGATGCTTTTAGGCAGAGAGAGTTGAATTGCATAAGAACTTTGAAAAATATGCTGCTAAGGTAAATAAAAATAATAGGACAAATTTCTTAAATAATGGACCTCACCAGATGAATAGGTAACAAGTATATAATTGGATGGTAAGCAGGAATAAAACACTTATTTTCAAAGCCTATGTCACATACAGGTATCCATCAATTTAGATTGAGCATTTTTGGAGATTGCGTGCCATATGGATGTGTATGAGTGTGTGTTGTCATTATTTCTCTTTCTGTTAATAAACATTATATTTATTATCCCTAGTTTATCTGGAAACAAGAAAGGTTTGATTGCAAGGTTACCTTGGGATTTCCCTACCCAATGGTCAAACTATTAAGAGGATAATAAAAGAAAGAAAAGAATGATACTGAGGACCAACCCACCACAATCCTTTGGCGAGAAAAATCACGTGAATATTAAGACATAGGTATATTACAATGATATATTTTATATACTACATAGGAGACCTAAAGATGTGTCATTGTTCTGAAACTATCAGCAAAGTTAGCATAATTATAGGACAAGATAATTGTGGTGATTTATTTTTCCAGTTTCGTCTCAGTTTCAAGTTAACTTAAAATAGGTAGTGAAGTTACATTTTGGAAAATGTCATCATCATCATCATCATCATCATCATCATCATCATCATCATCATCATCATCATCATCATGATCATAGAAAAATTCAAGTAAAGGTGTTAAACTTACTTTTCCTGCGGGTGCAATTAAATGTATCGCTAAGACTGGTTCTGTAGTTCCACTTCTTGCAGCTATACCAGGAATAATAGACACTGAAGCCCCAGCTGTTTCAAAGACAGCTGCATTAAATCTTCTTGGGACCACTGCTGTAATTGCATTAAAGTAACTAACGGGACATAGAATAAAAACCTCCAAAAAATAGAAGGGGACTAAGATTTCCAGGGACTCCATATTTATCTATCAAAAGGGTCCTAGACAGGGTCTCGGGACAGTTCATTAATTCTGCCAATGGACAATTTTTATTTACGAGATGATACCAAAAAATTCAAAATAACAATCTTCAGAGGCGTTTTTATGTTTGATCAAATACCAAAAGAAAATTAATATTAAAACTGGTAGTATTAATCTCAATAAAAAAAAATTCTGTACCAGCACCCATTGAGTTTTTTATGAAATTGATACACGTGGAAGTATTTATTTTGATTCATATGGATTAGCGCTACCAAGGAAATATTTAGAGTATGTTAACAGCTTGCAAAGTACTCGAATCAGGAATTGAACGTTACGAACACCTACATTGACTGATCAACCAATATGTGGTCGTGAAATACTTAATATACTTCATATTGTATCAAAATCAACAAAACCTCCTCATAAAGTCGTGCATGAATATACTGCTATGCCACATTTAAACAGATATCAGTAAATAATAATGGTAGATATCTACGGAAGATCTTCTCATGGTAAAGCTCATCATCATGGTGATTTATCTAAATATGCAACTTTTGATCAGCAGAGAAATGAAATCGTTGATTTATTAAATATTACAAGTGTGGATCATAATGAAGTCGTTATTTTTCAGGAGAAACAAGCACGATTGCAGACGTGTTATATAGAACTGCAAGATGTACTCACGCAAAATCCTACCGCAGTTGTTGATAATATCCTTACTTTTATTAATCAGGTTAAAATATATGATTCTGGCAAGTCACTTTACGATCATATCAGAGACGTTGATGATTCATTCATGGGCAGCATTATTATGAATCGAAATAAAATTTCAGACATTGGAAACTCGACCGCAGATGCAGACCCTGCAACGAGAAAATATGTTGATCAAAAATCTAACTAGGTATTAGCCAACGGTGCTATAATGCGTAAATTTCTCAACATAAATAATAATGATATTAATAATCTCAGAACACCTTAATCTGCCGTTGAAGCCGCTAAGAACAAATAGGTCTCTGATAAGGAAATTCCTGTACAAACTTTGTTAGCAACCATCAACAATGGAATAACCACACTCAATACTAATTATTTTAATCACGTACAAACGTTTCTAAATTTTCGCAGAATAGACATACAACTCACTGATATTAACACAAAATCAACGATATTGTCAGTGGAATTCCTAATATCGTTCAAAAAAGAGTCTGATTAAAATTCCTCACAAGGATGTCATGAATTGTACTAGACCCAGTAGCATCAAACATGCGACAGAGGTCACCAATTTATATAGATTGTCTGTGTTAAGATCTACAAAATTTAGTATTTGTATTACATTTCCATCGTGCCATACTACTGATGGTTTCTCTGAAGTTGCGTCAATAGTGTTCTATAAAGATACCGAAGAAGAATTTATGACGAAATGAATTTTATAGAAATATTAATCGAATCGTCTTATAGGTGGTGTCTGGAATTTGTCGCGTATAAACCATAATTAATTACGTAACGTCATTAAATATAAAGAATCAAATGTTGGTGACAAAGTCGCTGGTGACAGTCATTTATTGACGTTTAGCGTCACAGATATAATCAGGTATGTGAGTCTCTGACCAAATTAAAACTATTATCGACGATTATAGAATAAAAATAAAAAAAAAATCCAGACGTATGGTTGTCATTGATATAGTTGTTTTCTCAGTTCTGTAATTATTGCTTGAGCCTGATTATTATTATTATCAACGATAATACTGACAGGGCGTGCAGTTATAATAATTTTCGTTTCAACTTCTTTGATTATTGCAGGTATTCTCAGTATTATTGCTAAATTGATAGTTAAATGAACACATGAAACATTACGCGAGAATATATTACAATTACACACAGCAACAGCTATTCTAAATACTCTGCGTGTATTTTATTCAATCTCATTGATTATAAAATATCTGACGAGGAGTTCGCAACAATGATGAAAACCTACAATAAAGCATTCAAAATTGCTAGCGATTCTAATGAGTAGGTCACTCACAATAGCCAAGGCGAAAATGTGGAGAATTAAAAATTAAAAAACTAATAATGTAATCGACCTTGATTGAGTCAAGATAATTTCTTCAACAGATCGCTACTAATATATATATATATATATATATATATATATATATATATATATATATATATATATATATATATATATATATATATATATATATATATATATATATACACCTCAAGCCCCCTCCCCCGTGGCTCATTTTAGCTGAGAAAATTAATCACGTCAAATTACGCGTACATAATTCATTATTGTCAAGATTAAATTTCAACTTTATAGACCAGTCCGTGAATATTATTGACTTGATGTACGAGAGGTTGTACACAAAATTTGTATATACGCTCATAGAATGTATGAGAAGGATGAAAATAAAGTTTCTGAAATTTATTATTTTTATATTTATTATTTTTATCATGTTTTTAATTTTTATAACAATATATTTCGGTAACAAATTAAAGATACTTTTATGTTCTATGACATAATTCAAAAATAAAACGGTTATGTTATCAAGCTCCAATATTTTACCAATCTATATAAAATAAAACGATATAACTCTGCTCTGTCTCTCTACAGAGGAAATTAAATGATTATCTCCCTTGATAACATGTGATTTAAAGACTAAGATATATCGTTCGTTAAATATTTAGTGATTTATTTGTTCTCTCTGTAAGCAGTTATCTGTTTGTAAAGCAGCAATTTGAAACAGAGTTGGATATTGGTGAATCTTTCATCTCGGCTAACCTTAAATCCACTGAACCCAACAGAAAAACAATATAATCTCACACCATGTAACCACGTGATGAATGTAGGTTTGCACTCATTACGGAGTTATCATAGAGTGTATATATTCTGTTAGACGTATATAAATCCCACCGTTGTGTACTTTCTATAATTAAGTATATGTTTATTGTTAAGTTTGTTTGTGCTGTCTGCAAAATTCAAAATAAAAATCAAAGTCATCATATATATATATATATATATATATATATATATATATATATATATATATATATATATATATATATATATATATATATATATATATATATATATTTGTTAGGATAAGTTTAGGATTTGTTTATTTTGTGATTTAAAGTTTGTTGTTAAGTTTATGTTCACGCCGTCAGTCTTCTTAGCATAGTTACGCAATTACATTGCCCTATGCAGCTGATGCTTTCTTAGCTCGGCTGGAAGAAGGTTAATGACTACATGTGCTAGTGTAACTTTCAATTGCATTAGTTTCGTCTGATGCCGTCTTTAGCCTATTTAAGAGGCGCTTGTAGTTGTAGCGCGTCGGTCAGTATTTGGGGTGAGGATTTTCCAGGTCTATGGGTGGCATCCTTGTAGACCCCGCTCAGATCTTCCAGTTGCCCTGATGGTTATGGACAGCCGGCTCTCCCTCAAGCACAAGAAGCAACTCAGTGGGCCGTGATTCGTCCGTGCTTTCGGGAATTCTTCTTATCGAGTGTGCATGCTCATATCTCTCCGTTATGCTTGCTAAACTTTGTGTTTATTCGAAACCCGGATTTCTATTTGCTTTCATATTTAATTGTTTCATGTTTACAAGGTAAATAGCATACACAGCAATAACTTTCTTAATAATACTTTTGTAACCCATACTAGAGAAAGATTAACATTTGCACTTTCTTTTTTCTACAGTCTCTGCACTATTGTAATATTTTGATAAAAGTCATTTTATGGAATACCTGAACAGTTGTTACAAACACCACATTTTTACATATTGTCTTCTCCTCATTCAAATAAAGGCTGAAATGAAGGCTAGGCCATATTATAATAATATAATAAAAATAATAATAATAATAATAATAATAATAATAATAATAATAATAATAATAATAATAATAATAATAATAATAAATAATTATAAACAATGATATACTTTGCCCAATATATAATCCTTCGATTTAATTTATGTCATTTAAGCAAAACTTCTCTAATAACAGCGAACTGATTTGGCATTATTTAATTTTCATCTTGAACTATTGTAATAGATTATGTCATATAAATTCATGAACAAAACATTATCTACTTCGTCCCTCCAACGCTCATTTGTTTTGATTAAATGAGTTTCTTGAAGTTGATGCTGGCTTTCTTGCCTGTCATTCTTGCTTGAATTAAACAAATCTAAGACATTTCCAGCATTAGTTCTATTCCCTACATTCCGTATTTCATGCAGGAGTTCTTGTTCATGTTTTAGCTCTTTAAATTTTTATTCGACGATTAAAAACTGGTTGAGCCATGCATTTTCGAAAAAGGTAAGTTTGTTTGTTTGTTAGTTGTCGGGTTTAACGCCATTTTCAGCACAAGATAGGCTATACATGGCGGCCAGTATTAATGGTGGGGGAAGAACCATAGAAAACCCAAGAACGAACCACCGACCCACGAGAAGCTACTGGCAGGTTTTCTCACTTAAGTAGAATGAACGAGTCTGATAGTCTATTTTTTATCAGACAAGCATAGTCTGCAACATAAAGGAAAACAAAAAAAAAATGCATCTTCTGTTTGAAAGCATACTCCACTGTCCTATAAGCAAACACCATAAGTGGCAAGAGCATATCACATATATTTGGATCGGTTATGTACATAATGCCACACAACGTTTTGAAGTATTTGTAAGTTTGGCAGCAAGTTGGTAGATGGTATTTTGGCGACAAAGTCCCATCTTGGTGCAAAACTAAATATTTAGTCTATTGCAGAATTCTCTTCCCCAGTTCATAATGGATATATTCGGGACAAAGTGTGTGGAAAGAAGTTGGTCAACATGTGTAGCACTGCAATTGTAGATTTATCATCGACTCAGTTGACCTTCAACCGTTTCCTTAAACATTTAATGAAAACCAGGATGTGTTACTTACCTGAAAATATATTCTAATATAAGATAATAAATGTGACCAGATTTGAAATTCAATTTTAGAATTTTAGGATGAAACAAGTTTGTTTGAATGTTATCTATTTGTTATGGTTCAGTGTAATCTTTACATTTGTGTACCTTGATAAAATCTGTATTTATTGTGTGTCCATGGAAAACAGCACTTAATATGCAAATTAATTGTACATATCATCTGAAATAATAGCTTTTCTTCATTACACAAACTCATCAAACATCAGTCATGTACAATGCACCCCCAAAGCAAATGAATCGATGCCATTTGTCAGAGTTATTACATGGACAAAACTGTTGAACCCAAAAGACATTAGACTGATATCATTTCCATTGAATAATGTTGGAAATTACAACAACAAAAAATAACATGAAAATACCACCTCCAACATAATATCTTTGTAACGCATGCCATACTGTTACTATGACGGTGTATTTATCTTTTACATTTTTCTGGCATCATAAAACATAACAAGAATGCAATTAACTCTTTGCTTTACTTATAATGGTCCAGCTATTTAAATACCAATTTTAAAAAGGATAACAAAAATCCAGATACATGTGTACAGAAATATATAATTGCATATCATATGTATCAGGGTCAAGCTAGACTTAAATTGTAGGGAGAAATGACTTCTTTTCGTCAGAACAGGAATAAGTGGGAGCTAAACAGGTGTAAGTGGAAGCTAAACCGGGACAAGTGAGACCAAATAAAAATAAATACAAAATTATATTGCAGTTATATATATATATATATATATATATATATATATATATATATATATATATATATATATATATATATATATATATATATATATATCTGCAATATCTAATTTTGTGCTCTATTTCTTAGTATGCTTTTAAGTTTGAAAATGATATCATATTTTCAAGTTTAAAATATGTCATATGTTTATTATCAACCCATTTTGTACATGAATAAAAATTATTATATTCATGCCCATTCTATTCATACTTGTAGTATATGTGTGTTTGGATTGAAATACAGGCAAATTGGCCATATAACTTAAAAGGCATAGCTTAACCTAACATTGTAATTACCTTTAACTGAAATCAGGAACAAGTTTTGAGTCTTGTAATTACAAGCTGGTAAAAGCGCCTTATAAACTAACACATAGTTTTGTGTAAAATTGTAGTCAAAAGAGATTTCTAGCATTCTGTGAAACAACCCTTAATTCATGAACATAGGAATACATGTACAAGCATCCTCAAAACATACTCTTCGTCCTGATTTCCATGTTCCCAATAAAACATTACTGTAACTATTCATAGACAGAATACAGAAGCACTAAAGTAAATAAATAACTACACTCGACCATTTTTCTCCACAAACGAAACATCAAAGAACACTTAGTGCACCAAGCGATTACGTCTATTTTTAGAAAGAGGGTTTTTCAACAAATCGCTTTCTTCCTTTCTTACTACGAATTCTTTAATAGGACTACATATTTAGGGTTGAATTATTTGTCTACCTACTGGTACTAACGATATAAATTGGTTAAATAGTATTTACTTCACTACTATATATCTCTTTTGCAAGTTCGCGAAAATTAATTACGGTAGATCAGGAAAGTACTTTGTCCTTGAGGCGTCCTTTAGAATTCCACAACAGAGATTGTCACGTATCTTGACATACATTATTAAATATTTAGGCAACATATCCTATTAAATAATATTTAAACTTTGTTTTTTTATATTATATATTTTCCTGAATCTATTTGCCAAATTATTTACGAATACAGACAGTTTAATGGTGTGGTATATCGTATATGTTGCGATGACCGCCATTACAAGTTCATTTATTGCTTCAAACTGATTTTATCAAGAAAATATGCAAATACGGCCGTTAAGATCGTAATATATAAAAACAAGAAATACATTAGAAAACACTCTTCACAGATCACATTTTTAAAAGCAAATTATTTACATATTGATGAATTTCTCCTTGGATTACAAGTGCCAGAACTTATTGGCTAGGCGTGGGGGCATCTCAAAAGTCATAAACGCCAGCCATTTCACGTCCGAAAATACGAGGGCGAAGTCATTTTCGCTTTCCTAACAGAAGAAGGCGAAATTTACCGTTCTCAAGCGACTTTTTCGCCCACTTCGCCTGGTAGCGAGACCCCATAATTGTATACATGTACCCATTGTCATAATCAGTGTAAATATTTTCTGTTGCATGTGTTGTTATGACATTATATGTTTACAGTGTCATAGATTAAATTTGTCGATGTATATATGTATCCAGTCTCATATTCAATATAAATTTTTTATGTGTTGTATGTGTTGTCATAACATATGTTTACAGTGTGATACAATACATTTGTCGAGATTGTCTAGAGCAGCATGCGTCAATGAAGTGAGGGAAAGTATACACTTTCAATCACTTCACTAATGCATCTACACTAGACAATTTACTAATGTTTGTCCTTTAGTTTGGTGTAAGATTGATGGGTACCATATTGGTTAAAAAGTATATAACTTGGCCTTACATCCAAAGAAATTTCAGCCACAATACATAAACTTGGTCTTACATCCAAGGAAATTTCAGCCACAGTACATAAACTTGGCCTTACATCCAAAGAACTTTCAGCCACAATACATAAACTTGGCCTTACATCCAAGGAAATTTCAGCCACAGTACATAAACTTGGACTTACATTCAAGGAAATTTCAGCCACAGTACATAAACTTGGCCTTACATCCAAGGAAATTTTAGCCGCAGTACATAAACTTGGCCTTACATCCAAGGAAACTTCAGCCAAAGTACATAAACTTGGCCTTACATCCAAGGAAACTTAACCCAAAGTACATAAACTTGGCCTTACATCCAAGGAAATTTCAGCCACAGTACATAAACTTGGCCTTACTTCCAAGGAAATTTCAGCCACAGTACATAAACTTGGCCTTACATCCAAGGAAATTTCAGCCACCCTACATAAACTTGGCCTTACATCCAAGGAAATTTCAGCCACACTACATAAACTTGGCCTTACATCCAAGGACATCTCAGCCACAGTACATAAACTTGGCCTTACATCCAAGGGAATTTCAGCCACAGTACATAAACTTGGCCTAATATCCAATGAAATTTCAGCCACAGTACATAAACTTGGCCTTACATCCAATGAAATTTCAGACACACTACATAAACTTGGCCTTACATCCAGGGATATTTCAGCCACAGTACAAAAACTTGGCCTTACATCCAAAGAAATTTCAGCCACAGTACATAAACTTGGCCATACATCCAAGGAAATTTCAGCCACAGTACATAAACTTGGTCTTACATCCAAGGTAATTTCAGCCACAATACATAAATGTGACAAAGAGAAATATCAGCATTCTTCCTATATTGCAATATTAAACTTCATATAACAGCTCTCTCTCTCTCTCTCTCTCTCTCTCTCTCTCTCTCTCTCTCTCTCTCTCAGAATTTCATAATATCTGTACAGTTCCTCCTTTGGTGCAGAGTGCCATTTGTTGTTATGTTTGTTACAATAAAATCCCTTTGATATAGAAAGGACTGTTGTAAAAGTTGTGAAAAGCAAAACAAGCAGGAACTAAACACCCACATGTTCTGCTGAAAGGTGATTGTAGAGTATTTCGCAAATATGTTCATCCATCGTTAATGTGGCTCTGCATTGTTCATGTGTTTTTGATACCTTTGTTTTGTACATGATGATCAGTTTGAATAAGTTCTGAAATTAGGTATTTTATATTTAGTTCCTATAAATAATTTATAGTACAATTGCTATAAAACATTTCAAGTACAATATAATGTATCAAACATAAGACCTGTAAATATCCTAAGTAAAACCTATCTTTTATATACTGCCAACAACAGGCTTGCTGCACATGCCTGGGGAGTAATGACATTTGGTTTACCCAGGTCTTATCCTTCCTTTTACCTTACAAGAGTCTAATTCCATCATCACAAAATTTCTCAAAAAGAATCTGGGAAAATTCTGGGAACACATTTCAACTTGTTATTGATTATAATCTTCAGCTGTTGGCCATTTAACTCTAAAATACTTATCCAAATTTACAAATGGCATTTTGTCTAAGCCTCAACATGTCTTGAATCCCATGTCATGCGCAGTGCTTATTTCGCAATGCTTGGAAATTAATAGAATAATTAAATCTAAAGTTGTATATTTGATGTACTCTTGTATATGGCCACATGTACATGTCTGGTTCTTTTTTCCTCTGAATTTAATCACATTAATAGCAATACATTGTCCCACCCAGGTGCTAGTCAAAGTTTTTGAACCTCCCACCCAAATATTGCATCATGTACTTATGAGTACTTTTGATGTACTATGGGAACATGTACATCACTAGGTCTTTTGTGAAAATGGCAACATGTACATGTAAAGATCCAATCTGAGTAAAGTTTGTTTTACATACTTCACACTTAAATGGTTTTTCTCGAATATGAATCCTCATGTGCCGTTTTAAATATTCATTCCGAGTAAAGCTTGTATCACATACTTCACACTTAAATCGCTTTTCTCCATCCTGAATGTGCATGTGCTGTTTTAAATTTCCATTCTGAGCAAACATTTTATCACACCTTACACTTAACTGTTTTTTACACTTAACTGGTTTGTGTAGTCTTGTGCTAGTCTTCGTCACTTAAATGGTTGGTTTTTTTTCAAGCATCTAGCAATCTGTTGTTGGTATCACGGTACCAATTGCTTTTCCATAGACCGCAATGCTAATGTTTTGCGAAATAAATGTACTTTCTATCCTACCTCAGCATGCATGTCACACACTGTCGCAGAGAACAATGTTAGATTGTTAATTTGATACCATCGAAAATAGGTACTCCATTGCGTTTAAGAGAGATAACTCTGCTGGAACTAGAGAGGGGTAAGAGTTATCTAGGTTTACCTGACACATTTTCAGTCATGTGTACCACATTTTAAAAAAATCTTAAAAAATACAAAAGGTGATCTAGATATGAATTAACATAATTTCTCGTGTTGCCAAGAGGCTCACCTTTTTTTAAAGCCTAACAGAAAGTACAACTCTTTCATAATGCACCAATCACAGCTAGTTTTGTCGTTTATTTCTGAATGCAATGTTCCCTACACCTTAAGCTCCTCCCAACTTGGGTTGTACAATTGGTACCGTTATAGCTGTTGTGATCTTGTACTAATTCTTTCGAATTTAACTTACGTCACAAAAGAGATAGTGGGCTCAAATTGAAATAATACAAAAATTCGGAAACCGAAGTTATTGCGCTCTTTCCCAAGAAATTGTTTGACCGTATCAAGAATCAATCGATACAGTGGCTGTATTTTTTTTTTTTTGATAATTGGACATATATGGCAGGATTTTCGCACGCGTTGGAAGCTGAAAATAAGTGAGTGATTTTGAATTGGTTCCATGTGGTCTTTTGTAGAATGGAGGATGTTAATAGAGACATATACTAAATTCCTTTGGTGAGGTTGCAGTAATGACGGCTATAGGTGGGAAGTAGTAAAAATGGCTCTGTAGATTTTGGCAGTTATAATTGGTTTGTTTTATAGTGAAATGGTTCACATTTGACGAGATGATATATGAATACTCAAGTATATAACATTAGTGGTGGATCACACTCAATTTTGAAAAATTTCACGAGTGATGGACTAGAAAAGGGAGCTTAGTGGGTGCAATTTTGAGCAGTTTTAAGCTTTTCCCTACGGGATCTGTTTGACTCATTTACTTTTTTCAGTGTCTATATTTCACATTCATTTTAAGAACTATTTGGCACATGGTGGGTAATAATCAGTATCAAATGTGTAGTGAGAAAAAATTAGTCCAAACAAGATTAGCTACAAGCATGAGTAAATCAAGTTTGAGTACAATTCAGCTGGACTTAGATGAAATAAAGCAAAGCTTCAATGGGAGCATCTCCAAAGCGGATTTTACATCTGCTATTTCTGATTTGGTGAAAAAGGATAACCATACAGAAATTATCTCAAAAATTGTTAGGAAATTGTTAGGCATTTTTACTGTCAGCAAAGAAGGATTATGGAACGTAATGGCCAAGTATGGATGTCCAAAAACATTTATATCCATGGTTCACCAATTCCATGACGGAATTCAGATGCGTGTCCAGGAAAATGGACAGTGATCTGAACTATTCCCAGTAATCAACGTCGTCAAAGAGGGTTGCGTTCTGGCACCATCGTTGTTCAGTCTTTTTTCTCCGCCATGCTGCCTAGTGCTTTCAGAGACGGAGTTGTTGGAGTCGGCATCAGGTACCTTACAGATGGAAAACTGTTCAACCCACGGAGGTACAAGCGAAATCCAAGGTTATGACAGACAACATCAGGGAGTTCTTATTTGCTGATCATGTGCTGGCTCAGAAGCAGACCTACAACGCAGCGTTGACAAGTTCTCCACTAAATGCACAAGCTTTGGTCTCACCATCAATGCTAAGAAGAATGACGTACTGCATCAGCCAGCCCCTGGAAGGCCCTATACTGAGCCAAACATCACCGTCAACAGCCAAAATCTCAACGTAGTGAACCACTTAACCTACCTTGGCAGCACAGTTTCACAGAGTGTCACCTTTGACGAAGAGGTGAACCTCCGTATTGCCAGAGCCAACGCAACTTTTGCCAGAATGTAAGAGAATGTATGGGAAAGAAGAGGCATCAGCATCATGACCAAACTAAAGGTCTACAGGACGGTTGTACTTCCCATATTACTGCTACGCATGCTAAACGTGGACAGTGTATCAACGCCATGCCATGATGCTGAACCACCTTCACACCAAAAGCCTCAGGAAAATAATCAATATCAAATGGCAGGACAAAGTCCCAGACACTGAGGTACTAGCCAAAGCAGGCCCCTCAAGCATTCACGCCATCCTGATGCAGTTCCAGCTACGCTGGGCGGGACATGTTATACGCATGCCAGACCACCGCCTGCCTAAGAAACTCTTCTATGGCGAGCTACAGCAAGGACAGAGATCCCACGGAGATCAGAACAAACGCTTCAAAGACAATTTGAAAGCTGCATTTAAAGCGTTCAGCATATTCCCTGACTCACGGGAGCAAATATCTAGCGATCAAGTCACTTCGCGTTCATATCTTCAGAAAGGCTCCAAGCTGTATGAATCAAGCAGGATAGCAGTTGCGGTGATAAAGAGGCAAGTCAGGAAAGCACGTGCTTGCAACCCTCCTGGAGATGTCCCACTTAACCAGTGTCCATTCTGCAACGGAACCTTCCGTGCAAGGATGTTATCGCACCCATACACAAAAGGGGAATTTAAATATGCTTGCAATGTATAGTTGGGTTAGCCTTTTACCATTCCTTAGCAAACTATTTACCTCCAATTTAAATTATATAATAGAAACTGGATAAGAAGAAAATGTTATTTTAGTTGAAAAACAATCTGATTTCAGAAGTCGACTCACCACTCTAAATAACCCATTTGCATTAAGCTCATTGATATTTATTCAAATAATTGATATTGACAGGAGCTCACTTTGTCACAGTAAACGAACATAATAGTAAAATGCTGATGCTAAAAGTCATATATGCAAACGTCAAGGATTGTGCGAAAACGCCAAAAGGATTGACATAAATATGTGAGTGCCCTGCCGGATAAGGCAAGTTTGTGTTTCATCAACTATTTTGTTTTCCTTATTTACATATGACTGAAAGACGCATATTTCTGACCAGAATAACGGACTGAATCTAGTGTGTCATTATCTATTTGCACTTTTTTATAAGAATGACTTAATTGCCTTCACCAAACCTGTTACTCATTTTCAAAGGTGAGTAAAAGTTTTGGCAAAGACAACTAAAATAACAATACACCATATGTAAATTAAAGTTAAATCTGGAAACAAATTGTAATCATTCAAAAGAGTAACGTTTGAGAAGATATGAAAGCTTATATTCTGGTGATTGCCTGATAAGAACAGTATTTTGTCTGTGTATTCACTACTACATTTAATGGTATATGTGTCACAAAAATGCTAGCAACACAAGTGGCAAAGTGGCAAAGGCACTTTATAATTTGAAGATTAGATTTAGTCAGTTTGGTAATCTGTCTACAAAAACGTTTATCCAAATATTTTGCACTAAAATATCACCAACTTTTATATTAGGTTCGATAGTCTGGAAGTTCTACAAAGCAATGGACAATGAAGCAGTAGATACCATTTTGCAAATATATTATTGGCATCACAAATACAATTTAAACACTTACCAAGAATCAATTGGGTAGAATGCATATGCGAATTTTAAATATATAATGAAACATACGATTTAATAAATTGTTTCGAAGTTAACATAGTCAAGTCAGAAAAGACTTGAGAAAGTTCACTGAATTTTCTTGCTTCGCATCTGAAACATATATGGGGTCTACGTTTAAGATTCAGCAGGGTCGCTTTAACGGTAAAGTGACATACGTGCATTAGAATTCAGACTGCATCGGTTAAAAGAGGCGCACATCAAATAAATGATTTTACAATGGAAGCTAATTGAAGCAAGTTCTTATGCTGTCAAAATCTGACGAAAGACATGATTATTTGGAAAGAATTTTACGGACAGCTATTTCTGAACGGTCAGGGAAATAAAGGGCGTACACTTTGGGAAATCAAAATTTAGGGGTAACCCTTGCTCAGAATTTTCTAGTCGAGAATCTTGCTTATAATAATTCAGATTGACTCCGTGGGAATATTAGAATTTGGTCTCCCTCACAAATGAATAAAGGTCAGATAGCTGTCTTTAGAGAGAAGATAGGCTATACGCTAGAAAACGGTTGCGTGGAAAGAAACGGGATCATGGTACAAAATTGTATTTCTATTTAATATTCTATTTCATTTGTCTAATTTTGCAAATATGTACATATGCTGATGATTCTCGCATGCCTCGTAAATTCATTCCAAAGGACTCATTTTTTATAAGTTAGTGTTATGTAATTTAATTCTTTGATTAGTTCATTGATAGAGTTTACGGATTGTGTGTAATTAAATATTAATATGCATTATTTAAGAGAGATTTATTATATACCTTAAAGAAAGCAAATAATCAGTATTTTTAAATAATATTTATTAATTTACCCCTAATATACAGTTGTGTCATATTTCTTATGATATATGAATTGATTTCCTCTGTAGGATGATATTGCTAAGAATGCAAGTGTTGCAACATCTGTATTACAATGTACTACATACACTGTTATCTAGGTACGAGCCGTAGTGACCTTCAGGTTGAACAAAATCTGTGGTTTTGAGGTTTGCTGGTAGTAATGTGAGTGAACAGAGATTTGATACGTGAAACCGCAGGAACGGAATATATGCTCGATGTTGGCATGACGCAAAACAAACTATGCTGTTAGGTGTTGATGTAACTGCTGTGTTAATCCTCTTAGCGGAAGAACTTCACAAACCTATGATAAAAAATACCTATGGTTATTGCCGAGATGAAATATTTATGAGCATATAACGATCAATTTAAATACATGCTAATGGTCACCAACATGTATAGCAAAATACAACCGAGTTGTACTGATGAAAACTAAGACATGAAAGTATATATTTGTGTTGATTTTTAAAGTGGTAGGTGCACGCAAATAAAGTATAATATGGGTACATTATGGTAGTGAAGTTAATAAGAAAAATGTTTCAGACTTTGGATGCAAAAATATAAGATCTTCTAGTACAGCCTGCTGAATTAGAACCATGGTGGAGGAATTTAACAAAACTATAGAATATTCATGAATAATAGAAATGTACGAATGATAGTATCAACCGATACACATAATTTTTCCAGAGAACGTACGTGGATCAGTAAAATCAAACGTGTAATTCTTTACCAGAAATGTGGACCGACTTTGTAAAGGTAAAAAAAGAAGTGGCACATTTAAAAGAACAAAAAGAAACCAATTAAAATATCGGCACACCTAACAGGATCCACTGAGTCCCCAGGGATTTGGTTGCTTTGTAATCAAACATCCTTTGTAAGCAGTATCGAGGAATTGATGATTCTTTCTCAGAGACCCCCTTTCCCCCCCAGAAAAAAACGTTGTAGGTTAACATTTTTGTTAGCAACCTTTATTTGCTCAAAATAATAAAACATTTTCTGACAAAAATACGTTTTAGTTGCCGAAGTGTTTCTGACATAGGAAACATCAATCCTCACTACTACTTATTAGTCAAAAATGTTATATTAAACAAATAATATATATATATATATATATATATATATATATATAGAGATATATAGACAGATATATATATATATATATATATATATATATATATATATATATATATAATGTTACAATACTTCAATCAGACATGTTGGATTCGATCAAACAAATAGATTTTGTAAAAGATTTAATTCGATCAAAGCAGTATCAGCTATATAAAATCTAATATAATAAGCGATTGTATTATATATCGCCGCAATATGGATCAGTATGGTTATTCGCAGTTGAAAGTGATGTGAGAATAGCGGGATGGGCAGATGATGTGGTGATATTTATTGATAATATAGTCGATATTTTACTCGATAACAATATTGCTAAAGCCACACCAAATTAATTAAACATTTACTTTTTATTATAATCTTTTTCGTATTTGCTAACTCTTATTGGCATAATACCTGTTAACATTCTATCAACAATGCTAACCTCGCGTATTAAATCGTCCATATCATATTTTATGCCACGCAAATAAGATCGAATTTGATCAAGTAATTTTTTTATATAAGTTATACTCGCTGTTTTGTAAGCATTTCTTTCAGTTGTAAGTCGAGGTTCAACTTTTTTAAATGCTGCTGCTAGAGAAACGCCGACACCAGATATTATAAAATAAAAACGGATTTAATGATGCGCCACTTGAATTTATACCAGAGCTAGTCATTAGCAGCGGTAGATATGATATTACTCGCAGAATTTTTGTATAGTATTTGTAACATTTTTGACGCACCAAAGATTGTTATGATAGTATCTGTAATATTGCAGTAGAGCATCAACATCTTGTTTTGGAATGTTTTCAGAAATATGATTGAAATCGACAGTATTTGTTTTCATTATATAATATTTGTTTACATATTTTAAGTAACTAATTCTGGAGTTTCAGCTACAAATTCAATGCACCACCAACAAGTAGCTGCGGTTAACGTTTCATTATCCTCTATCAGCATTAAAGGTTTCCTTAACATCTTTGTTTAACACAATAGACATATTTCCAGAAAAATCATCCGTCAAATAACGCCAAGGAACTGTTGTAAATATACTAAACTTTCCACTACTAAACAAAGACAATCTAAACAAAGACAATCCAGTGGCCTCTGTGATATGTTTAAGAGTGTTATATTGCTGCGACCATGATGCTTTTCCTGATGCTACCGTGTACACAATATTTTTAATTTGTTTGTGAGGAATTTTAATAAGATCAGTTTTTGAATAATACTAAGAAGGCCACTGATAATATCGCCAAGTCTTGAGTTAATGTCAGCGAGATTAATGATAACAGATGGTTGAGTTCCAAAAAATTCGTTATTCCTTCTGTTTATGTTTCCAGGAAAATTTAGAAATGTTTGTATGTGATTAGAAAACTCAGTTTTAAATGCATCAATTCCATCATTGGCTGTCGATAACGAAGTCGTTATTGGAATTTCCTTATCGTCGACATATAGTGTAGTTGCAGCTTCGAAATCCGTTTCTGGTTTTTTAAGATTAGTAATACCATTATTGTCATATTAATAAATGCAAGCATTATACCACCGCGCATTGACACGTACTTAGATTCTTGATCGTCGACGTAGTTTTTTTTGTCGTTGAATCTGTATCTGCGGTTGGGATTCCAAGATTTGTAATTTTTTCCTGACATTATTATGTCGCCAGTAAATACATCGCCAGCATTCTTAACATAATCGTTAACTGACTTGCCCGAATCTTGTATTTTACCTTGGTCAGCAAAAGTAACTATATTATTAACAACCGCGGTGGGAATTCGTACAAGTACATTTGATAGTTATTTATTGCTCGTTTGAAATTGTTCTTCTTTATCTTGAAAAATAACAACTTTGTTTTGATCAACACTCGTGATATTTAACAAATTAGTAATTTCATTTTTGAGCTGATCAAGAGTTGCGTATTTAGATAAGTCACCTTGTTGAGCAGACGCTGAATCTTCTACTGTTGTTCCAAATTTTGGGTAAAAACGCATTATTTATTTACTGCATGATAAAATTACATACCATAATAATAATGGCAAAATCGTCGACATTAAACAATGATACAGAACGTCTGTTGAAGCATAAACATAATAATGTGCTTCCAGATTGTCATTATCTTATTATTAGTTGAACTTATTGTTGAAATGGATCTGGAAAAACAAATTTGCTAATGAATTTAGTACTCGGGTTTTTTTTTTTATCTACGATCGCGTTTATATTTACACAATTAATCCGCAACAAGATAACTACGAGCTACTTAACAATCATAATGACAAACTTTGCGACTATCTTCAATCTGACGAGGATTTCTTTATTATAAAACAACCGGTAGAACTTGTTTAAGTTAATAAACTCGATTCGTCCGAATATAAGATAGTTGCTTTTGACGATATTCCGCTAAACAACGAAGAAATGAATAAAATCAGATCGTATTTTTCACTGTCGCGAAATAAAAAATGTATTTCTTTTATCTCGCTCAAAGATGTTATAATATCGACAGATTTAATTAAGCGAAATACTGGTTGTTTTATATTATTTCCAGGACTTGACAATATTGACGTTAGAAATATCGCGAACGAACAATGCGGCGACGTAACAAAAGATAAATTTATTTAACTATATCGTCAAGCAACGGCAAATAGACAGGATTTTTTTGTCAAAAAATTAATAAATGATAAGAATAAAATGTTTCGATGTTATATTGAAAACTATCTACAATAAATTTTTATAGAACATAGTATATAAGTAATGGAAAAACAAGCAAAGTACACAAAACATATTGAAGATCTAAAAGAACTTGCGCAATCCCAGGCAAAATTTAAACAGCTAGTACAGCAAGCACTACACGGTCACGTTGCTACAATTCTCAAACAAGTTACTGAGGCTTTACATGGAAAACAACCCGAAACTATACCACTTTCAGAAGAAGAAGCTAGAAAATTACAAGAGAAATGTTTACTCAGATTAGTTGATGAACAACAAGAGGCGGCTGCTAAAAGAATTATTGAACGATCAGATGCAGAAAAAAGATCAGCTGAGGCAACTGTAGCAAATATAGCTGATCCTGCCGCGAGACAATATACATTGGATCAGTTAATAAATAATCCTCTAGAACTTGAACGAAGATTAGCAACATCAACAACGCAAGAAGTTAAAAATCTTTCAACAAAGTTATCAGGAGAAATATAAGATAGTAAAGAGGAGAAAAGAGAGTTGGTGATCTTACTGTAAGGTTTATGAAGGTTGGAGAGCAAAGATTGTTTTTAGAACAAAAGCAAATGAATTAATATCAGATGGTAAATATCATGATGTTTTAAGAAAAAAAATGATATAAATGATGTTAACAATATAAAAAGGGTTATGGTAGTGGGTGGAATTTAAAAGGAAATTTGATTTATTCAATTAAAACGTGCCGCAGAATGTAGAGAAGAAAAAAAAACGGGAACAGGCGTCGGAATATTCGCATCAGTTACTGAAATGATCGGAAGATTAATGTTATTGATATCATCAAAAGAAGCAGGAAAAATTAGTCCTGAAATTGATAATGAAATCATCGATATACTTGATAATTTAAGATCGAGAAATTTATTAGTATCTGACGAATACGATATTTTGCACCGCGACTTAATTTTATTAAAATATAATAATAAATGTCAGCAAAATTATTACTCGACTCCAGCCAATCTGATAAAGATAGCGCGAACTTTTCGGTAAAGTATATTCCGCCAATAGAACTAGGTCGTGAAAAACAAAAAGAAATTGAATTAATTTCATGCACTTGTTGGAACGCCAGGGCAAATTTTAAGACAGGTGTTAATGATGAGTTTGAGTTTACTTCTATTGTTAGAAGTTTTCCATGATATATATATATATATATATATATATATATATATATATATATATATATATATATATATATATATATCAATTAAAATTCTTCAAGGCGCCTACAACATTATTGATCTGAATAAAACAATAAAAGAAAAAACTTATAACAGCGAATAAAGGAAATGCAGATGATTTTGAGCTAGCACTGAATTATAATACATTGCCCGCTAGAATAAAAGTAAAAAATGGTTTTATAGTTAGCTTAATACCACTATAAAACATTGCATCATTGATAGGATTTAAACATGAAAATTATCCCAGTATTCTCGATACTTCTATCATTACTGTTAAATTTCTTAATCGCATCTGGTTCTTATTCAGCTAAAGGTAGCAAAGGTCAAACTATATACAGTTTTTCACCAGCAGTCCCACAGGGTCTCTCGTGCAAATAAATCTTCATCATATTATATATTATCCGCTAAATGTTGAAAACCAAATAACAGAAATAAATATGCAAATGACAGACCAATCTGGAAGACAGTTGGATCTGAATAATGATGTTGTTACTTATTACGTGCACCTGCGCTTTGCGCAGGCAAACAACAGTAAACATATATTTTTTGAAAGATTTGACAAGAAAATTTTACAACCTCAGATACATGATGGAGCAGAAAAAGTTTATGGAAGAAAAATAGTAGGAGGAGTTTTCGGAAATATATTTAATATAATTGTTGAAAATATTCCAGGATTATCTCGTAAAGTTGCGTCACTTGCACTTGACGCTAGTAAAGCTTTTGCAACTGGAGCTGTATCTGTTGCTGGAACTGCAGTAGGACAAAAAATATCTGTTAAAATAAAAGACCAACCTAAAGCAACACGTCAATCAAACAAGTTATTTCGGAAATCGCACCAAACAAACGAAACCAAACGAGCGATGATAACAACTACGAAAAAACTTTTATCACCAAAGGGCGAGCAGATTATACAAAATTTAATATCTTAAGTTACAGCACCGCAATAATTTTATATAACCTAATAAAATAAAATATGTCTGTAAAAAATTATCTCGATTTTACAGAAATTTCTGACAAAGATGACTCAGCAACGGAATTTGAGTATGTTGGATATCTTGATGAAAATTCTAACGAACCTAAAAAGGCTGGCGTTAGAACATTTAATACACGAGAAGAGTATGTATTTCTACTGCCTCACAAAGCAATGTTAGAAGTTCGTGGTCAAATTATGACAATAGCTAATCCGCCTGTCGCAATTGTAGCTGGAATAGAATTAGCTCTTATAAATAATGGTTGGTATTTATTTAGAAGTGCTCGATATCAGCGGGCCAATCAAACTGTAGAAGATATTTCAAATCACTTACAAGTTGCATGTACAGACTTAAATATTATTTTGTTTACCGACGATTACTCCAAATCAATTGCAATTAATATAATGTGGTTTAAAGATACTGGACGTGGTATAGCAGAATCTGCGGAATTTATTCAAAAAGGAATTTTGTTACATGGAGCTGATGCAGCGGCAAATCTTCCAATTTTAAGAAATTTTCTTAATGCTATAGCTGCAGCGCTAAGTTTAGCTGCACCAGCTGAAGGCCCTAATGCAGATGTTTCAAGAGTTTCACTTACTGCTGCTTGTGATGATCTTGGTATAACCGAACCAGAAGCAACTGCAGACGCTGTCGCAATATTAGATTTAATTCTTAACACAATTGACCCTCGAAGTAGATGCTACAATGAAGGTTTTGCTAGGAGGAGTGATCTTGCAGCTGTATCACGTAAACTTATAATGATGTTGCCGCTAAATACCATATTGGCTTTTGCATAGATTATAATAAAGTATTCCGTGGAGTTAAACACACGCTTATTTTAGATCGTGCAGAACATAATGATTGCCTATTTAGATTTGGTGGTGCTGATGTGCAATATGTCATAAACAAACTTTCGCTGTGGATGGCACGAATAACTCCATCGGTCACTAAAGCATTGGAATTAGATAGTATACTGGAAAAACGCACCAATAAGATTCATTTTCAGCAACATAAAATATATCAAACAGCAGTTCCAAATACCACCGACTACACATGGCGTGTTACAAGAACATTGTGTGAACAGCTGCCGCGTCATTTATTTCAGCAACAAGCTCGACGTAGAAATCAACAACAAAATAATGGAATATTTGACAACGCTGATGTTAGACGAATTTATGCCAGAATAAATTCAAAGCAATATCCAGAACAAGCAATCGAATGCAATTGTGCAGATGACGCTAACAAAAGCTATACTAGACCGTACATGTACCTGCTCGATTCGATGCAGAAATATCAATATACTGGAGACGGAGCTCAGATATCAGTAGAAGAATTTCCAACACTTTATGCAATATTTTACTTTGATTGTAGTAAACGTAGTGAACGACCTATGGACACTAAAGCTGATATTGAGGTTACTTGGACGCTCGAAGCCGTTCCAACAGCGGGATAAATGAATATGCACTAATGTTAAGCGACATATCTGTGACAAACGACTCCATTGTAGGTAAAATGACAATGCAAGTTTAATATGTAATCGTTATATAAGATGACAAAATATATCATAAAAGAAATACATTTAACCGATGCCCAAGTTAAAAAATTAACAGCTGCTGTTGCGAATCGGGGGTCGGTTGCATTAAAGATCAACCCGAGTGCTTTGGGGACTTTAACAAAATTATTGTTAACCAAAAATCAAACGAGTAAATACGATCGCAATAAAAACTTTCGTTTTAAACTTGAGCGCTGCATAAATAACTGCGATGTCCCACCGCATTGCGGTGGACGGTGGTTTCTTGCGTCCGGCACTATCAGTAAAAACACTACTGCCTACAATTTTGCCAGTACTTGGAACATTAAGACTATCAGTGGCGTCAGGAGCAGAACATGGTGCATCAGAAAAGGCAGTTAAAGGTAGTGGTATAAAGAAAATTTTGTCTAAAGATTAAATATAATGCCTAAGCTAAAAACACTTAGAAAAAGACAACCACGAAAAGAAAAAGAACGACGAAAGAATGACACAAGGTGGATTTCTTCCAATTGCCCCATTACTGGCAGGATTAGCGGGAAGTCTACTGACTGGTTTGATAGGACATGGACGAGGACGAGGACTAATGCTACCGGGAACAAGGCGTTAAGTAATTTTCACATACTTGATAAATTACGAAAAGTAAAAAATTTTCGCGGAGTTTATTCTAAAGATGAACTTACACCTCCAGCATTGCTAGGTTCTTGCGTAATAAATATACAAGATTTTAATGACGAATCTGGTACACATTGGGCAGCTGTTTTTGATATCAATTATTTCGACTCGTTCGGAATTTCACCGAGTGATGCTGTAAAACGATATAGGAGTAAATACAAAATATTAAATTATTATTCTAATCAGATTCAACCAGTTGGAACTTCTTCTTGGGTTATTATTGCGTGATGTTCATTAAACAGATGACCAAAAATCCATATTTTTAAAGTTTATTTTGCAATTTGATAAACAACTCTCTCGCGCTAAAGATGAGATCGCAATTGTTTTTATCTAA
The DNA here is from genome assembly GCA_016746295.1 of Potamilus streckersoni. NCBI lineage: Eukaryota > Metazoa > Mollusca > Bivalvia > Unionida > Unionidae > Potamilus > Potamilus streckersoni. The sequence goes on from JAEAOA010000749.1 coordinate 57,700, forward strand.
ACTCCTTGATATAACAATATCATTATATTGTCTCAAGTGTAAAACTAAAACAGACTATCAAGACGAAGAAACGGAAACTACAAAGAAGAAAAGAATAATGCAGAAAAGTATTTGCGCAATCTGTGTAAAAGAAAAATTATGTTCTTTCCAGCAGCAAAGCCCGGGGCGGGATATCCCCCTGATGTTATCAGGGACGTTATTTTAGTAGACGACTAAGTAAATAATTGACGTGCAACTGTAATGCTGACAGAGATGTATGTATGGAGCCAAATATAATTGTTACATATTGGCAAAAATTCAACAACAGAGAAGTAACTGGAACGGGAATAGATATACATAAATTAATTGGCAAACTACCGGAACCGACATTGCCAGGCCATACATATACTGGACCGTGGAATGAGCTTGATAAGCAACTTAACGAAAATGATAATCCGCTGCCACGACAAGAAACCTACAAACAGGTTGATGCAATAGCGATGCGTCATATCTGCTACATAGATAATGCTCTCCCTAGTGGGGAAACAAAACACAGCTGCGACAAAGTGATGTTAGACGAACTTTGCGAAATGAAACCAGAAAATATACGAGATCGTGTTGACAGAGAGTTGGTACATGGTTTTATTGGAGCAAAATATAAACTCGGACTCGGAAAAGACTTATACAATGACCCAGCGACAACGTCGCTTTCAGTCAAAATACATAGACCAAAAAAAATTCCGTTACGTAAATTGTAGCAAATGCCGTTGATGATATTTGGGCGATAGATTTAGTTGATATGTCAAATCAAATTTAACGAAAATAAAAGATATATTTTGATTGTTGTCGATGATTTTAGTAAACATGCATTTAGTAAACCAGTTTTGGATAAAACGGGAAACTCAATGATTGACGTGCTAAAGCGCGTAATAAATACAATAGAAAGAAAGCTAAACAAACCTGGATCGATCACGGAGCAAAGTCTTTTAACAAAAAGTTCAGTTTTTGGAACAAAATAACATTAAGAAATACGTAACTGGAAATGAGGGGAAAAGCGTTATCGTCGAATGATTTAATCGCACGCTTAACGAAAAAATTCATAAGTATTTGACAGCAGAAAACACGAATAATTACATCGACAACTTACAAAATATCGTTGACGAATATAATAACACGAAACACCGAACCCTTTCTGGAAAAACGAAAATGTCGCCAAATGATGCGCATGAAAATCCAATACTAGCAAACGAAAACATGTACCGCAGACACAAATATAGAGTTAGCGATAAAGTTAGAATTTTATTGACTAAAAAAAATTTGAAAAGGGATTTACTCCGAACTGTAGCGAAGAAGTATTTGTTATTGATAAAGTTCTTTTAACAATACCATTTACCTATTCGCTGAAAGATTTGCTAGGTGAACCTATTACTGGCAGTTTTCTCGAACAGGAACTTCAAAAAAACAGAACAAGATATATTTGTTATCGAAAAGGTTATTAGAAAGCGCGGCAACAAACGTTTAGTTAAATGGCGCGGATATAGCAATAAATTTAATAGATGGGTACCAACTAAGTCGATTTCATCGACTGAATAATATTATTGCAAATTTGATCGTATTTTATTAGTAGTGAATGACATTTTACAGGTTTACATAAGGAAATTAAGTGCAATTTTCTCACATCATCGACTGCCATTAAATTAAATATTTTAACAAAAATAAAATCGTGTTTTATGTTTCGTTGATGTCCCGGTACTTTTACGTTTAGAAAGGGTCTTATAAGCTGCCAAAATATTTGGTGTTCGGCAACTCTAAAATTAAATATTAATATTGATTTTGGCAATGTGGTACTTAATATCATATCGCCCAGTTGTTGGTCTACTTAAATATTTCTTGCTAATAAGAACATCATCTTCATCGTCATCGTCATAGTTATACCATATATCATTTTCAGTATGGTCTATAAAATCAGTAAATCTGTCGTCGGTGACATTAGTAATTCGAACAAATTCATCAGAATATATCTGAGCCAGCCTCTCGATTAAGTCCATTATTATAATAATATTTTATTTAATTAATATATAATATGGAAATAACATATCATTGTAGAGTTAATATTCTAAACAAAACTATTTCGTTGACGTTATGATTGCATCAGAGGAATTTAATACATTTTTGTTAACAGCGGCGGATAAAATAAAACTTGATACATTATCAAATCCGAAAAAACTGCTTCAGCGTTTTCAAGCTATGACAACAGTTATAAACTTGATGATCAGACCATATTAGCTAATTTTTCCTCTACAAATTTATATCATCTTTTACAATCCGTTATAGCTCGACAACATGCAGTTCATAAAAGCATCAAACTCATAGTCCAATATCATACGATTTTATCAAAGTTACACGCAGTCGAAGAAACAAAACACTTTTGAAAGCGAAATCTCGGAACCCTATTTAACAGTTAAATCGAGAAAAAATATTAACTGGAACAAACATTGCTATTGTCGCAGATCAAATACACCAGGAAAAAAACAAAAAAACTAGAAGAATTTACATCGTCAGGGTCAGGTTGGAAATTCGAAATGATAAAAACAGTTGTTTTTTTCGCACATCAATATATAACGTACTTCGCGGCGCTGGGTGCTTTGACCTTCCTAAAAAGAATTAAGAACAAAAAGTTCTGCATAAATGTAAAAAAACAACGATAACAAATGTTTTCAGTGGTCTATTCTTTCCGCAATGTTTCCAAAAGAGCAGAATTCCGATCGCGTCAACAAGTACTTTCATCACTAGAACGAACTCAATTTTGATGGCATCTATTTTCCAGTAGCAGAATGTCATATACTAAAGTTCGAAAAACAAAGCGATATCTCTGTAAATAGTTTCGGCTTATACGAGCGAGAAAACATTTACCCTAGATACATCTCTGAAAGTGCTTCTCAAAAGACAATAAATTTATTATTTTGTCATGGACATTTCTGTTGGATAAAGAACTTTAACGGCTTAGTTGGCGGACAGCACAGTAAAAACAAAAAACAAGAAATACTTCTGTTACAGATGTTTGCTCGGTTTTTGTAGCGATGACAGACTGCAGTTCCATCTCAATTACTGCTATAATGTTCAAAAAATAACTATGCCTAGCGAAAAAGAAAATATTAAAATTTAAAAATTATACTCATAATCTGGGTAGTCCTTTTGTTATTTACGCTGATTTCGAGTGTCTACTCGTTCCCGTAGCTGGAGCAGAAAACAATCCGAATAGTATTGTTTAAATATATCTCTAGTTAAGATATCTTAAATTCATGAAAGCAATAATTACAGAAAATATATTGTCAAACGAATATAAACCCCCCAGCCGTGATATTATATTGTACACATTTAAATCGCAGTAGACTACTCCATACTAAATAAATCTACGTATTTCTTCATCTGGCGGAATGTATAAGAATAGTATTCAACGTATTTACTAATACAATTCAAGTTCGTAACAGTGTTTACAGTTGAAGATGCAATGGTTGAACAAAGCAAAAATATATAAATTTTCAGATGCTATTCAGAATCAGAAAAATATTCTTTCCGTGTAGGAATTGCATTGATATTGTACTAGAAAATACGAGTCTGTGTGCGACAGCGCGAGCAGTTATATCCTAATCGTACATTAGGAATTTACTGGGCGTGCCCCTGAAATGAACAGCAGGGTGATATGAGCTCGCGATCAATGAAGGTTACATTCAGAAGGGACACCAGTGAAATGGTCAGGGTACCTAGCAATGTATTTATTATATTTATCTGATTCGGAATATATTTCATAACTCAGAAATATTTTTATATTAATCTGACTCAGAAATATTTTATCTGATTCAGAATATATTTTATGATTTAGAAATTGATTTATTATAAATCTGATTTAGAATATATTTACACTTTTGTCTCATTTAGAATATATTTAATGATTCAGAAATATTTTTCTTATAAATCTTATTCAAAGATATCTTTATTATAATAATTTTAATTTTTGTATGAAATTCAGTGAGTTTTTCTGAATCTAACGAGTATATTACCTAACAATATTGCGACTTTCGTCAGATTCCTTTATTTTTTGGGTATATTACCAGTCAATGTTGCTTATTCAGTCAGATTTTCTAAACTTCATGGGTATATTATCTGTCAAATCTGTGAATTCAGATTTTATAGTCTTATTAAGAAAATATATATTTTTATTTATTTAATTCAGAATATATTTTTATTATAGTAAGCTTAAATTGAGTCAGATTTTATTTTTTTTTATTTGATAGGTCAAATGCACATCAAAAGTGACTTTGGCCATATATTCTTGATCTGACGGGTATATTACCTAACAATATTGTGAATTTGATCACATTATCTGAATTTGACTGGTAATATGCCCATTACAATCGTTGAATTCAGTCAGATTTTCTAAGATGCTTTTATTTATATTCAGAAATATTTTGTTTTAATTTAAACAAATATTTATTCTATAATGAATCACGAAAATATCACATTAATTTATACTGCTATTAAGATATTACAAAACAGCTGCGCGAAAATATCTGGAAAATTTCATGCTTAAAAAATAATGAGTGATTTTGAATCATTAAAATTTCATTAATCAAAAAAATATATTTTGCCTTCCAAATAATGCTTCAAAAAGCTGATCCAACAGGCAAGTTACGAACGCTGTCAGCAATCACAGACACGCAAGTGAAATTATGTGTGTCCTTATTACGGGCGATCGCGCGGGTTAAGTCAGAATTATCTCATTAATACGAACAGAAACGACTTGTACATGCTCGTAAAAACAAAACTGACAGATCTCATGTCGATGACGGAGTTGATGAATAAAGACGCTTGCTAAACTGGCTAAAGATAAAGACGAATGCAACTGACCATAGTGACACCGTCACCAGTGATAACGAAACTAACAGTGTTCTATCACAATAAATCATTTCTGATTCTGATAAAAGTATGGGTATTAAATAATTTTTTGACATTTTGTTTTGCTTGGTGTTTTCCGCCGTGATGTAATTATGATGAAGTCATCACGAGCGTGAAGATCTTTCGTAGACGTTCACGATGAAGTCATTGCAATGTCACATACAGCGATCCCGACCTAAGGTCATAGAAAAGCCTGATTGATCAGTAAGTTTACAACTTATCCGTGATAAGAGACAACTATGACAACGAAGATAAACAACATTGGTTTTGATACAATCAAATAACCTGTAGTGACTTGAGAGGTAAATGAGTAGGGAATATATAGTTGTTGAGTATGATTGAACTCATATATGTTAACGTGATAACTACCGTCAATAGAGTCACGTACTTGATTGACCGCGACCGCTGATGTGTTTTTAACAATGCCAGGCGAAACATGATGGCCGCCACCATTTAAGTCATGTTGAATAGGACAATAATTGCTGTCGGCATTTTCTTTCCAAGAATGAATGATTATATTGAATAGATCCACGATCTTAAATTTGATTTATATAACAAACATATCAACATTAGGGTTATAATTTTGTATGTAATATATGATTTTTTCAGTACTAATATATTTTTGTCTTTACATTTATTATCAATAAACACAACATTTTCACCAACCACATTAACCATATATTTACAGTCAGATATTACCGCCCTTTAGATGTTTGATATTTCTTTGACATCATAGTTGTAATTTATTGTTAAATTAATGTTGAGATTTCTTGATTATTCATGGATTCTATTAAACTGAGTAAGGATTGGATCAAAATATTCATCAATATCATGAAGCATTTCTGTTTCAATCAGTATTTTACAAAGTCGAGGTACTAAGTGATAAATTAATGTTGGTAATGAGACAAAACTACCTCTGTCGTTGATAAATTTTTCAACGTTCCATGGGTGATTTTTTCTGTATTCAGATGATTTCGTACACCTTTGTTCTATTGTTAAAATCTTATCTCGACCTAGTTCTGGCGTGATTTCATAACGAGGTTGCATTTCTGGCCAACCTAACATCTATCTGATCATGGATTCATAAATGTGAATGGTGTAATTCGGCGACATTTCAATGGTCGATGATAACGTTGGCTCATTAACAGTAATGGCAATCTTGATTCTTTTCATGTGATGGATTTAATTCTGCGCTGGAATTCTTCATTGATCTGTTTTATTTTATAACTTCCCGTTGGAAAAATAACAATTTGCCAATCTGAAATCCCATCATCGCGGTTTCTATTTCCAAACACCAACGAATTGTTGGTGTTTGAAAATTGTTGTATTTCAACAAACAACATTGACGTAATGTTAGGCCAACTATAATAAAACCGTAATTGAGCCAATCCTATTTCGGAAGTTGGACTTACGGTCGGAAAAATAATACTGAATTCAGGTCCGGTTTAACTCACTGACATCATTCTGGTTCTTACTGAAGCAGCTTTACTATCAATCTGTTGCAATAGTTTATGTGGTCGCTGATCGAACGTTGATATTATTAAACTATTACTGTAGTAAATCACCGACGTCGTCGCGGTCAGAAATTGTGTCATCCATAACATCGTTAGTGATCTTAATTCAGCGCTGAATTCTTCGCCGGATATCATTACATCATTAAGCGGCCAAAAAAATCAGCGATGACTATGTGGAGTATGCGGTCTCTGCAGTATATAATTTCATCGTGTAGTCGTTCAGTTTTTCATTTGCATACGTATCTATCATTTTCAAAATTATATAAAATAATCCAGTGATCGACGTTGACGATAAAAACATTGATCGTTACATCGTTCGGTGCTGTCATCGTCACTAGTTATGCTAATACTACATCGGTTCCAGCAACTAGAGTAGAAACCCAATAAATGACGATATCAACTAAGGCCACAACTTTACAATATATATTTTTGCTGTATAATCATCAATAATGGTTTCTAATTTATTCTGCCATATTATTACTTGATCCTATCTGTATATGCTAACTTCTATCATTATCCTTTAGTTGTTGTCGCTGTCTAAGACGGCGGTACCGGAGGTGTTTCAGCTACGAACTCTATGCACCACCAGCAAGACGGTGTGGTTCACTTTCTATCATTTGGTTTCAATATAAATTCTTCTATATCTTTATTTAACAATAAAAAAGCAGTTGGTGAAAATATCTTCAGACGAATGACGCCTTGCACTTGTATTAGAAATGCTGAATTTTGTAGAACTAGATACGGACAATCTATACACGCCAGTGACCTCCGCGTTATATTTGACAGTTATTTTGATAGTTCTCGTACAGCAACGATTTTATTTCTATTCATGTTATGTTCACCTGCCACTGTATCATCGGTGGATTGTATAGGATCAGCGACAATTTTTTTTTTTTAATTTCATGTCTGACACTTGCGATTGATACATATGAGTCTCTGATTCTACCACCATCAGTAAATACTGGAATATTGTCTGTGGTAGCACCAAAAACTTTTCAAATTATATCGATCCACTTGATGTTATTCGTCTTTTAAAAAAATCGAATATATCTTAAAAAAAAAACCAATTTCATCTTGGTCGACTCCAGATCGATTCATAATATTAGCAAGATCGTCTCTGGTAGATTATTTTCATAAATCGATAGCTTCATGTTTGCCGGTACGAGCACGAGTGCTATAGAAGATCATCCATAAATATCAACCATTATATTTACAATGTCTGTTTAATGTATATTCGTATACAGCTTTATGAGGTAGTTTAGTTAATCTTGATACAGCATCGAGTACTGCTAGTGCTTCACAGTCACGATTGGTAGATCCGTTAATGTTTGTTGTTTGTGTTTAAAAAACGAGACTGGAATATGCCACCGACAGAGTCGGCAGCGACACACTTTAAAAATTTGTTTGGTGTTGCCAACCCATTCGACTTAAATAAACAATTCCAACTGGATCAATTGCTTACGTGACCAAGTGAGTGCCACGTGCAGAGGTTTTATCGAGATTAATAATATCAGTTTCAGACCGATTTGGATGTTTAGGTAATTGATCACGTATAAAAAAAAAACACGTATAAAATTCTATTTATTAATTTGCTTAGCAGAATAGAAGAAATGAAAATTTGATAGTGGAACCGTCAAAGGGTTATTTAAATTCTTAGTTTTAATTTCATCTTTGATTGCGCCCACTTAAATAGTTAATAGTATTTCTTTATTGACGTGTTTAGCTTCTTTGAATCTCTTAAACTTAAGCACGGTCAATGATAATTTATTTGCACAGCTCATTTGTTCTAGTTGTAATGATGTTTTTTGTGCTACATAGGGATGCTGTTATTGTAATCGTTTAATCTGACCTGGGTCAGACTGACACTAACATGATGATATGACATTTACAATATATTTCTGATTTCTAAATGTACTGATTTAAATCAGCGTTTGTATATTCTCTAAGGAAGCACCACTGACTATCTTGTGCCTACTTAATTCTACAAAAAACATTGTTTTATCGGACAATGTCACCACAATTAGTCTATAATTAGGAAAAGATCCTGCATTCCTGTTAACATAAGTTCAAAATTATATGTCAACAACAGACTGTTTAAACAAATCCAAATGTTTTAGCAAAAAATAATAAATCGGATATAAATGTGTGAAATCAAACTGTGATATTTATAAACCAGTATAAATATTTTGATAAAGTCCCATAAATGACCACAGACGATGATATGCAAGTGCTACATGATTTAAGTCAAAATTTAACAAAATATCCTCAGATTGTTCTAGATATCCATTTATCCTCAATGAAACTTCTGAATCATCCGAGTTTGTCAAATATAATTGCCAAATGCATTTGATCATTTAATCGTGCAACAATCTGAAGAGCAACGAATATATGTCACGGTGCAGAAACATTTAGCTGTTATGCTATTTGCCACATTAATATCCCATTAACAGTGCTTTGAATGGCATCTATGGTTGTTGTTAACCATGCCAACGTCGACTAAACGATGCTGCTCATGAAAGCAAGCAACCGATCTTCTTAAGACATCGCTCGAGTCATTACCAGCACCCACAATGAAAGTTTTGTTAGTATTATTTTACAAGCATCACAGGCGGGATACTGTATTGCATCATTGTCTGTTGCTTTTCGAATGAGTATAATTGTGTGATTGGCTCTGCAAATGACCTTTCGTACGTGTCTACAGAATCCCAAAATATTTGATAATGAAATCGCACAAGAAAATCTTCGGCTACCCAGGCAGAACATTGACGGACATGAACTAATCCTAAGCTGTAAACTGTATCAACATTGATAATCATACTTCGCATATCTGTATCAGCATTTCTATCAAAGTTTCTTGGTAGTCCTATTTCATACTGATAATACTCAGCATGATCAGAAGTATCCTTCTAAAACATAATAGTTTGACCAGCCGTTCTGACTAAGCCACAAAAAGCAAATGAGTTACACAAAGCCTTACTGAATCATGTGATGGCAACATGGAAATTTTCATTTGTGTTGTAAAAGAAATTAATAAAACTTACAATTATCTTTGATCTGTTTATTATTTTTTTTTTTAAAATTTAGAAACAAAAGTAATAAATCTATAAGAATTTTCTATTTGGTTAACAAACATTGAGAACATTATATTTATATTTTTCGTCCAGTATGGGTGCTCATGTGCAGTTTTAAATGTCCAGTGATTATACATTTCATCACATGCTTTTCACTCGTATTTTTCCATCATGAATGCCTATATGCCATTTTAAATTTACACCCAGACAAAACCTTTCATGCTATCCTTCACACTTAAATGGATTTCTTTCTCCAGTATGTATTTATATATCTGCAACTAAACATTTTATCAAACATTTCACAGCTATATAGTTTTTCTCCATTATGTGCATTTTTAAGTATGTAATCTGATTAAAAGTCACATCATATACTTCAGATGAATTGTTTCTCTTCAGTATCATTGCTCTTGTGACATGGTAATTTTCATGGCAACTAAACACTTTATGACATACTCCATATTTGTATGGTTTTTATCCAATATGAATCTTCATATACGAATCTTCATGTGCAGTTTTAAAGTTATTTTTTGAGTAAGGATTCCATGACATAATTTGCATATAAATGGTTTTACTCCAGTAGGAATCCTAATGCACTGTTTTAAGCTATTGTTATAAATAAAGCTTTCATTACATACAACACACTTAAATGGCTTTATTCCAGTATGAACCATCATGTGCTGTTTAACGCTACTATTATTTATCACATAGATCACACTGACATGGTTTTTCTCAAGTAGGAATCTTAATGTGCTGTTTTAAATTTCCATTGTAAGTGAAGCTTACTTCATAAACTTCACACTTAAATGATTTTTCTACAGTAGGAATGCTCATGCACTTTTTCAAGCATGCATTATAAATAAAGCTTTCATCACATACATCACACTTGAATGGCTGTTTTCCAGAATGAATAATCATGTCCTGTTTTTAAATTTTATTTATAAATAGAATTTCATCACATACATCACACTTAAATGTTTTTTCTCCAGCATAATTCCTCATGCACCTTTAAATGTCCATTCTGAGTAAAGCTTGCTTCACATACTTCACACTTAAATGGTTTTTATCCCGTATGAATCCTCATGTGTCGTTTTAAAGATCCATTCCTTGTAAAGGTTGCTTCACATACTTCACAGTTAAATATTTTTTCTCCTGTATGTATTCTCACATGCTGTTTTAAGCTTCTATTATAAAAAAAACTTTTATCACATACTTCGCACTTAAATTTTTTTTCTCCAGTATGAATCTTCATGTGCGCTTCTAAAGATCCATTCTGAGTAAAGCTTTTATCACATATTTTACACTTAAATGGTTTTTCTCCAGTGTGAATCCTCATGTGCTGTTTTAAGATTCTATTATAATTAAAGCTTTCATCACAAACATCACACTTAAATGGTTTCTCTCCTGTATGAATCCTTATGTGCACTTTTAATTGTCCATTCTGAGTAAAGCTTGCTTCACACACATCACACTTAAATGGTTTCTCGCCAGTATGAATTCTCATGTGCACTTTTAAATGTCCATTCTGTGAAAAGCTTCCTTCACATAACTTACACTTAAATGGTTTTTCTCCAGTATGAATCAACATGTGTTGTTTTTTGCTAATGTCATAAATAAAGCTTTTATCACATACTTCACACTTAAATGGTTTTTCTCCGGTATGAATCCTCATGTGCACTTTTAAATGTCCATTCTGGGTGAAGCCTGCTTTACATACATCACACTTAAATGGTCTTTCGCCAGTATGAATCCTCATGTGCTGTTTTAAAGATCCATACCAAATAATGCTTTTATCACATACCTCACACTTAAATGTCTTCTTTTCCATTATGAATCATTTGCTGTTCAAAGCTATTATTATTATTATTATTATTATTATTATTATTATTATTATTATTATTATTTTTATTATACCTCACATTTCTGATTTCATGTACTTTTATAAATTACCATTGACAGCAAGCTTGCATCACATATTTCACACTTAAATGGTTTTCTCCAGTATGAATCTTCAATTGCATTTTAAAAATTCTTTCAGAGTAAAGATTTCATCACATATTTCACATTTGAATGGTTTTTTCCAGTGTGAATCCTCAAGTGTTGTTTTAAAGTTCTATTCTAAGCAAATATTTTATCACACCTGACCCTTAAATATTTTTTCTCCAGTATCTAACAATATGTTGGTGTAGTCATGTGCTAAGTCTTCCACGTCGAATCAAACTTCAGTCAAAGATATTGAATAATGCAACAATTCGGAATCCTAAGTTGTTGCGCTCTTTCTTAAGAAATTGCGTGGCCGTATTATGTCTCAGTCGATTTAAACAGACTGAGCGGCTGGTTTTTATAATTTGACATATATGGCCGAATTTTCGCACGCATCGAAGGATGAAAATAAAAAAGTAAAAAAAAAAATAAGTAAATAAGTAAGTGATTTTGTATTTGTTGTACGTGTCCTTTTGTATAATGTAGGATATTAATAGAGTTATTTACGGGTAAAGAAACGAGAATAATAAGACAACAAATTATTGTTTCACAATGGTTTTGGACAATGTATTTTATATATCAGATAGGAGACCTACAGATGTGTCAAGTTCCTAATAATATCTATCGGCTAAATTAGCATTATTAAAGGACAACATAATTAAGGTGATTTTTTTTCTCTCTCTCTGTCATCAGTTTTAAGTTAATTTAAGATAGGTGGTGAAGTTAAATCTTGGAAAATATCATCATCATCAACAGCACCATCACGATGATGTTGGTCGTCATCGTCGTCGTCGTCGTGATTATGATGATCATCATGATCATCATCATTCCCTTAATCGAAAAGGTCGTTGGACTAGTGATAGAACGTCCACCTCGGATGTGGAAGGTCTCGGGTTCGAACCCCTGCAGAGTCATGCCAAGATATTTAAAAATGCCACTATCAGCCGCCTCTCTTTCCGGTCGGCATTATGAGGTTAGTGTCAGCTCGGCCTTGTGTCAGGATAAATGGGACTTGGTGGGCCATCATCCTGCATGTCTGCGGCATGATGCACCATTGCTAAACTTGACTATATAAAAGAAACTGTCACATCGTGATAACGCAGAGATACGACTGAATAGTTCTTAAAGCTACTGTTAAAAGACTAAATCACCACCACCACACACATAACCAATTCTCGTCATTCTCTAGTTCCCTTTGGTAACCTCCAAATTAAATGCCAGTCCACTCCTTACTGATGTCTTCCCACCTCTTTTTCTGTCTTTCTCTTCTTCTACACCCTCACGCTGTTCCTTTCTAGATTGTGTTTGCCAGTCCAGATGTTCTTGACAAATGACTGTACCACTTCAGTTTATATTTTCTACAGTGGTCAAGAGGTCTTCATAGGATCCGATAGCTCGATGGATCCTGTTGTAGACTTCTTCATTGGTTACATGGTCAATGCATGAGATGCCTAAGATCTTACGGTAGCGTCTCATTTTAAAGGTTTGAATCCTTCTTTGTAGATTTAATGTGAGCTTCCATATTTGAGAAGCATACAGAAAGATGGACATGACAATCGAGCGCAGCAGCATCATTTGGAACCAAAAGCAATGTCAGTATCTTTCCGTATTGGACTCAACCTTGTTATTGCTGCTGTTGTCTTGGCAATCCTACAAAATAGTTCTCTTTTGGAGCCTTCATCTGTGATAATTGATCCCATGTACTTGAAGCTTGTGACTCTTTCCAGCTTCCGTCTACAGACTTTTATTTCTGCATTGATGTTCCATGTGTTGGCATCAGTTTTTTTTTTCGGCGCTAATCTCCATACCATATGCTTTGTAGGCTTTTTAATCCCAAGTATTTGAAGATAGTGACTCTTTCAGACTTCTGTCGACTGAATTTCTCTACCGATGATCTTGGTAATGTTTATCATATTTTTTTTTTCTTGCTGTAATCTCCATACTATATGCTGTGGGGGTTGTGTTGATGAGTACAACCAAGTCAGCCAGCTCTTTTCCATCTCCTGCTAAATAATCAATATAATATGCGAAGAGAAGGTTGGTGATGGTTCTTCTTCCAAAGCTGACATTGCCCTTGTGGTCATACAAAGCAGCCTTCATGATACGTTCCAGGAAAATGATGAATAGTGTAGGTGACAGTATGCATACCTATACAACAGTTATTTATATATAACGATTATAAAACTTGTCATGAGAAATATCAACACTTTCAGCATTTTCTTTACATATTTACAAACGAAACTTTTAAAAGAAACCCAAAAGATATTTGCATAATGGAGACTCATTTTGGTCATTGGTTAACATTCTTTCCCGTGTATTTCACATCTTGTATTGAAGTGCTGTTACATCAATACAGACTATTCCTTGTTAGCTAGACTAACTGTGCTATAGCATGATGCAGCTCCTACATGCGTGTTAATTATAAGTAAATCATATATATTTTTTTATCTTTACCAGATGCAGGATATAAAATTTGCATAAAGAGAATAATAGATTCATAGTGTATGCTGCAACACGAAAACTCATAATATAACAATAAATAAATTAAATCATTGAATTGATATATTTTTAAAACGACATACGTAGTTTGGATTATGTCTAAAACTGAAACCAGGTTTACATTTTAATAATTCTTAATCAATGCAGTAGAAAAAAAAGATATAAGATGTATAAAGAATGGTGTCATAATTCTGAAATAAGGAGGGAAAATATGAAACTAAAACTCCTCAAGGCACTCTGTAGTCATGACGTTTTCATGATGGTGCCTCTTACCAGTATATTTGGTATATGCTGTGATGTACAAATAGTGCTTAGACGTGTACATGACATTCTCTTGTGTCATTCTCCTGCACAGTACATATACAAAAAAGGAGGAGGTCTAGTCATAGTGGGTGGACAGGTTACCATTGTGTGTCTAACAAAAGTTCCATAAGTTACACCTTCATCTGCTCACATGCTTGAATTAACAATCAAATTGACCAATATACTCTACATTCAGCAAAACCGACCTTACTCGCAGCTGTAGGTTCATTCTCAGCAATCGACGTTTTGGAAAGTGTATACAAAGCTTGGCACCAAGCTTCCAAGTTTTTTATTGTCACATTATATCTAAGGTGTGGCATTTCTGTTAAAATCAAGGCGAGAAAATCAGACCATAGACAAGTATAGTTTTACATTTTCGATAATATGAGTTTATCTCAGTCACATTCGTCTCACTTATATGCAATATCCAGAACAAGAACGCTTGTATTATTTTCCTGCTGCGACGTACATTTACTCACGTCTGTACATGATGCTCATCATGGTGATGCAATATACCAGTACAGAGATTGGCACGGAGATGTTTGTGCATCATTTCTCGTCCTTTTATCCATTTTCCATCTCCAATCAAATCCGAGCATCTCAAAGACTCGTGATGGACTATTGGTAATCATGGTGCAGATGCTTTCTGGTACGCATTGTACTTGACTCAGTTATGCTTGCATTTAGTCTCGTCTCAAATTATGGAGCTTCACTGGATCCACATAAAAGGTAGAAATTGGAAACTGAATGCCAATAATAATGCAATCTTCTAACATTTCCATATCATTATTGTAACAGAAAATGTAAGAAACCTTAAAATAACAACATATTTTGTAATATACAGTCGTAACAGCAACACATTAATATTGGTACGGCAGTTCAATTGAAAAGACCAACGGCTAATTTATTTTTTCAATAGCATTAACAGGTACTTAGAGACATAAATTGACAAGTCGCCGCCCTAAATCTATAGTTAAACATGCTGCGAGGAAAAGTCATGTTCTTAGATTCTCCTCTATCCGCTTATAAAACAATAAGGGTTTATCATACAACTGTTAGCAAGTGTTGCTGGGACTATTTATAGACTTTAGACCCATGGAGGAAACAATCATAAATACTAGCCTCATTGAGAGATCGATGCGTGAGGTGTCCGGTTCTAAAACTCCGCACACATAACGTGTAAAGGGTCATCTGCAACAGAGTTCTAACCTCTGACTACAACTTAGTCTGCCGATCTCCATGAAAATTATACCACCGACACTGTTATCTGGACAAGAGCAATGAAAACCCTGCGATAGAACGAAATTCTGTTGTTTGGAGGCTTCATGTAGTGTGTTGAGTGTATAATATTACGTGGTGTTATTGACATCCATAAGCTTATTGGAAATCTTCCAAATAGTGATAGGATACGATAAGGGCTCACATTTGACTAAAGATGAATTTGGTCGTTGGCACTATGGAGTCAACATATATAGTGTCACGTAGACTTCTTCGTTAAATTTTATTGTTGCATTATGGGGATAAATAGGTCTTTATCATGTGAAATTTAACTTAACAAACGTACTGGGTTTTATGGGAATTAAAGTGAAGGTACTGGACTATAGCAACAATGTTGCAAGTGGATAATCTCAGTCGGGCGGAACACTGACAGCAATAATGTGCTGACCTGAATATCCGTTACTCTATTTAGTGATTAATACAATATAGATATACTTCGGCACAGACAAACAAACAAATACATTAATATGGCAATAGAGAATATATATCGTTTCCAGTCAATGGAGTGTAGCTGGATAGGGTCGGTTAGCTTTCTTCTATTTTCTGTATTCCCTTCATTCTCTACACCAGAACATTATCTTCTCCATTACATTCGTCTTCTTGTTCTTCTCATTTTCATTCTCCTCTTTTTTCTTTTCTTATTCTCCTCTTCTTTTTCGCGCTTTCTTTCCTTTTGTTCACTTAGGTGGGACTTGATTGAGGCTTGGTCTACATGAGACGTGGATGTGGCTGATTTTTATCTGTAAGTTCGTATTTTGTTGATGGGTACTTATTTAGGTGAATAATGTGCGCCAATTGGGGGTGCGTTTATGATGACAGTGCAAGCATAGGTCATGGTGATGGTGTCATTTAGATCCACATATTCGATTGGTTTAGTTTGATTCCTCAACGTTACTGGTGAGTTGATTAAGTCTCATTTTAAAGTGAGAATAATTCTTTGTAGAGTGGTATTTTTTTATTAAAATTGTGACTTTCAGTCAGTTAAACCATTTACGTCTTTTGCTTTTAGGGTTCTGTAATTTTGACTATTGCTAATGAGCAATCCTGTAAATAATGGAGACCTAGTTGTAACCCCATTTTGGCAGGTAAATGGAGTGTGGGTGGTCAAATTTTGAAGGTTGCCCCA
Source organism: Potamilus streckersoni (assembly GCA_016746295.1). Lineage (NCBI taxonomy): Eukaryota > Metazoa > Mollusca > Bivalvia > Unionida > Unionidae > Potamilus > Potamilus streckersoni. The sequence continues at coordinate 74,406 of JAEAOA010000749.1, forward strand.
TTTTCTGACCACATTTATTTTAGCGTTGAACGCCATTATGTTTCTATTCCATTTTTAGGCATTTTAATTTTTGATAATTTACTATTTCAGTCGGTTTATTTCATATTAGTTAAGATTTCAATCTTACGTTTATTGTTTTTTAAAAAAAATTGTTTATAAATAAATAAATAAGTTAAATTTTGGTAGTTTATTATGTTTAACCTTGTATACCATTTGAGACAAGAAAGAGGGTGAGTGGGCAGAATTAGATTAGCATCAAATTGTTTAATGAAGTAATCTCCTAAATCAGAAAATCTACCCAGAGGTTGTCATGAATTTGATAACTTGGTAGGATTCTGACCAGACGTTTACTAGTGTGATTCCTTTTACCTGTTTTATGGCGATTTTATTAGTAGAATTTTAGTGATAAAGTATTGAGTGAATAAGGTAGTTACATATATTTGTTTTTCATCTAACTGAGTGCCCGAGTGGTCTAAAGCGCTGTCCGTTACGGATCACTGCCATCTCACATCTGTCTGCGTGGGTTCGAGTCTAGGATTCGGCGAATGTAGATATGTGAGAAAGCTTGCCAGTAGCTTCTCGTGGGTCGGTGGTTCTTTCCGGTGATTTCCCGGTTTCTTCCTCCACCATTAATACTGGCCGCCATGAATAGCCTATCGTGTGCTGAAAAATGGCGTTAAGCTTAACAACAACAACAACAACATCTAACTGAGAATCGTACAGTCTTTCAGGGCACGAAAATCTACAATGACTCAGTCCAGGCCCAAATAGCATTGTTCCTGCTACCTATTTGAGAAACAGTTTGTGCCAAAATGGAGTAAAGTTAGTTGAGAATAAAGGAATAGTGAACGTAGCGATTGTGGAGAATGTAGATGTGCTTGATTAAAGATAAAGTTAAAACAGCACAGAGTATATAAATTGCCCTAAATTAATTACTACCATATTTCTGTTCTTCTGAGGTCTGTTCTGTAGTGGTTGTTATTTCCTTTGTTGTCTGCAGGGCGGGCGTCTTGTTATAATACTTGTTCCTAGATTATTCTTTGTCCTTGTAGAATTGTATTAATGACCGGACTCTGGATTGTTTTGACGGCTAATTGGTTTATCCCGACAAGGTGTCACAAGGAGACGGCCGAGGTATAGATGCAGCCGCGTTTAAATCAGGTAATGAATGCGTAGCTAGACTAGGTTAGGCTAGGCTATCTGTATTATAGTCATGTATATACTCTCGTGTTTTATGACTTTAAGCCCTGAAAACGGCTAGTGGCTTCTTCTCCTTCCGAGACCGAGCTCACCCGGGTCTCAGTGCTAGACACTTTTTAATTCCCCGGCGCATGGGCCTTTTACCCCCCCCCGCTCTGGTGGATCACCGCCTTAGCCGGATGTCACTTTTCAGGAACATTTCTATCCAGGAGGCACTTAGCCCCTGAGCTGGGCTTTTGGTCGTGGTGCTGACATTTTTTGGTGACCTTAAGACCTTTGTTTTCTTCGTCTCATTGAAACACCCCAGAGTGCCTCCACGCCAGCCTCAGAAAAGGCAGGAAAGAATCAATAAAGGGAAGTACCGTAGAGCCCCACCGCTTGTCGGGTTTTGTAGTGTTGTAGAATTGTCGTTCATACCCCAGGTTCACTTCACACTAATAGGCAATTGAGATTTGTAATCTTTTCTTTGTGTGATTGTGTGGCCTGGATTGCTACCCCTCCTTGTTGTCTCGTTCCATCTATCCTCCTGCTTCCTGTAGACCTTTGCGTCCATCTTGGCAATGAATGTCGTGTACGCCCTATCGTAATTAAATGGTGATCTAGTGTTTCCCGTTGTCTAATGGGAATGGGAGTTCCTAACTATCTGCCAAACATGTGTGAGCCACATACGTTTCAAATAAATCTAAGTTGTGAAATTTCATATTTCGTGTTTGGTTATTATTTTTGTGTAATATGCATACTGTTTGATGTCCGAAAAGAAAGTCAAATTCGTATGGGTATAAATAACCCTGTTAAATTTGAGATCTTAATTAGGTAGTTGGGATGTTAGGAAATAATTTAAAGCCAATCATTCTTTTAAGGGCCACAAGTAGAGCTTGTTATCCAAAGAGGGCTCATAGCCTAAAAGAGCCCACAGTATGGCGATATGAAAGATCTTTTCTGCTCCACCGCCGTTAAAACAACAGTGGAGCTACAGTATTTATAAATAAATACTGTTTCAGCTGCTATCTCCTTTCATCTTTTCTTCTGTTTATCCTTCTTTTACTTATAATGAGCGTAATAAGTAAAATATTCTTTATCCTTTTCTTTGTCCTGTTTCTTCTTTCTTCTGTTCCTTCTTTGTTTCTTTCTTCTTTTCCTTTGTTCCTTTGTCCTCTAAGAGCTCCTAGAAACACGTCCGTCCTCTTCGAAGGCTAGCTCACTCCTCCTCTCTCATCCACTCCTTAGCTAGACTCATGTCATATGTATTATAGTCATGTATACACTCTCGTGTTTTATGACTTTAAGACCTGATAAGGGCTAGTGGCCTTTCCCCCTTCCAGGGCCGGGCTCAACCGTGTCTCAGTGCTAGACACTTTTGCCCCGGCGCGTGGGCCTATTAATCCCCCTGGTGGCTCACCGCCTTGGCCGGATGTTAACTTTCTGTAACATTGCTATCCAGGGAGGCGCTTAGCCCTAGAGCTGGGCTTTTGGTCGTGGTGCTGACCTTTATTTGCTGACCTTAAGACCCTTTGGTTGGCTGGGTATTGTAACAGAGCCTAACGGCCTTCCGCCTCAACTCCCGCCTACTAAAGTCTTCAATGTCTAAGTTCACCTAACTTTATCTCAGGTGGATTATTGTCAAATTTAACCGGTTTTTCCTACGGGTGTCCCTATACCAACGATGTGTTAGCCACCTATTCAAATATCCAAATGTTCCTGAGTTGTGAATTTTGAGAATATTTTGATCAGGTTAAATTTTGCGTACATATATGGTTCTAAAAAAATAACTCAGTCTCTAGGTGAATCTGACAGAATTTTGACTGCCTTTCCAAAGGATCTCGTTTTAATGTTGGGTCGTCCAGGCCAAAGTGAAGACATAGGTTGTAGACTTATCTTCGATCAGTTGGCCGCGCGGCCCGGACTGTCCATCGCTAATTGTTTGTCCGTTCCGTTCACTTTTGTGATTGTAGCCTTTACCAGGTTACTTTTCGGTCTTTGTGTGCGTCCGGCTAATCGGTCTACTCCGCTCCTGAGAGTTAGGGCTATCAGGTGGGAGGTTCCTGATTTTCCCATATCGGCCTTGACCTTTTTGTCCTTGTCTTAGTGGGAAATCTTATCATATATATATATATATATATATATATATATATATATATATATATATATATATATATATATATATATATATATATATATATATATATATATATATATATATATAGTGCTTATAGGAGACAGGATCCACCCAGGCTTGTGCTAGTATGAATCCTAGCGCCTGTTTTATGGTATGGACTAGGTATCGTGCTTGCAGTTATGTATATGTTTGTATGCGGGGATGGGTTATTAGGGTTCCGATACATGCTTATTGAATCCCTTTATTTGATACTGATGATTTGTTCTTCTTGATGGTTTGTTGTAGGCATCTCTTTTGATGTTGGTTCCCCTCCTCCCTCCCATGATATCCTGAATCCTTTCTTCTTTATTCTTGCATTTGTGATTTAGTAATATTGGATGATTCAAAATTATAAGGTTGTTGTGTCGTCGGTTTTGATTGGATGATAAAAGCCGGATTTTCAATCCCATTCTAGTTCAATTTTGTTTTCTATTTAGGTTTTATGGTTTGTCATTCTTATTATGTGCTTAGTTATAGTATTATAGATGGTTATCAATAGTAATTAGAGTATATATATATATATATATATATATATATATATATATATATATATATATATATATATATATATATATATATATATATATATATATATATATAGTTATTATAAGGAAAATTAAAATACAAATACAGTATATGTATATTATAAATAATTATGATTATTGTTATGATTTAATTATGCTTTATAACTAAGGCTACATTTACTAAAGGTAAGGAGTAATAATTGCTAGGGTTCTTATTACAAAGGATCTAAATTATTCTTTTTAGTTTTATATTTTATAATAAGTTTAATAAGTGGGCATAATTCTCAGAATTATTGAATTTGTGACAAAGTGGGGAGCTTTGGGCTAATGCTGGATTTCCTGCTTACATCATTAGAATGCCATATTTGATTGGTTGTTGTAGATTTAATTTTCAATCCTACTCTAGCCCGATATTGATTTTTCTGTATGGGGAAAGCGCGCCTAAATTTTGGTCAATTAAGTGCAATCTTAGATTGAAGGCTTACTTATATTGTATTACCTAATTTGTAAGCTGGTTCAATATTTTACCCGGCACCGGGAAGGGAGAATTTTGTCTGGCGGGCGAAAATTAATGTTTAATTTTTTTCTATTAAATGTGTTAGCGATCTTTTTTGTGGAGAGTTTATATTATTGAATAATATTAAGATAATGATTAGGGATATTGGTGTGGTTTTATAATATTACACAATATAAATGTAGCGCACGTATTTATTTACTTATAGGCACAGTAATTGTTGTAACTGATAGTTTTTTTTTCGGTTTAGTTAATTTGCTTTATAATTATTAAGAGAGGGTATATTTTATATTGTTAGTCATAGTAGAGAGTTATTTCAGGTAATAGTTAGAAATCACTTTTACTTAGATTCATTATATATTTACATTGTGTCTAAGATAACGACAGTAACAATTTAATAATACTGATAGTAATATTTATATTCGTGATTTAAGTAGATTTTACTTTACCTTAGCCTTTTCTAAGTCTAGTATCCATTATATGAAGTGAATCATCCAATATTATCCATAGAGTCCGAGAGCTCATAAAACACGTCCGCTGTGTTCAACGGCCCAACTAAAACCTCCTGGCGCAAAAAGTGTAAATTGTAAATAGACGTTTTAAGTCGCTTGCTGCCGTGAGGCTGATACGACTGCTTACAGTCCCGGGCATGGACTACGGTCCCTCATGAGGTGTTGGCTTACAGTCCCAGGCATGGACTGCGGTCCCCCGAGAGGAAGATTGGCCATGGTGCTAGGCCTTTTCCTGACCCCTAAGAGCCAGGGACCTCAAAAAAGACCCGTTAATTCTGAAGTTGACTCTCGAAAATGGCAGAACCGCAACTAACTCTCCTACCCGGGCCGCGACTCCCACTTACCAATGCCCCTAAGTTATTATCCACCTAACTGTATTTCATTAAGGTGGATTTTTCTGTCAATTATAAACCAGTTTTTTGTGATTTTGACCGCCTTGAAAAGAGTCTTGTTTGGGCCGTAGGTCTTCAGAGCCAAAGTGAAGACGTAGGTTGTAGGCTTTTCGTTCTGAACAGTTGGCCGCGCGGCCAGGACTGTTCATCGCTAATAGTTTTTCCGTACCAGTAGCTAAACTCGCATCGCATCTGTTAATATAGCCTTGTGTCCACTCTCGTGTATTATAACTAGTTTTAGCCCTGAAAAGGGCTAGCGGCCTCCCCTCCTTCCGAGGCAGGGCTCACCCGTGTCTCAGTGCTTGACACTTTTTGTGCCCCGGCGCATGGGCGTAATAGCCCCCCCCCTAGATGGTTTACTACGTAAGCCGGACATCACCTTATCGGTAATGCTACTAATCTAGGGAGGCACTTAGCCCGAGGGCTGGACTTTTGGTCCAGTGCTTGACCTTTTTCCACCAACCTTAAAACAGACCTTTTTGAGTGGCATTGACACAATTCAACCGCCTCGACCCCCGAGCTCGGAAAAGGCAAAGGAAATGATCCAGCAAAGGGCGGTACCATAGTTGAATCCTCTATCTTGTGGGTTGAAATTCTCTCCCTGTGTCTGACTTACCCTGGGTCCACATAGTATTATTGGCTTTGAAAGTGTAACCTTTTCACTTTGTTTTTATGTGGCCCGAGGCGCTTCCTACTGCACTTCCTCATTCCTTGATTGTTGGTTCCCATGGTTTTCCTCGAGTTGACGGTGTCGGCTGTGGATTTCGCTTCCGCCCACTAAGTTAAGGTTCTCTTTCTGCCCGTTGCCTATTGGGGGTGGGAGTCCCTATCATAGCCAAACATGCGTAAGCCACATACGAGTCGAATAAATAGGAGTTGTAAAATTTCCTACTATATATTAGTATTATGTTTTTGCGTACTATGCGTACCTTTAGTTCCAAACGTTTGTGTCAAATTTGGAAGGTATAAGCTACCTTGTGAAATTTAGTGGTCTTAATTTGTTTGGCGGTAAGTTATATATTTTTTCCTTTCCAATCATCCCTTCAAGGGCCAAAAAAGTTAGTTGTTAGCTTACAAAGAGCTCTTTGCCAATGTGAGCCCTATGTAAGGCATTCTGACTAACCCAATTTCACTTCGCTGCTGTTGAAACAACAGCGATGTGATAGTAGCAATCTTCTTTCTTCTTTCTTCGGCTGACCTTTTTCTTTTAAAATATATCGTGTGTAAAAGAATTTGGTTATTTCTTGTGTCTTCTTTTCTTCTTTCTTCTTTATGTTCTTTTCTTCTTACTTCTTTCTTCCTTCTTCTGTTTTCTTTGTTCTTTCGTCTTTCTTCTGTTTTCTTTGTTCTCTATTCCTTTGTTCCTTTGTTCTCCGGGAGCTCCTGGAAAACACGTCCATCCTCTTCAAAGGCTGCAAACTGACGAGTATCTAGACTGACTGACTGACTTATCTGTTATTATAGTCAGGTGTCCACTCTCGTGTATTATGACTGGTTAAAGCCCTGAAAAGGGCTAGCGGCCTCCCCTCCTTCCGAGGCAGGGCTCACCCGTGTCTCAGTGCTCGACACTTTTTGTGCCCCGGCGCATGGGCGTGATAGCCCCCCTAGATGGTTTACCACCTAAGCCGGACATCACCTTTTCGGTAATGTTGCTAATCTAGGGAGGCACTTAGCCCGAGGGCTGGGCTTTTGGTCTAGTGCTTGACCTTTTTCCACCAATTTTAAAACAGACCTTTTTGAGTGGCATTGACACAGTTCCATCGCCTCGACCCCCGGGCTCGGAAAAGGCAAAGGAAAGGATCCAGCAAAGGTCGGTACCATAGTTGATTCCTCTATCTTGTGGGTTGAGATTCTCTCCTTGTGTCTGGCTTACCCTGGGTCCACATAGTATTATTGGCTTTGAAAGTGTAACCTTTTCACTTTGTCTTTTATGTGGCCCAAGGCGCTTCCTACTGCCTTTCCTCATTCCTTGATTGTTGGTTCCCATGGTTTTCCTCGAGTTGACGGTGCCGGCAATGGACTTCGCTTCCGCCTACTAAGTTAAGGTTCTGTTTTCGCCCGTTGCCTATTGGGGGTGGGAGTACCTACCATAGCCAAACATGCGTAAGCCACATACGAGTCGAATGAATAGGAGTTGTGAAATTTCCTACTAAATATTAGTATTAAGTTTTTGCGTACTATGCGTACCTGTAGTTCCAAAAGTTTGTGTCAAATTTGGAAGGTATAAGATACCTTGTGAAATTTAGTGGTCTTAATTGGTTTTGGTGGTAAGTTATATATTTTTTGCTTTCCAATCATCCCTTCAAGGGCCAAAAAGGTAGTTGTTAACCTAAAAAGAGCTCTTTGCCAAAGTGAGCTCTATGTAAGGCATTCTGACTAACCCTATTTCACTACGCTCCTGTTAAAACAACAGCGAAGTGATAGTAGCAATCTTCTTTCTTCTTTCTTTCCTTCTTCCTTCTTCAGCTGACCTTTTTCTTTTATAATATGTCGTGTGTAAAAGAATTGGGTTATTTCTTGTGTCTTCTTTTCTTCTATCTTCTTTATGTTCTTTTCTGCTTACTTCTTTCTTCTTTCTTCTTCTGTTTTCTTTGTCCTCTGTTCCTTTGTTCTCCGGGAGCTCCTGAAAAACACATCCGTCCTCTTCAAAGGCTGCAAACTCTCCCCATACCCCTGACGACGTACCCCACCATGAGTAGGTAGACCAAACCAAACCAAACTGTAATATAGTCATGTGTCCACTCTCGTGTATTATGACTGGTTAAAGCCCTGAAAAGGGATAGCGGCCTCCCCTCCTTCCGAGGCAGGGCTCACCCGTGTCTCAGAGCTCGACACTTTTTTGTGCCCCGGCGCATGGGCGTGATAGCCCCCCCCCTAGATGGTTTACCACCTAAGCCGGACATCACCTTTTCGATAATGTTACTAATCTAGAGAGGCACTTAGCCCGAGTGCTGGGCTTTTGGTCTAGTGCTTGACCTTTTCTACCAACCTTAAAACAGACTTTTTTGAGCAGCATTGTTGCAGTTCCACTGCCTCGACCACCGGGCTCGGAAAAAGGCAAAGGAAAGGATCTAGCAAAGGGCGGTACCATAGTGGAATCCTCTATCATTGTGGGTTGAAATCATCTCCTTGTGTCTGGCCCACCCTGGGTCCACATAGTATTATTGGCTTTGAAAGTGTAACCCTTTCACTTTGTTTTTTTTTATGTGGCCCAAAGCGCTTCCTACTGCCCTTCCTCATTCCTTGATTGTTGGTTCCCATGGTTTTCCTCGAGTTGACGGTGCCGGCAATGGATCCCGCTTCCGCCCACTAAGTTGAGGTTCTGTTTCTACCCGTTGCCTATTGGGGGTGGGAGTCCCCTATCATAGCCAAACATGTGTAAGCCACATACGAATCGAATGAATAGGAGTTGTGAAATTTCCTACTAAATATTAGTATTATGTTTTTTGCGTACTATGCGTACATGTAGTTCCAAAAGTTTGTGTCAAATTTGGAAGGTATAAGATACCTTGTGCATTTCAGTGATCTTAATTTGTTTTTGACGGCGAGTTATACATTTTGTTTCCAATCATCCCTTCAAGGGCCAAAAAAGTAGTTGTTAGCCGAGAAAGAGCTTTTTGCCAAAGTGAGCTCTGTGTAAGGCATTTTGACTAACCCTATTTCACTACGCTGCTGTTAAAACAGCAGCAAAGTGATAGTAGCATTCTTCTTTCTTCTTTCTGTCTTCTTCTTTCTTTTGCTGGCCTTTTTCTTTTACAATATATTGTGTGTAAAAGAATTTGGTTATTACTTGTGTCTTCTTTTCTTCTGTCTTCTTTCTGTCTTCTTCTTTCTTCAGCTGGCCTTTTTCTTTTACAATATATTGTGTGTAAAAGAATTTGGCTATTACTTGTGTCTTCTTTTCTTCTGTCTTCTTTCTGTCCTTTTCTTCTTTCTTCTTCTGTTTTCTTTGTTCTTTTCTTCTTTCTTCTGTTTTCTTTGTCCTCTGTTCCTTTGTTCCTTTGTTCTCCTGGAGCTCTTGGTAAACACGTCCGTCCTTTTCGAAAGCTGCATACTCTCCTGTATGTATGAATGACCCGACCCCACCCCAGTAGCTAGACTGACGAACGTTACGTTTATGTCTGAAGCACGAACGTGAAGGAAGTCATTCCTTACACAAAAGCTAATAATGCTCGCCGCATTATAAATATCATGGTACCCACGAACCTAAACTAAACATTCACATGCACATTTTACCTACAAAAGCACCTTAGTGCTAATAATACATGCCAAGAAATACAGACCATGTTACACTTCTGGAAGACAAAGTGTTTATATGCAAACGTATATCATTTCAAAATAATACAAAAAGTAGAAGCGTTCTATCTTTTAAATCTACCTATACTCAAAGGCAGACAAAAAAGTTTAGTAATATGACAACTATCTATTTTCTAGATTGATGCAGGTTGCCATGAAAGGTCCTGTTTTATTGTGGGGTTATGGCAATATCTTATCATCGAAGATTGCGTACCCGTCTAGATGCAGGCTTTCCAAATGGATACAGACTGCTTCTGCGTAAGGAGATATCAATCGTGTTCACTCGGCCGCCCAAAAAAGCTCTGTCAGACTCATGTTATTGTTGCTACTGCTGCTTTTCTTTCTATTGTTTATGAAGTCTGTAGTGATCGGTATACATTTCTTGCTTCTTCTAGATTTTGTCTTTCAACAACCCTTCTATCAGGCATTGGGCCACTTTTAGCATCCTGACATTTTGAAATCAAATCAGGTTTGGGTATCAGATTTTGACTGATATGATGTACATTTATGTTGGTTTGGTTCTGACCTCTACACAATTCTGAATCTAAGGTGATTTTCGAATATTAGTCTTTCACCTGTAGATATTCCACTGATAAACACACACACATTCACATACACAATACAAGAATATTTAGCTAAGCAAAATGTTTATCGGGAAAGTATATAATAATTTTCATTCATCATGATTTTGTTCACATTGTTCGTGTTCACCATTCAACTAAAATAATCATAAATAGTTGACTTTTTCAAAGACTAAAGAGCAATTTTCCCAAATGTTTCAGTTGACAGGCATAACGGCATATTGGGCAGTTACTTTAATTTTCATTACTATTTATTCAAAACTTATGAAATTTTTAGATAAAAATCTGTAAAATATTTATTTATTTACTTTACATTTTATAAATGAAAATTCGTGAAAATATAATTATTAGAAAAAGGAAAATGTCATGAATTTAAGGACATTCTCAGAAAAATACATTCCTATCAGTTTTAATTTGAAATATCTGGCCATTTGAGAATTAGCTTACTGTAAATTTCTAAGAAAATTAAATATCAGTGGTTTACACACAGTTTCATGATACATGTTATTAAACATTAACTAAATATAACAGATGGACAACGCATACATGCTGCTCTTGTATTATGTTTAATGTATGTCGGTGGTTCTAAATGACACAGTTTAATACCAAGTAGAATTACATCCTTTGATGCTGGAACCGATTAAGTATTGGTGACAGTTCTTGCGTTGATTGGGGAGTACAATAAAGTCATGCTAGGGCGACCTTGGTGAGGTCAGATTCCAGCTAAATATTAAAAGGGAAATATAAAACAACCAACAACTCCGATTATCGATATACAAGTGCTTGGTAGCAGATTTACAGGCACTAGAAGTCGATGAATTTTCTACTAACACACACACAAACACACACACATATATACATACATACATACATACATACATACATACATACATACATACATACATACATACATACATACATACATACATACATACATATATACATCCATCCATCCATCCATCCATCCATCCATCCATCCATCCATCCATCCATCCATCCATCCATCCATCCATACATACATACATACATACATACATACATACATACATACATACATACATACATACATACATACATACATACATACATACATACATACATACATACATACATACATACATACTGAGTCTTTGTATCATAAATATTAAAATGTCATGTACTCCATACCACTAGTAATTGTAGTGCCATGATTCCATAGACATCTCATATGATATACGATAACAACGACAACATCCAATATGACAGATGTGGCTTTAGAAATGATTTAAATTTGAAATACAGACCTCGAAATATAATTCCTTTGAAACAACTCTATATACAGATTCACGAAAGGGATTAAATGTTTAACTGAGTGACGAATGTCACAGAGGGGGATGCTTTAATGTGCGACTGAATTACGATAGTCACTGAGTATTGTGTATGAGGTTATAAAGGATTTTGGGATTTCCATGCCATATTAAAACTGGCAAATCACAACCACACACCTTGTCTTCTTTTCAGAAATATACATCTTCCGATGTGAACGTGTATAAATCATAAAATCCAAGTATAATAATTTACAATGTAGGCAATTGGCACACCATGTGTACCCGTTGACTACGTTGGGAACAAAAACTAAAGCAATTTACAATGTATGCAATGGGCACACCGTGTGTACCCTATTCCTACTTTAAGAGCAAATCCTCAAGCAATTTGCAATGTAGGCAATGGGCACATCGTATGTACTTAGTTACCAAGTTGGGATCAAAAACCCAAGGAATTTACAATGTAGACAAAGGGCACACACTGTGAACCAGTTGTCTTACGTTGCGAGCAAACACCTAAGCAATTTACAATGTAGGCAATGTTCCCATTGACTACGTTGGGAGCAAAAACCAAAACCATTTTCAATGAACGCAATGGGCACTTTGGGAGCAAAATCTAATTCAATTTGCAGTGTACGCAATGTGAACACGTTTGTACCCGTTGCCTACGTTTGGAGCAAAAACCCAAGCAATTTACAATGTATAGGATGGGCACACTGTGCGCACCCTTTGCATACATTGAGAGCAAATACCGTGCCAATTTACAATGTTGACATTAGGCACACCGTATGTACCCGATGCCTATGTTTGGAGCAAAAGCCCAAATAATTTACAATATAGGCAATGGGCATTCCTTGTGTACCCGTTGCCTTAACTGGGAGCAAAAACTCATTCAATTTAAAAATTAGGCAACGGGCACATCGTGTGTACCTGTTGCCGTCGTTGGGATCAAAAACACAAGCAATTTACAATGTAGGCATTGGGCACAACGTGTGTACCCGTTCCTTATGTAGGGAGCAAAAACCCAATCAAATTACAATGTAGGCAATGGGCACACCTTGTGTACCCGTTGCTTACGTTGGGAGCAAAGATACAAACAATGATCACTGTAGGTAATGGGCACACCGTCTATACCCGTTGCATACGTTGGGAGCAAAATCAAAGGCAATTTACAATGTAGGCAATGGGAACACCGTCTATGCCCGTTGCCTACGTTGAGAGCAATACTCCAATCAATTTATAATGTAGGCAATGGGCACACCCTATGCACCAGTTGCCTACGTTGGGACGAAAACCCAAGCAATTAACAATGTAGGCAATGGGCACAGTCTGCGTACCCGTTGCCTACGTTGGGAGGAAAACCCAAGCAATTTACAATGTAGGTAATGGGGACACCGTTTGTACCCTTTGCCTACGTTGTGAGGAAAACACAAGCAAATTATAATGTAGACAATGGGCGCACAGTGTCTTCCCGTTGCCAACGTAGGGATGAAAATCAAATCAATTTACAATGTAGGCAATGGGCACTTTTTGTGTTCCCGTTGCCTACGTTGGGAGGAATCCAAGGGAAATAACAATATAGGCAATGTGCGCACTGTACCCGTTGCCTACGTTGGGATGAAAGTCCATAGCAAATTACAGTGTAGGCAATGGGCACTGTGTGTACCTGTTTCCTCCGTTGGGAGGAAAACCCAAGTAATTCAGTGTAGGTAATGGGCATATTGTGTGTACCTGTTGCCTACGTTGTAAGAAAACCCAATCAATTTAGTGTAAACAATGGGCACACTATGTGTACCCGTTGCCTACGTGGGGAGGAAAACCCAAGGAATTTACAGTGTAGGCAATTGATACACCGTGTGTACTCTTTGCCTACGTTGGGAGGAAAACCCAATTAATAACCAGTATGTGCAATGGGCACACCGTGTGTAACCGTTACTACTTTGGGAGTAAAATCAAATCAATATACAGTTGAATTTTACTATTAACCGATACCTGAGGTCTTGCTAGGATTTTAAAACTTGGAGTCCAGGACTACAATTGTGGTAAAAATAGTAGTCCGCCCCAGCAATCTGAAATCTCACAGAAAACTATGCAAACTAGAAGAGAAGTTGGTGGCCATCGAGTTTAATTTTGTGTTCTTCATAACATTGACAATGCACTTGTTTGTCCATCAGAGTGAGACTGAATTTTGTCAATCCAAGAAAGTTCTTATAACAGGCACTAAGCATCACAGACTTTTATTACACTTGGCACTCTCCCATCTGTTCTACCAACTTGAGCCACCCAACTCTTTAAACATGTTCTTCTGATGAACCCTTATAATTAAAACATGTTCATCAAGTTTTTTTTAGCGACTAAATTCTGTCATTGTAAATATCAACACAGCCTACAGCTGTTTGAAGTATTACTGGTAAGTCTTTGAATTTTGCTGCCCATCTATTACTAAGACTCCAGCTTAAGTTATTTTCTGCGTCCCGAATAAACTTGGCGTTCAAATATGCGTGATAAAGCGTTTCCGAAATCTCTGCCAAACACTTGTATTTCACATATATGGGCATTATTCCAATCTACTGTATGGCGCATACATGCCAATTTATTTTATGGTAGGAACTGTCTTCAAGCTGGGTGTTACAGAAAGAGTATTTTCAAGATAGAGTTATATTTCACTATGGGGTTTATTCCAAGCTAAATGCATATATTAGGTATTGTGATGTGTCGAATTTTGAAAGTCTTAGAACTATTGATTAAATGAATTTTACCAAAGTTAACTTAATTAAAGTAGAAATGGCTAGAGACCGTTATATGATTATTCTCATTTCATCTCGAAACGTCAAAGAAAACTTGGTTTCGCATCATGAAATTTGACCGAGGCATCTGTTATTGTACAAGGGCTTTGGCATAACTCTTCCAAAACTCGACCGGTACAAAGGGGAATCACGTCAATAATTGATTGTTCAAAGGAAAGTTAATTGAGGCATTATTAGCCTATTCTCGTTAATCAAATATTCTACGCAAGAATATTTTAGGAATCAGTCGATTCTGATTGGCTAATGTAAACTTAACGGTGTAAACCTTGGCAGAAAAGTAGTGGTTTTACTTTGAAAAATTGCTTCAGTCTTCAATCTTGCTTGGAAGAAGTCAGACAGGACTCCAGGGGAAAAACGCAAGTAGTACGTTCCCTCGTGAATGAAGTAAGGCGAGTTAGTCGTCTCAGAAAGTTGACAGACTATACATTGGAAGTTCGTGGAAAAAACGAACTAAACGACAAAGGTACGCAATCTTAGTTTCCAGATTTTAACATATTTCATTTGTTGATTTATTTACAAATGTATTGATGCTATGATATATGTATGTATGATTTCATTTTTCTGGGATTATAGTAAAATGTTAGTCACACTATTTTATTCTTTCATTTTCTATTATCAATTCATTGGGAGAATCGACAAGATTGCATGTAGTTGAATATTCAATAAATATGAATGTGTACGAATTTCATGAATGCACCCTAATGCATGAAATACATGATGGGTAATGTTTCGTAGACTAATGAATTAAATCTCTGTGTACTATGCCATGTATTGAGTGTATATTCATATATTGTTCATATTTACCGAATTGATCATGTAAACTATTTTAGAATAGTTAGATATAATTTAACACCAGACTGTAATTAATAGCTAAATGTAAAGAAGTCATGGAGTGTTAAATACGGCACGTACATGTTAGGCGTAGTGGAAGCTAATGATATCCCGATAAGCGTCAGCCTGAATTAAGGTCAGGATACATGCAATGGCCGCCTCTATTTGTAATGATAGAAATAGTGAGCGAGTACATAAGACAGAATTAAGCAGTATACTATCTGAGCTGAAATAATTATATATATATATATATATATATATATATATATATATATATATATATATATATATATATATATATATATATATATACTTGGAAAAGGTGACTTATTGTCTATTGCTGGAGAACTTTTATTTATATAAGGAAAGAGCTTCCACAGCAAATTTCCTCAACCAATTTGTCAGAAAATTCCTGCAGTGAAAATTCATCAAGAAAATCCACAGCCAAATTCCAGTTCCAGATACTATCGTCAACTCATTTCAAGTTTCAAATGGCAAGGGTCGAAGTCAAAGATGAGTAGACAAAGCTTTGCAGTGCTGGAACAAACGCAAAATTCAATGTCCGGATAAGGTAGGTGATGATGTCATTCAGCATTGAACTCATAGTCATGTCTCAAAGGCTATGATGAAACTGTATTAATTTTGTCACTGACAATAGTACAGTGAAATTTGTATTTGATTGTATTCAGTAGATGTTCGTATATTTTCTTTCTTTTGTAGTAAAGGAAATTGATTTGAAATTCTATTGTTAAATTGATTAAATTTTATATTTGTTCATTGAAATGGGGCTAATTGTTTTATTTCTTCCATACACTTGCTCAGAGATCTTTATTTTTTTCTATCCATCCACACAGGGTAAATTACATCGCAGAAGGTCATTCCCTAGCAACGAACCATATAGAAGGGGTTGTTTTAATGTTTTGAATCCACCCATTATCACAGGTATTGTTTATATTGAACTAAAGAGTTGTTTTTCACTAATGTGGTTATTCCACTTAAAAACTCTACAAGTGTTATTACTATTGGCAAATAGACTTAGAGTTCACTATGGAGTTTATTCCATATTAAAGGTTTTTAGGTGCTACTAATATTGCAATCTATGGCAATTATTCCAATTCAATCATGCCAAACTTTAGTCCAAGAAGGACAAACTTAAATGTATGAAAGGGTTTGAATTGCACTGTTGCGGAAAATAAATATTTGGAAAATATTTAAAATTCCAATGGACTGTTACTATTGGGGAGTATGGGGTAGGGTTATTCCAATTGGTCACATGATGCTTGCATGCCATTTTGGGAGGGGAATTTAGTCTTGGTGAGTCCATTCATTTAAGCAACAAAAGATAAAAAATGCTTGCATTTGGCAACAAGGTTGTCAAGTTTCAGTTAGTAAGAGTAATATGTAAATGAGAAGTTAAAATATAAATATTTATTCCTCATTTGTCAGAACTACTTTTAATAGTAAATGTTTCCATTATCACGTCTGCATGGTAAAATATGACCCACCAGGACTACATAAAGGAATTTCCATACTTTTTTACATCATAGACAAATTCATCAGTGGCAATCTATCTAAAGATGGACTATAGTGCATATAACTGATTACATGCTCTGGTGAGATTTCAGGATACAAAACAACAGAAGGCAAAAGATTACAAACTAAATATGAAATTCTTGTCAATAAAAGATCTTGCACAAAGGTACAGTAGATTTTTATATATGTTAAATAAAAAATTTCTCCATGTGCTTTTTCTAATGTTCTGTTAAACACAACTATACCTAACAAAGCTATACAAACCCTGACAGTCATGTGAAGTCAACAAAGAAAAGTCTACAATGTATTTGAAATGATTGTTTTCATTTTAAAGTAATATGAGAAAACGTGGATAAAAAAACCATATCTGTTGACAATCATTGACTCAAATGGGTTTTCTGTGAATCTACATGTGCTGTTTTAAAATTTCCACTCCGATTATACATTTTATCACACCATTAACTCTTGAATGTTTTTATCCACTATGAATCATCATGTGCAGTTTAAAGTCTACTCTGTTTAAACATGTCATCAAAAACTTCACACTTAAATGGTTTTTCTGCAATCCTCCTGTGATATTTTAAATGTCTATTCCAATTAAACATCTCATCATGTGCTTTACCCTTGAAATTTTCTCCAATATCAATCCTTGTGTTGTTATAAAAGTCTACTCTAATTAAACAAATCATCAAACTTCACATTTTAATGGTTTTCTTAAGTATGAGTCCTTATTTGCAGTTGTAAAACTTCACTCTGATTGAACAATGAATCACACACATCACACTGTAATGGCTTCTTCCACAATGAATCCTTCTGTGCCATTTTAAATCTCCACTCTGATTAATCATTTTATCACTCATTTCTCACTTGAATAGTTTTTTCCAGTGTGAATGCTAATGTGTAGTTTTCCATCTCAAATGTTATCAAATAATTTATAACACTTCATGGATGGATGGCTTTTATCCAGTATGAATCCTCATGTGCTGCTTTAAAACTCCACTCTGATTAAACATTTTATCACATACTTCACACTTATATGGTTTTTCTCCAGTGTGAATCCTCATGTGTTGTGTTAAAACTCCACTCCGATTAAATGTTTTATCACACACTTCACACTTGAATGGTTTTTCTCCAGTGTGAATCCTCATGTGCTGTTTAAAATGTCCACTATGATTAAACATTTTATCACACACTGCACACCTGAATCGTTTTTCTCCAGTATGAATGCTCATGTGCAGTTTTAAATCTCCACTAAAACGAAATGTTTTAGCACATTCTTCACACTTAAATGGTTTTTCTCCAGTATGCATCCTCATGTGCAGTTTTACATGTCCCCTCTGATTAAACATTTTATCACACACTTCACACTTGAATGGTTTTTCTCCAGTATGAATCCTCATGTGCTCTTTTAAATGTCCACTCTGAGTAAACATTTTATCACACACTTCACACTTGAATGTCTTTGTTCCAGTGTGAAATCTCATGTTCAGTTTTATATCTCCACTGTGATTAAACATTTTATCACACATTTCACTACTGAATAGTTTTTGTCGAGTATGAATCCTCATGTGTAGTTTTAAACCGCTGCTCTGTATAAACATTTTATTACACACTTCACACTTGAATGGCTTTTCTCCAGTATGAATCCTCATGTGCTCTTTTAAATGTCCACTTCGATTAAACATTTTATCACACATTTCACACTTGTATGGTTTTTCACCTGTATGTATCATCATGTGCCTGTTTAAATGTCCTCTATTACTAAATTTTGTATCGCACACTTGACAGTTAAAGGGGTTCTCTTCAGTAACACTCAACGTGTGAGTTTTTAAAGGTCGACTCTGATTAAACATTTTATCACTGATTTGATTTCATACATATATGATTTTTCTCCGATATGCAGATTCATGTTCAGTTTCAAAATCTCCATTCTGATTAATCATTCTATTTGATACTTCTATGGTTTTTCACCAGTATGCATTCTAATGTGCTTTTTTGCAAGTCCACTTTGTCTCCAGTATGCACCACCTTTATATCACCGGAGTCTGACGTTTTATCAATAAATCACGACGAAATTTCTGACATGAAATAGGTATTGTCAATTAACACAAAGAGTGTAAGCGTGACTGCTATCTGCAGGATTCAACTTTTCTCAAGCGACTTTTACAGTTTCAAAATCGCAATTAGACTAAAAACCTGCACATATCCAATCATAATATCGCTAACGTACCAACGCATTACACTCAGACGATCATCGCATGAATACAATCCGTCGAATTTATTTTCACTATTACGGTCACAAACTCTGTCAACCGGAATTCATAGCAGGAAGTAGTCGATTTCCACCACGGGCTAAATAACGTCATGAAAATAATTTTACAAGACAACATGTTTTTACTTATTTTTCTATTTCAGATTGTTTCATTTGTTAATTTTTTAAATAAATTTCTAGAACAGATATGTAGTTAAATTTCGGATATTAAAAAGAACGGTCGATGACGTCATCACACTTCTAATAATTGAAGCCGAGACCAATACTGGACCCTGTAAATTAAAAAAGAAAAGTGTGTTTGATAGCTTTCTAGAGGTTGCCACATGCTAAGATCACCTGTTGTACTGAAGCTTTTTTTTCATAACGGGGAAATGATAGTGAAGAATAAAATCTTAAATTTGTATGAGAGATGTACTATTTATTATTATGATGGAGAGAGAGAGAGAGAGAGAGAGAGAGAGAGAGAGAGAGAGAGAGAGAGAGAGAGAGAGAGAGAGAGAGAGAGAGAGAGAGAGAGAGAGAGAGGATTTGGGATTGAAGAACAAGAAATATTTGTGGAGAAGCGTAAACTTACATAGATAAATGGACTACTACATTATCTTATCTTTGAAAATGATAGATAAGTGATTTCCTAATGGAACGCGTACAAGTCGGATGCGGGTGGACTTGAAACGTCAGAAGCTCGTGCACTATTGATCAAACTCTCTACCAAATTGGTCATAATGGCACACACACATACAAACACACACGCACGAGCGCGCAGACAGAAAGACAGACAGTCAGACAGACAGATGAGGCAGGTAACACAAAATACTAATATTATCAATATCAATGTGTATACAATGCAAGGACAGTCTGAATGCTATCAGCAACTATATATATATATATATATATATATATATATATATATATATATATATATATATGTATATATATATATATATATATATATATATATCCATGTGCAGAGTGAAAGCATTTTTTTTACAACTTTTGAAAATAATAATAGTAATTATTCTATAAATAACATTTTCATGATGAATTCATTTTGTCCTGAAAAAAATTTAATAATTGACGGAGTCAGAAAAAATAAATTTTCCTCGTATTAAAAGAGAACAGAATCTCTGACGTGTTTGGAACGATAATTAGACCCTAACGCATATTTACAGCAGGGTAGAAACTGATAGAAATCGGCTACTTCTTACAATGAATTTTGGTTGATATGGTTTGTGACATTAATGGTGAAAGTAAAGGTTACTTTGCCGGATCGAATTCATGCGATGATTGTCCGAGAGTGATGCGTTGGTACGTTACAGTCTTTTGAACGGATACGTGTAGTTTTTCAGTCTTCTTGCGATTCTGAAGGGATAAAAGGCGCATGAGAAAAGGCGAATCATGCGGAGGGTAGCTGTCACGCTTAAACTCCTTGTGTTAATTGATAATACCGATATGGTGATTTCATGTCAGAAATTTTGTCGTGCATTATTGATAAAGCATCAGACCTCTCTGCTTAATATTTCCACTGTGAATAGACCTTTCCATACCTATGATACACTTAATTTTGTTCCCCAGTTTCATCAGCACATTCAGATCTCGCACCTTTTCAGCATCACACACCACACACTTATATGGATTTTTATGTATCATCTGTTTCAAATCACCATTCAGATTATACATTCTATCAAACACGTGACACTTATATGGCAGTAGTATACGAAAAAGGCGAAAATAAAACAGTAATGAAAATAACACTCTATATTCATTTTGGAGCATAAAATAAGCCAATTTTTGTGTCAAAATAACTATAACTAAACTTTTCACATTTTATCCACATTGATTCCGAGTTAAAAAAATAATTTCAGAATTTTAAAAATCTCTCATAAATTCACCATAAGTATAAACGGATTTGGTATACGGTCGTATATTTTTACTCGTGAGAATTATGTATTAAATAAAAAAAAAATAAAATTGAAATAATGATTAAGAAATCATATATAATGGACTTTGACGAAACTTTCTTTACAAAATGTGTAAAAGTGAAAGCGTTTAATCTCACGAAGAAGAGAATGCTTAAATTTTATTCTATATCAAATGCTTCAACTATCCTAAAATAAAATAAAAAGACAATGGTAAAGATAAGCTGATTTATCAGCAGGATAGATTGTTTTGGATTTGTTATAAGATAAAAAAATGAGGATGATCAAAAAATGATAGATAGCTGGATTCTAACAAAGATGTGTATGAATATGTTTATGATGATCTTAATCTAGCAAATAAGTAAATTATAGATAGCGGAAAGTAATTTAAAGAAGAAATATTTTTACTAAATCATGCGAGTAAAGTTTTAGATAATCTTACTACACTCAGAGGAGCATCGGTGATATTAAACATTAGCATCGGCGATGTAAAATCTGGCAGTGTAATTTACAGAAGCGATATGGTCTTGTTATAAAATAAGCAGATGATAAGAGATTGTTAAGCGAATGGCGAACTAATCCAGTTGTATATGATTAAATTTATAAACAACTAAGCGAGGCATCAAGAAAAGTTGTTGAAGAGCAACTAATGGCGGAACGTATTGATGGGTTTATTGCGGGAAAAAATCTCAAAATATGAGCAAACGTTAGGATGAATTTATCTTATAATGCCCTAATGCTAGTGTATTAATACCATCGATACAATATCGTTTATCATCAAACTTTGTTAGCGCGTGCTTTCTCGATTTATCAGTTTTAACTTTATGTTTGTAGGATCTCATCAAGTACATTGTAGCAAAGTGTTTTGAAGAGCTTCAAAGGATATTAGCATAATCGCTGTGATTTATGTCTTTTTTAACGACACATTTTTTAAACTCTTTTTAGCTTCTTAGTTTCATTATTATCAGCGGACTTAACCGAGTACATCTTGCTACGTAGTCCAACAAACTCAAGAACTGGACGAAAACAAAACTCAACTTTCATCTTTCCAATAACCTTTTTATTAACAGGATCGTGAAACGGAGAATCTTTACTAACATCGGACATATCAAATTCATCTTTGCGATTGTACATATCCTGATAAGCATCTTCGGTAAATACGTGGTAGACGAGCGAGTCAGTATCGGTGAATAACAATTTTGAATTAGGCCACAATCGTTTAACAAAATCATAGTCAAACTCATACATCAACCACTTGGAAACTTCCAACACGCTAGCACCAACAAACACTGGTTTATTAAGCTTTAGATTGGCCTTATATCTTTTTAACCAAACTTAGGTTTTCATTGATGTACATGTGGCCAGCGAAAGCATCAGAAGATACCAATTTAATGAATCGTTCTTTATTATTAACGATTTCGATATCTTCACGCTTGCATATATTTTCCATAGTTTTACCAAACACTGAGTTATTCATGAACTGGAAGAAATCTTTCTCGAAATCAGTTGTATCGGCGGTTCTCATATCGTTATTAAAAGTGATATACTGTGACATCCATTTTGATTGTCTTACTCGGAGTATTTTATGAAGTTTTACTAAAACGAGGCCATTATCTCACGCTTGCTTGAGATTTTTATAATGACAGATATAATTACGTTTATTAAACAAATTTGGAACTAACTTAGGTATAGTGCAAAGTGTTCCATTGCGATTGACTAATTGTTCTTTTGACAGCATTGAATTACTTACAATCATCTTCCCAGGTAAAAATGGATAATCATTATGCGCGTCATGCAATGATGCTGGATAATCAATGTCAACCTCGAGATAATAAGCATGATTTAAATCACTAAGATCAACAGTAAATCTTTTAGTGTCAACGTTAAATTCATGCTCGGTAACCCATCTCTCTACCGCATAAGGCATTGATTGAGACATCGCCCAACTATATAGCGCCTTTTTGTCAAGATAAATGATATAACTAGATTTAACATCGGGGTTATAATCAGGCAGGATTTATTGTTAGCTCGAGCGTATTTATGTGATATTACAGAGATGCCACCGCGAATCACTTTCTCAAAGAACAAATACATATCGATGTTGCCATCTGTTATCAACTCCCTGACAGACTTTGATATTTTATATAAGGCATCACATGATAATCCTGGACTTGAGAAGTAATGAGCGGGATCAAGTTTGTATTTATCTAACGATGTGATTCTAAATCTTTGAAAGATATCATCGAGAAGAAGAACATCTTGAATGAGATAAATATCCATGTAATCGCCGAGAGTTTTGTATTTGAATATCTTCCAAATATTTATAGCGTGCTCATACTCAGCGTCTATGATATTTTCTCCAGTAAGTAACGAGCAGAATTTATCTTTGGTTGGCAAAGAAGTATCATTAAGAACATCGAGCGAAGTTAAATACTCATAAGTAAATATTCCTTTCTTTTTCATAAAACTAGATTTGTCCTTAGAATGTTCCTCTAGAGACGTGAAAACTCTGCAGTTTTTAGCTAAAATATCTAGCCATAAACTGCATGCTATCGATAAATCTTAACGGGCCAACAGTAACCGACATAAATTTGTCATAATTGTAAGGTATTCCGGTTATTCTTTTTTTATCGCAAAGCGCAACAATATCAAGGTGGCCTAGCGCAGTTATAATAAAATGACCATCATATCCGCGAAAGTTATGCGCGATACAAGGAATAAACATAACTTTATGAAAATCATCTTTACACTCTTTATGAGCGGCTCTGAGATACCTACAGGTTAAGTAACAATAATTATCCGTTTTTGTCATATCATGCGGTGGTTTCTTTTTTTTTCGTTAAGCTGATCAAGATTGATTATAACTGGTTTATATTCTTTAACAATCATACTATTACAAATATGACATTTACTCGCTTTAGCATAATTAATATAGATTTTATCAGTTATGTCGATTTCTGATTTTACTTTTAACTTTTCATAAATTCTATCAGCTTTGTGTAGCAGATTCTTTATCAGCCAAACCTCGGGATCTTCATCTGATTCTTTCTTTTGTCGATACATTTTAACTGGCTCGCTAAGGTCATGATTGATGAACGATGTTATCTTATAACCAACAGAAACTGGAACGTGTTTTGTTGAGTGAACGGTTTCTCTTTAATCATTTTTACAATCGTTGACTAGCGGAACCTGAATCGATTCAAAATCATATGTTATCATAAATGGTAGCGTAAATGAATTTTTAAAGTTGCTGAAATTTAACAACTTACACGAACTGCTAGGCAGAGTTGTTCTTTGACTAAAAACGCAGTATTTTATATGTTATTTAGTTTGATATCATCTTGAAACCCGTGTAAACATTTATAGCAAAAATAAATTTTATGTTCTCCTTTTATATACTGCTTTGCGAGTAATCCATTAAAGTTTTTTATGAGAGATGGCACTGATTATGATTTAATAGATTTTTTTGTCAGGTCCAGCATGTGGTGATATTCGCATTGGATAAATCTTATAACTGGCATCAAATCCGAAAACGTTCATCGATAAATTATTTTGTCGTTCGATTTTCTCAATATGTTTCATCGGAGTTGGAAAATCAATTCCATAAAGATTCAATTTAGATACATATTTGGTTTAATTCGAATCACTGTTCGGGTTTTTATCCGCTAGAAATAAACTGTGCAGCAGCGACCACATAATTCATTTATTGTCATCATTAACAACATTAATAACGCAATGCGTATTTGCGATTTTGCTCGGTAACTTAACAAATGTTCCACCGCGCAACGGATCATACTTACTACTATGCACGAGTAGATAATCCTTGGAAGCTAGAACTCAGCCTGATCCAGATCGGGTATAAATATAGATTTTATACTCAATTTCTTGCATTAAAATATTAGCAATATTTTAACATCTTTATCATTATAAGCATAAACAATTTTAGGATCGGATTTTATGTACGGCCGCGTAAACTTATCGCTATCAACGGAGTGAATAAACGTGACGCGAAGTTCAACAATAATCTTAATTAGATACTGTTTGATAAGAATATAATCAATAGTGAACATAATTAATCTTTCCAGCGGCTCGGTAGTAATTTCAACTCGATATGTATTGCTATAACCTTCAAATGATGAGAGAAATTGTCTAATCTGAAGCTTAGATTTTTTTGTCTCGTTCGAGGTCATTCTGCAGCTGCTCTAGTTCTGCATTTGGGATATTTCGGTTTCTTTCCAAACGTTGCTTCGTAATCGTTAATAAGTTTTAATACTTTTTGATGTCGAGTTTGTTTAGTTATCTCGTCGAGATTTTTATCATGATCTACTGTTATACATACAGGTTGTGATTTTCTACGATGTGTTTCTTTTTGTAACTCTTCCATTCACAATTCGATCTAGAATATTTTTGTTTTTCCCCAGTTAGTCTTTCATGCTCATCCATGGTATTTTTAGTTAGTTCAGAACGGCTATGCTTCGTTCTTGACATGCAATATTAATAAATTGATATAGTATTTATTTAAATAAAAAAATCATTTCATTTTCAAATTAAACAAATAATACAAAGATATTATATATAATGCCATTTCCATATAGTACAAAGAACTGTAAATGGCTTCTACAAGGCTCTAATAAAGTTTTCAGTAGAAGCTGCTATCAAGAATTTTGCAGCGCTCATAGCGTATATATCAAACGCAGTAATTCGCAGGGACTTCATCCTTGTTTACGCTGTGGCCTTAGAGCTCGTGGAAAATATGGAATATGTTGCAAATGCGGCGGAACTGAATACTCAAACTTGATGAATTATTACAGAAGAAATTTAAATTTAAAATCCAGCGCTTATAAGAAAGATCCGCCGACGGTCGAGCAGTATTTAGCTATGCAGGTTTAACTTAGGTAAAGTAGTGACAGATTAATCTACAACTGCGTTATATTATAATTAACTGTCAAGTATTTATAACCAATTATAATAAATCCAAATTGTCTTAGCTTACTAATTTCACACTCGATTTCACATGATATAATCTTAGCGATATTAGTGGTATTATCATACTTGTTAATGATTTTTGCATTTGAGTCAACATACAAATCTAAATATATATCTCGCGATTTAAACATAACTCGCAATCTAACAATGATTTTAATTTCTATGTTTTTATCAAGAATTTGATTAATAATGCTTTTGATGGATTCTGTGAGATCTTTCTTATGATTAATTTTTTTCAGTATGTATTTGCGTAAGTTTAACTTGTTCAAGCTCATATTGTATTCTCATAAGTTCTTCATTTGTCCTTGGATATCTAGGTCTTATTAGAAACGTTTCGTGATAATTATTTAATAATTAGCAAACTTTATTATGACTTTCATGTTTTAGCTCATCAAGTACTCGATGAAATATTTTTTCTGCATTTCTTCGAGTGATTTTTCCTATTTAGGCAGCGATTTAATGGCTTCCAAACAGGTTTGGTTCGTTTTCATCATCTATATAACTATCTGTTTCATGACTTATATTTAATTAAAAGTTAATATGATTATATATGCCATTCCCACGCGGCAAAAAACAACTGTAAATGGCTTATCATAGCAGCACACAAACTTGTGGCAAAAGTTTTTGTAACGAATACTGCTCTGTTCACGCCGAGCATATGAATAGGACAAAATCTCACGCAATGAAACCGTGCTTACAATGCGGACTTGCAACATGAGACATAAATCGAATATGTTTTAGTTGCGGTAGCAATCTTTATTCAAACGTGCTTAATTATCACAAGAAAAGAAATTTAAAATGCGGCGTTTATAAGAAAGATTCACCAAAGTTCGAGCAGTATTTAGCTATGCGGGCTTATTAATGTTTCTTGTAATAATTTACAGCTAACCAAACTTGAGCTAAATGCAGAATTTTGTCGAGTTATTTATTAATAATGTCTGCGACGCAATTACTCGACTCCAGCCAATCTGATAAAGACAGTGCTACCTTTTCAGTTAAATATATTCCGCCAAGAGAATTAGATCGCGAAAAACAATACGAAATTGGATTAATTTCATGTATTTGTTGGAATGCCATGGCAAATGTTAAGACAGATGTTAATGATGAGTTTAGATTTAGTCAAGTTGATGATTTGATTAGTAGAGGTGGAATATTGAATATTCCACAGGGAGCTTACAACATAACTGACTTAAATAAAGTGATAAAAGAACTTATAGAATATAAAGGTGGTAGTGCAGATTATTTTGAGATAGCACCAAATTATAACACATTGCGAGCAAAAATAATATTAAAACCTAATGCAACAATTGATTTTACATCACCAAGAAATATTGCACCACTTATAGGATTTCTTCATGAAGTTTACTCTGATGATGCAGCTGAAGTTTACTCTGTTGCTAAACCTGTAGAAATCTTATAGAAAAATATGTATTTGATGGCGAACTTCCAGTAAATAAAAATGACGTAAACACTATACTGGTAAATTGTACTATCTCGTCTGGTTTTTATTCAGCTTATAGTAGCGTAGGGCATACTATATACAGTTTCTCACCAGAGGTTCCAACAGGTTCTCTCATGCAAAGATATATTATATATTATCCTCTAAACGTTCATAATCAAATAAATGAGGTAAATATGCAACTGACAGATCAAACTGGAAGACAGCTGGATTTGAATAACGAGGTTGTTACTTATTATCTGCTCCTACGCGCAATCACCTCATGATCATTTAAAATTGAAGATATTTTTAATGATTATATGGGAGATACAATTTATCATAACGATCATTTGATAGTGCGTAGAAATTGTATTAACTGTGGCAGTATTATAAAACGCGAAGAAAATATACTTTGTATTCATTGCAAATATGGTTTAAATTATTACTTGATAAATTACAATCTATAATTGAGATTATACAGAATGAATTGTTGATGTATAAAAAATATTTACTCGCGAAATTTGTTGAGTTTTGTTAACTGTTGGGTTTTTACTTAACGAAGATGAGTAAAATCAACAAATTTCATTAATTATTGAGTTTCAGCTTTTCAGCTTCATCTAATATTTGCTGGTCTATTTTTTTTTAATTTTCTTTCTATACTTTTGTTAATCTTGTCAATGTTGCGCTGAAATTTTAACTTTTTTAATTTTTCTTCATCCTCAGCGTATGATGTGGGTTTCTTTTTCTTGTTTTTTTTAAAGCTTTTTATGATATCTCTGGTATTCTGTTTCACTCATTTTATCATCAGAATTTTCTTCATCTTTATCAAACTTATAACGTTCTTCTTTAGGTAATTTCATTTTATATTTAGCGATGTCAAATTTAGCATCTTCTTTGTTTATCAAGTTTGCTTCTCGCCAAATATTATAGACACGCGTTAAACTAATACCATATCTGCGAGCGATCGCATTATCTTTCATAATGTCTCTCATCATCAATATGTTGATTTCGTCACTCATGGTAAGATCATTAATTTTCTTTGGCATTATTATAGCCAAAAAAAATAAATAATAATAATAATAATAATAATAATAATAATAATAATAATAATAATAATAATAATAATAATAATAATGATCAGATTAATACGCTTAAAAGTTGATCTGAGAGTTTTATTGTTATTATTATTATTATTAATATTATCATTATTATTATTATTATTATTATTATTATTAGTAGTAGTAGTAGTAGTAGTAGTAGTAGTAGTAGTAGTAATAGTAGTAGTAGTAGTAGTAGTAGTAGTAGTAGTAGTAGTAGTAGTAGTAGTAGTAGTAGTAGTAGTAGTAGTAGTAGTATTATCATCATCATCATCATTATTATTATTATTATTATTATTATTATTATTATTATTATTATTATTATTATTATTATTATTATTATTATTATTATTATTTAGTGAGAAATCTAACAATGAGATGTTTGAAATAAATATTGCCCAATTTTTCGCAGGTCAATTTTTGATTAAATTAACGTTTAGAAATCTACAATTTATTATAAATATGACTTATTTGCTCCCAAAAATTGTTGATTTTTATTAAATTTACTGATTCTTTCATTGTTTTTCAACGAATTTACCTGTTTTCGTTAGGTGAAAACTCCAGGGGTCTTAACGGGAATTAACATTACATTTTTATTTGTTTGTCAAAATCCGGTTTTATCCAGTATTTTGTCATAATTGTTTAGCATCAAATCTACACAATACAAGCAAAATAACTAGTTTTATCCAGTTTTGTATCAACAAGTCAAAAACGTAACGCTAATTTCCGTTAACCCTCTGGGGTTTTGACCCAAAGAAAACTAGAAAACTCATTAGAAAACAATGACAAAATCGACTAAAATGCCTATAAAATCTACATAATTAACACAAAAACGAGAAATTTGATAATAAATCAAACAAATAAAAACTTTATAACTAAATAAAATCTGATCAAGCAAATAATGTTTTGTGTCAGTTTATATTTTTTTAGATTGATTTATCAATTGCAAGCTAAATAACACCATGTACATGTTTATACTTGCCTTGGTCTCGCTTGATAATTATATTATTTTTAAATTCGCGTCAAATTAACAATCAGCAAAAATAAATATTATTGAATCGCATTAAATTAACAAATATAAACAATAACTATTGTTACCTACCAATAAAAATAAATTATTTATTGTTTTTGTTTTGTTCATTATTTTCTGCAGGATAATAATATCACCGAATTTTTTCAGGTCTGGTCGTAGTACTTGGGTGAATTTCGCAAGTAATAGCATATGGAATCCCGAGTGTAAATTTTGAGGAGGACCAAATTAACCCCATATCGGGACATATTATTTCATTAGAAAATTTCTTGTTTCCAATCCAAACGGCTTTTGTTTCTGTTATGTTATATGTAAGTCCATATAATAGAAAGAAAACTTGCAAGATATTTATAGCTACTTTAGGAGAAAGCTAAGATCCATCAAGAAGAATAAAAGCGTCGTCGGCATACTGACAATTTATATTCACTGACATCAAAGATCAGTACATCCACATTTTACTATAACGTTATAGCTAAAACCTCAACCCAAATAATAAACATGCAAGGTGCAATGGGTTCTCTCCTTGAGGACATTCTCTTTCTAGTCTAAAAAAGATGACATATGCCCATTATTTATAACACAACTTTAGATTCAATACAAAATAGCCTAAACCACTTACAAATAGAATCACCAAAGTTGAAAGAATGTAAAGCTTCTTCCACAAAGGTCCATTCAACTGAGGCTTTTTCAAAGTTTTTTTAGTAATAATAAACCACATATAGTTTCATTTTCAAGTTGATTATTGACATCATATAGTAACCTGGTATTTTCTCCAATAAATCTAACCTTCATAAATCCTTTTTGATTATCACCGATTACTGAATGAAGAACCTGTTTTGATCCTGGCTGCAATAGCTTTCTTAGCAATCTTATAGTCAATATTTAAAAGTCTCCAATGTTGAAAGAATCTTCTATCTTTTTCTTCCTTTGGTTGACATGTTATGACTCTCTGAGTCTGAAAATCCGAACGTTTTCCTACAGTGTATCAGCAATTGATTGATCTGCAAAGGAATCCGCCAAGAGACCTCCAGAAGAATTTATAGAACTCTACAGGAATCCAGCTGATCCAGGACGTTTTCATTTTCCCATCCGTTTTAGAGACAAACCGGATTAATTAAATCTATGCACATCCTCGCGCGATTCTTTTTCCTCTTGACTGAGCTTATTATGATTAAAAAATCCATTCTGGTTACAGAAACTATTTTGAGGTTCTTGAGTCCCCTCGTCATCAAGCTAAACAATTCTCATCAAGCTAAACAATTCTTTTTTTTTGTACAATTTCATATAAAACTTTTTTAGGCTTCTAAAATATCTTTTTGATACGATAATTTTGTCCCATCATCTAAAATAATTTTCATTATTGTCTTATTGACGTATTTTCTTTCTTCATGATTTAAAAATTACCTTGTGCTTTTTTTCTCCAAATTCATACCATCTGGCTTTAGATCTCAAGATGGCGCCCTATATTTACTTTTTACTTGATTCCTCTAATGCTGCTCTTTTCCTCTCACTTTTCTAAAGTTTACCCATCTGTGTTAATCAACTATTCCCCATAATTTTATATTATTTCTTGTTCAATTTTCTTTACTTTGTTCCGTTGTTCTTTCGTTTTCTTAAAGGAGTAACATAGTTTCAGATCTTTATTTTCATTTTCAATATTTTAAAGAACATTTGATTATTACAGGAAAGAGAAAAATGGAGGTAGTCATCTTTATTTCCGCCTACATAATATTATTTTACAGTGTCACGTTTTGATTAAATAAGTATACCCAATGTTCTTCAACAGTTTGGCATTAAATTTCCAATATCATTTTCCCCTTAACACGTTGAAAAAGCCACACTCAGAACAATAGGCGAATGATCAGACTTATATCTAGGTAAGATACACGCATGAAACGTAATCATATGAATGTCTTCAGATACGAGAAAATAATCTAATCTACTTTGTTTCAGGGGAGCGTTTTGCCTCCCGGTATACATCCTTAAGTTTTGATTCGAATTTCGCCAGGGATAAATTAGTTCCAATTCGTATTTTAGGTCTGTTGGTGTTTGTCGTACAAAATATTATAAATATTTAAGTCTAAATCCTGAACAGTATTCCAGTCTCCGCACGTTATAATTGATGATATCTAAAGAAATAAAATCTCCTCCTTTAACTTTCTAATGAAGCTAGGATTATCTTTATTTTAACCATACAAATTCACGAGGGTTATTCTGTTGGCGTTAACTGTAATATCTAAAATAATAAAACTTCCTTGACTGTCACAGCTTCTCTATGAATATAAAATTCGAACGTATTTCTAAAAAATATTGCAACCTCAGCACTATTACTAGAGCAGTGGCTAAATATACATTTGTAGCCTAATTCCTATAACTAATAGATTTCATCTGTCTTTGTACTATGAGTTTCCTGCAAGCATACTATCGATACATTATTTTGTTTTGCCCAGTGAAAAATGCCCTTTAGTTTAAAAACTGAACCTTGCAGGCCTCTAGCATTCATATATATATATATATATATATATATAAATATATATATATACATATACATATACATATATATATATATATATATATATATATAGAGAGAGAGAGAGAGAGAGAGAGAGAGAGAGAGAGAGAGAGAGAGAGAGAGAGAGAGAGAGAGAGAGAGAGAGAGAGAGAGAGAGAGAGAGAGAGAGAATGCAAATCATATGGCGAATAACAACCCTTTCAAGCGTACTGGATCCACCAAGGGATCACGTGTGTCAGGGATTGATTAAAATAGATGTAATAAACTGACGACGAACAGAAGGAAACTAGTAACTAACTAGTCTAAGCGCTTTCGACTCTTAATAAGTTTTTTCAAACGCAAATACAAAACATATATACGACAAACAAATAAACACAAAAACGTTGTGTTTGTAAACCTCTACATGGTTGTCTCCACATGTGTTATAACCATAAATACAACCAGCTTGTATAGACTATAACCATAAATACAACTAGCTTGTATAGACTAGTTGCGGAAACTGAAAACGGTGTTATATATATATATATATATATATATATATATATATATATATATATATATATATATATATATATATATATATATATATATATATATATATATATATATATATATATATATATATATATATATATGTATATGTATATATATATATATATATATATATATATATATATATATATATATATATATATATATATATATATATATATATAACTATATATATATAACTATATATATATATATATATATATATATATATATATATATATATATATATATATATATATATATATATATATATATATATATATATATATATATATATATATATATATATATATATATATATATATAAATTTTAAGCTCTTATCAATGAGAGCGGCAGAAAGTTAACATGTTCTTGTATAGATATGTATCAAGTAATTATCACCTTGAATTTATCATATGCATGGTTTTCACATATACACTCACACAGATACACAAAATATTAATATCTATAATAAAAACACCCATCGTGTTACAATACATGTTGTATATTTGGCTGCAGTTAACATTGATACCGTGAACGATAGATAGCAAGTGAAACAGCTACATTTATAATAACTCTTTATCACCTTTGATTGATTTCCAATAAACACAGATTAATAATTGTATAAATTTCAAAAAGAAATAGAGAAGAAGAGGGGTGAAGGTAAAAGAAGAATTTTGAAAGAAGAGCATATATGAATATAGAGAGTGACTGAAAGACTGAGCAAGAATAAAAGACCTGAAGTATGGAACGAAAATGAGTAGTGTTGAATATGATGAATAAAGAACTGAGTAAGTAGATTTTAATATGGGTGAAAGATGTTTTATTAATTAATGGATGAATGGAGTAAGCAGAGACTGATATAATTGACGAGTGAGTAATAAATCTAGTAAAAAATCTATTAAATCTATTAACTAATGATAAAATTGATGAAGGGAAGAAAAATAACTTATTAAAAACTAAAACAAATTAGAGCAGAAAGGGGAGTATCCAAAATAAAGATTCACATACGTATATGGCTATTTTCAGGATTTTATATAGTTGTATATGGCTCTTATACTCTAATTGTCTCATAAATATCATCATAAATGTCAATTTTTTTCCTATTTCCTGATTTGTTTTTACCATACACAAATCCGTTAAAGTACCATGCACTATCAATCTACTGATAATTTATTAATAAGTTCATTATTCATCTTCGTCAAATCCTCTACCAGTCTAATTCCTTTGATCTGTTTAAAGTTTTTTTCCGCGTCTTGATAATTGGAAGTTTACAATCCAGACTCCAGAATTTGATAATCACTGGCCTTGTCTGTCCCTGTCGGCCTGTTATACTATGTACAGCCACTAAGTCCCTGTTATCCAAATTATTCTTTGTGACTTCCTTCACAACTAAAACTTTAACATTCAGCTTCCTTGAAAATTTTCCATTAGATTTGAAGCTAAACTTGCTTGTTTTGATCTCCTGTCATACACTTTCATGTCACTTTCATTTTATCATTGTCCTTTTTTGCTTCTTTTAATTTTTCTCGCAATTGGTGGTTTTCGAATTTCAGTGATTCCACCCTATTCACCAACTCTCCTGTCCTCTCCTTCACTACCATTTAACTCTCTAGAGCTATCTCCTTTCTCAGATCTTCCTTCACATTCTAAAACAATTTCCTCACAATGGTTGAGACAATTTCTGCAAAGTCATCTTTTCTTCACCAAATCAGCAGTAGCAGATGTATAATTCGCTTTGGAATTGCTCCCTTTGAGGCATTGCTTTATTTCATTTAAGTCCAGCTGAATTGTATTCAAACTTGATTCACTCAAACTTGTGACAGATGTTTCCATTAGGGACCCAGTCTGTAATCTGGTTTTCCTTTGTTGCTTGTCTTGGCCTTTCTTTGCACTCATGCTTGTAATTAATCTTGTTTGGACTGATTTTTTTTCTCAATACACATTTGTGACACTTATTATAACTTACCATGTGCCAAGAATTCTTAAAATGAAAGCAAAAGATAGAAAGGTTAAAACACTGAAATAAGTATAAGAATCGAGCAGATAAGGTTGGGAAAAACTTAAAACTGCTCAAAACTTCACCCAGTAAGCTCCTTTCTCTAGTCCATCACTTATGAATTTAAGTGGAAAACACTTTATTTCCAAATTGAGTGTGATCCACTAATAATGTTATATATCATGCATTTCTTGAATGTTCACATATCATCCCAATAAATATGAACCATTTCATTGAAAAAGAAACCACTTATAACCGCCAAAATATACAGAGCCACTTTTACTACCTTCCACCTATAGCCGCCATTACACCCCCCCCCTATCAGTTTTATCATGGTTGATCTTGGAGTCTGAGGCTTTACCGAAAGTTTCAAATTCATTTTGCAGGTGCTTAAAGATTTTGCATCCTGGATAAAGGTTTTGAATTTATTCATGTTGGAGCATCTTTAACTCATGTTTCACGTCTGGAATGCATCTGCCTTTTGTTCTCGAGTTGTTTCATATTTTGGGAGGGGATTTTACTAGCATAGACAGTGACATCCCTGCCTCACGGACCTTTGAATTTCAAATTCTCCTGTGAGTGCTGTTTACCTGTACTCTCGATTTTATTCTATTATACAAGATTCCGGCTCATTCCTGGAATATTTTTCGCAGCAAATGTTTTGTAGAACCTGTAGTATGTAGTTGTTTATTAATTTGTCGAAAGCTTTTACTTGCTCCAAGAGTATCCTGACATTCTTTTAAACATATTGTTTTATGTAGGGTATCATGGTTTGTATACTATAAATATTAGTCTGAATAATCTTACCTTTCTCACCGCAACTTTAGTTTTCTTTAATTATTTTCCTCACAAACTTCTTTATTCCGTTAAAAAATATTTTGTATTCGATACTTAGATTAGATATAGACCTCCATTATTTGAATAGTTCCCTTTCTTCCTTACCCTTGTATAATATCGCGATCATTCCCTCAGTCACTTATTTAGAAAATGTTCCCTTAATTAAGAATATGCAATTATACAGTGATTTTAATATCGGCATTCATTATTTTGTGAATTTTTTCCATCCTTGGCGATTTTCTTTTCGCTAAGGATGACATTGTTTTCCTTATTATTGCATTAAGGATGAAATAAACATACATGCCTTTGCATTCTAATATCAGCTCACACAACACACATGCCTTTGCATTCTGACGATATCATCTCACACAACACACATGCCTTTGTATTCTGACGATATCATCTCACACAACACACATGCCTTTGTATTCTGATGATATCATCTCACACTCTACCTGTTGCATTCTGATGATGTAATCTTACACTCTACCTGTTGCATTCTGATGATATCATCTCACACTCTACCTGTTGCATTCTGATGATATCATCTCACACTACCTTTTGCATTCTGATATCATCTCACATTCTACCTGTTGCATTCTGATGATATCATCTCACACTCTACCTGTTGCATTCTGATGATATCATCTCACATTCTACCTGTTGCAAATATTCACTTATTATGTTGTTTTCTGTTTTAAGAAGTATGTACATCTTGATGATATATTTGTACAATTCAGTATATCATCATCGTTTTATGTATAGCTATTATTTCTATCCTATATACTTTCCAGTTCCCTTTCACAATTCCTCTCTTATATAACCCATTTGCCTGTTTGTAACGCATTGTAAATTTTCCCGCTCATATAACCTCCATCATTTTCCATCTTCTAAAGTCGTATTTATTGGATACTGTACTATTTTTTTTTTCCTCATCTATATCAAGTCTAAAAATCTTTCAAGTTCTTGTTTTTCATTCTTTATTTTAGCTGTACTTTATTTTTCAATAATAATAATTTGAATTTGTTTTTAAAATTATTTTTCAGTTTCAAGATATCCTTCTCATTATAAATATCTTTCAATATTTAATTTCCATTACCCCGCCTCTCCACATGTTTTCCTTTTTCTTCATTATTATTTCCGTATTAACCTTTTTATTGTCTGATATTTTACACTGAGGTATTCTAAACTCTTTTTCCAAGCCTGCTTCATTCCTCTATACCATTTTCGTACGTAACATGATAAATCCTCTGTATGCATCAACCAGTTTGTGTGTTTACTTTAAATTTTAATATCCTCTTTAAACAATTTATAGTTTAGTGTTAAATGTGTTTTCCTATCTACATCGTCTTCCACCCAGTTAAAATCTCCTCCCGTTATAAAATTCTTCTTTGTAATGTCCTGTAAATATTTGCTTAGGTTTACTGAGGAAAAAAAACACTTTTCTTTATTCTCTTTGCAATAATATAAACGTTTACGAAATGCCAGTCTTTATTTTTATATGGAATAAACGTTCTTTAAACTATATCCCCTACATCTTGTTGCTCTCATAATATACCTGTATTGTTTCGTATTATTGTTGCTGCTCTACCCCTAATAACATCTTCACAAGTTTTAATTTGTCTGCCGATTTTTTTTTCTTATTTCTTAAAATGTTTTTCTATTTTATTAATTCAAATTACAATTGTTAGCACATTAGTTGTTTTTTATTGTTATAAGTTACTGGTCATTTTCGGTCCGAACATCTTGTTGAGATATTTTTTGATTCATCAGTCAACGTTTATTTTCTCCGTTATATTCGTCACTAATTTTCCTAACTCTGTTGATATTTCTGTCCTACTGTCGCTTATTTACATGTTCATTTCCGACACGTTGTCTGCTTTTTTCCTCGTCCATTGTCTTCATAAACTCAGCATCGCTTGAGTACGTCAGATTTTCTTCCAGTCCGAATGTTTAATCCTTTTGTGTTTATTTTTCGTCAGTCTTCAAATTTGTTTTTCTGTTTCTTTTTCTTTTTATAACTTAGAATGGCGATTTGTTTTTATACGGAATCACTGTTCTGGGGTTTTTCGTTTTTGACTCCTTTCTGAGATGAATGGCGGATTTTGATAACATAACACTAAGGAATTATAACTTTTCTGCCTGTCTGTCAATTTAGTATTACACTAATCGTACAATACTTTGAAAAATTATAAATTCACCGTCTGTCTTTTTAGTCTTAGGTATTTGTTTGGATACTGAACCACTGTGAACAATTACAAACTATCTATTTCTCTGACTAAATGGTTAATGTTACTGATTTATTGTAAACAACACTTCTGGTATGCGTTTAGTATTTATTCCAAATTATATATTCTTAAGTGTTAGGATAGTGAAGACATCAAGGCGAATGACACTTCCTCCCATGACTGCGTTGTGAAACTTTTGGCGGGTTCGAAGCCATGCAACGGCCAATATTTGTCAGCATTTTTATGACAACATTATTATATTTGGCGGGAGAGCTGTGTTGTCAACGGGTAATTGTAACGTATATAATTTGACCCATGTATTTTTGCAACGTACATGTCATTCGTGTGATTTAAACGCCCTTTTGCGAACATAAAATACACATCTGCTGGTGCTAACATTTTAAAACAGTTTACAACTGTATCTGCTTTGAGTTATGCTGAACATCCTCTAAAGCCAAATCTTTATTAGTGAGAGTCCGTTTAAGTTTATAAAGGGGAGGGGGAGAAATGCTAGATAAATATTCTTTAATTTTGATTTGTGGTATAAAATAGGACACCATGTAATTCATGTCTTTACTTGAAACAACGTTACGTGTGATGAATGAAATAAAAGAAAACGTATAACAGTCATAAATAATAATATAGCTGCTTACAGTAAAATAGCCAGTCCCAAAAAGTACACAAGCATTTAAAATCAAACTAGTTGGTAGTTGTTCCATTTATAACTGTAGTCAATCTCCTAGCAGGGCCACTACTGTTAAAGACTAAACACATGGTTTAGATTTAAGTATAAAATCAGTTTTTTAAATTATTTTTGTTTGTAATTTTAGACAAGCTGCTTCTATCTTTTTATTTCTTAGAGTATTACTTTTTATGTTTAAACAATAGGATAAATTTACAATATTCAAGTGAAACTCAACAAGTTGGGCCTCTTGTTGAATCAGGGTGAAGTTTTCTAAATGTACAGAATTCAAAAGACTTTTCAAATTAATATATAATGTCCATATATGAGATCAAATTTAACATCACTGCATAGTGAAATAATACTTGATTGTTAATCCCTCATAACGTGTCAAATTTTGCAATGATCTTCAATCACTGGCTGTTCAAATGTCAATCATTAATACTGGTCGGCTGTTACACAGTGGATTTATCGTAGTGCCAGCCAATGCACTGCAGTGATTTGTTAGTATCTTATTACTCCGTCACAGAGAGAAAGGTGGAGGGACTAAGTCCTTCACAGCGGTGTGTGGGGATCCGAAAATACACGCGTCAGTACTGCACATAATTAATCAGAACAGCACACTGCAACTAACAAAAGATCCCTGCCAATATGAGTGCCACGTGACTGTGGATGTTACATAATTATGGTCAGGTTAGAAAATAAGACTACTAGCCGTATTAGTAACAATATAGATTATTGGTTGAACAAAATTAACTGCTTATTTATTTAGTAAGTTCATGAGATTCTCTCCATCACCAAAATAAGTTACATTGTTATTGTTTAATTCAACAAAACAGACATATTAAGATCAATTGATACATATGGCACATCATTTAAGATACAATATATTTCTCACATTTTGTATTAGAGAAGAAATGCATGAAATTCCTACAATGCATGATTTCTGTTACATACAAAACAACTAAATCGGAACTCATCCATTCCAACTAAATGTTCTTTGACATTACAACATAGAAAACAAAAGATTATACAGCACTATTGCACAATTTTTCTCTGAATTGCTTAGTAATTTCAGAGGTAAATCCTGACTTTCCTCAGAACTTACACATCCTATTTTCACGAGCAGAATTTCTTAATATCTTGAATTCCTCCTGTGACCACGCACACCCTTATTCAGTTTAGACAATCAGGATTGAATCGCAAACTGCTAGAAAATATCAAAACTTCCATCTAAGTCAGAATAATTATCTCTAGACTCCCTGAATAATTAAATATTCATAATTCATTGGTCGCAGAATCGATACTGGCCGAGGACATCAAGGGTAGGCTGCCTTGCTGTGTCATTGTAAACGGCGATTAGAAAATGCCAACAAAACCAACGATTGTTTATTTAAAACCAACAGAAAGGAAGCATACAATTTCGTAACATTTATACATTTTATTTTTTAAATTCGTGAATATTTGGACTCAATAACTAAGCAATACACACGGGTGCACAAATTACAAGAAAAAGAATATGCTTGAAAACCACGCCAACCGTTATTACCTCTAACTGTATTGTACATTTTTAGGGTTAATTTAACTAATAGAAACAATAAGTCGAACGTGTAAATGCATATCAATGAAGAAAAATACCAAGAATAGCCTCATATTACTTTTTAATAAACTTTATTTATAAGTTAAAAGCGAACGTCCCTTCCAAAGCGAGATAATATGTACATACCAGAGTTGCGGTTGGTGTGTAATGTGTCATTCCGTGGAATATATCCTTTTGTGACAAAGCTGGGTCAAACAGCTTCTTCGTTATGTAACATTAGCTTAGTCATACAATGTTATATGCATTCTAATCTTACATGAACGAGGATATTGCATTTGCTGATATTAAAATTATTTCTTTAAGTACATGCAGTTCTTGCATTATTCAACAATCGTTAAAGACATATACCAATTTATATATCGATGTATTCATTAAACACATTAGCGGAAAATTGGATAGTCATGCTGTTTCGCGCGCTCTTCTAGATTTGAAATGTTTGGTGGGCTAATTTCCAAATGGTGAGAATATTCTGCCGTTGTTCCGGGTTAAATTTATCTTTTTCTGTATAGAAAACACTTGTATATTTCATATAAAGAGTTTTACCTACTGATACC
This sequence comes from Potamilus streckersoni, assembly GCA_016746295.1. Taxonomy (NCBI): domain Eukaryota; kingdom Metazoa; phylum Mollusca; class Bivalvia; order Unionida; family Unionidae; genus Potamilus; species Potamilus streckersoni. Next base: position 114,738 of record JAEAOA010000749.1, read on the forward strand.
CAATTTACTAAACTAGGCTTTTCTATGAAGACAAATGTCATCAGAACAAATACACAATTCAACAACTTTAGACTGTTCTACGAAGACATATTTTGTGCATCAAACAGGTCTTCAATTCACTCAGCAACAACTGTTATATCATGAAAACTTTTGTCCAAGAAAGATTTTCAAATCATTAAGCAGTTCACTGTTCTATGAATGAAGACAGATTTTGTCCACAAAAAGGGGAAGTTATTTTGTGAATATCCCTTTTCTATTACAACATTTGTCCAGAAATGATTTCCAAAACTATAAGCAGCAATTTTGTCCAGAAAACGTATCTAGAAATCAATAACTCATGACTTTTTTATTAAGACAACTTATGTTGATAAAAACTGATATTTAACTAATTCAGGACTGTTCTAAAGAGACAAATTTTGCCAACATGACATACACAATTCTCAAAACCGGTATTGTTATATGCAGACAAACTTTTATCCATAAAGCAGATCGTCAATTCATGGAGCCAGGCTGTTCTATGAAGTCTAATGTTGTCCATCAAAATAGAAACATGTTTTAATAATTATAAACTATATGTAATGAAAACAATATCTGTCCATCAAAGATATATACAATTCACTCAGCAGGGAAAGATGGATGAGGACAATTGTTGTCAACAGAACATATACACAATTCAATCAGCAAGACTGTTCTTTGAAGACAATTTTTTTTTCAAGAAACGGATCTAGAAATCATAAACTTAGGACTGTTTTATTATGACAGCAATATTTTCACGCGACAAAAAGGTTAAACTTTATAATAGTCATATATTTGATTTTATCAGAAATATCAGTAAAAGTGACCCTGTCTTTGGTTATTTCAAAGTTCAGAATATGATTATCATGATCAGTTTGTACGGCCTAATGGTGATAATTATTGTATAGACTCTCTTCATGAAGAAATGGAACATCTTGTCCTGAAATATACTTCTGACGATATCAAAGTTAGATAATTACTGAATGATTGTTTTGCCGTACCAACAGTTGCGGCTCACTTCGCTCAGGAGAAACATTCATGGAAAACGACACGATCGGAATTTCTTGAATATGTCCAGAAGAGTTGTATAAATTATGGGCACGGTGGATTATGGAACATATGACTATAGTGACGTTATCTCAATCGATATATTTCAATCTTATCATGAAAGTTTTCTTCGATATGGAGAATGTTCTGAATACTTTAAGAAACATCCATCACATAAGATGACCAGAGTTACGATAAAAGAACCCTTACCAGATTTTGACTTAACCGGATTTGCCCATATAGAATCATTCGAGTTTTTAGAAAATCTCCGTTCAATTATTTATACTTGGTTTGGAAGACATTCTACTGAAAAATGTTGGGTTTCAATAGTAGTATAACGATATATAATTGAAGCTGGACTTTTAATATCATTGAAAGTAAATGAAGCAATCCTATCGTATTGTCGACAGATGAACGTTTGGTTACCAGAACCGGATAGATTTAACATTGATGATGCCATTAAAGAAGAAGTTGACATTATTAGAATTACTAATAATATACGTAAATGCAGTGACGGACACAATGAGAAACTTTTAAAAAATCTTGGTAGAAAGATAATCTGTAAATTTACACAAAGAAGATCATAAAATTATAAAGGACACTGACAATGATGAACTCGATTTTATAATCGTTAATACAACGAACAAAAGAACACACTTATAAACCGACGTAATGCTTACATATCAGATGGAACCAACCTAGGTACAATTGTGATCTATATTCATGGCGAATTAACGCAATTTTCGCTCTTAAGATCTTCAAGGCTAGCCTATGTTTCAATAAATCTATAGTCGATGATAAATTTCCTCGTTATGCTGTCAGAGTTGCTATGGATTCGTTTTTATACATATAATTGTAGATTAATTTACACCGCTACTTGATAATAGTCAATGGGAGTCATGGAGAATAAAACCAGAAAATATACTGAGTTATTCTGAATCTGCCGAAGTTGAAATTAAGGAAAAAAAGTACAAAAATATAAATCTAGTATCAAAGTCATCCGCACCATCTGTATATGATCTTGTGACTAAACATATGACTGTTTATCTTAATGAATGTGGTGGTTCAGATAAAATAAGTCGTGCGATTACATTATTCCTCATCAACCATTCAGAGATAATTGTTTTGACACCTACATATAAACTTGTCAGAGAAATAAAAGGATTAGATTATAAATTCTTGTGCATATCGTTGTTTCTTTAGATGGTGCGGAGACACATTGACTCCTAAGCAAATGGGTGAGAAACATATACCTAAGTATATTATATGGGACGAGGTGGACATAATGTTATTAGAAATATTAAAAAATATTTATTGAATTTTTATTAAGAAAGAATACTGCTTTAATAATGTGTGGCGATCATGGTCAACTACCACCTTTTACTGGACAGTCTCCACATGAATGGCTAAAGAATAATGTAGATTATGAAGAAATAAATGACGGCCATAGAACTATTGATGAACCGCTGAACTAACTTCAAAGGTTAATCAGACCGCAGCCTGTTATAATACAATGTGCGATAATGCGTAATCTAATTTCCGAAATTATTATGAATGATTGTTTTTAATTTATGCAGGCCTTCTGATGTGAAAGTCACAAGAAGAAAAATAGTTCGTGATGAACTGCAGGAGAAATTATTTACGTTACATTAAGAAAACGTATCAAAACTGCCTATACCATTATGTTATCGAGCAGCAGATACTCCACGACAGAATATTGAAATTTAAATTCCTGGTGGTAGAATACAAAATCTTGTATTTAATGACATTGTTTTGGTTGCTGTTAATTTTGTCGAGAGTACAGTGAGCATGTATAAATCGCCGTGGACATTAGAATAAACTTTAACAATTTACTCATCTCAGGGATTAACTATTTCTGATAAAGAAAATATCTGGATTGTAGATGATCGGATCGAATGGTCAAATTTAGTTTACCTCGCAGTATATTGAGTCAGAAAAATATGTTAACTGCATAGGGTTTTCATAGATTATGTACTAACGAGAAAATCACTGACGACTACTGTTATAAAGAAATATTGCGGGTTATAAACAATAGAACAAAGAAAATAAGCGTGATTTTGATCTTGATAATGAATTTATTATAACACTAAAACAACTACAGAATAATCATTGTGCAAGCTGCAGCTGTAACATGTTATGGAAATATTCAAATAATAATCCAAGATAATTTACCGTAGACCGAATTAATAGTGATTTTGGTCATGCACTTGAAAAAGTGTGCTAACAAATCTTGAATGCAATCGACAAAGAGATACTAATTTACATAAATGAAGGTGGTGGTATTTGTGTGTCCTAGTGAATTACTTGCAATTGTTCACATAACAAATCCACATTGTGGAGCCATCGTCTGTAGATTGCAGTTCTACCTATGAATCTAACCACGCTAGAAATTTGTATGTGTAGTCAAGCTCCAGATAGGATATTTTGCTCTTTTTTACCACCTTCAAGTACACCAGGTTTCTATAAATATCTTAAAGTTACATTACCTAATACTGGTTGTGAAGAAGGTTCACGGTATTTCATTGGTATATATTTCTTTGTAATTGTATTAAAAGTTTTCGTAGAAGTTGCACGAGTTATTTCATTATTTAACGCAGATATCACACTTGGTAACCTTGAAATACATACACGAGATCTCTCACTGGACTTAAAGTCAGTAGATATTTCCTTTGCATGTTGATATCCAAATAACCGCTCAGCAAGTGTTCCATTAAATTGTTCAATTATTGCCTGATCATGATGAATATCAGTATGTGCTTGCCTGATTTTAATGTTGTTTTTTCATCAAGGATAATACTGAACCAAAAAATTTGAGTAACTTGTAATAAGTGTGGCCATAATAGACCACTAAGTGGATAAATTCGCTCAACTTGTATATTTTTTCCAATCCAACTCGACCAACACTTATCCGACATCTGCCTATGTCAACAATATTTCCTCGGGACTGAGAATATTGACATAAATAGTAGGAATGTAATCTACATTTATACATCTAATACAACATAAATTCACATCATTTATTATATGGACATAATTCACTTCTCATCAACACTAAAGCAAGAACCAGAAAAACACCATCCAGCACTACCAAATTCTAACAGAATCATAATAATAAGCCCATCTGGATATGGTAAGACACAAGTAATACTTAATCTGATACTGAGATGGATGAAACGGGACAAATTATATTCAGTGGCATCATCTATATATTTTGTGTCGCTGAGAAGTGAATTATGTCCATATAATAAATAATGTGAATTTACGTTGCATTAGATGTAGAGATGTAGAGTACAGTCCTACCATTTATGTCAACATCCTCGTGGCAGAGGAAACATCGATGATAAGATGTCGTGATAAGTGTTGCGGAGGGGGTTGGTTGGAAATAAGTTAAATTTGTCAGTAAGGGGTGACTGTTGAGAAAAGAATCAATGGAAATTTTGAGTACATGAACACAAAGCCAGTGTGAAAGACACATGTATATCAACAAATTATGTTTTGGTTACCTCTTTGTATTAAAATCCACAATAAAATATTGCATTGGTCACATCCTGATATGAAAAACACTATGATACATGTATTTAATATCTGCATCATCACTAGTTATTTATATGCTTCAAGTAAATGTACTTAAATAGTTCTAAAATTTGGTCAGTCTGTTTCCATCTTATTGAGGCTACCAGGGCATGGGGTTATTCATGGGGAAATGAAAACCTGTAGTCAAGTTGATTTAAATAGTACATGTAGTTTGTTACATAATGGATTGTGAAAAGGACATAAAAGCTACAATCAATAATACAGTGTCCAATATGATTAATGAAGGTGAAAATTGTAAGCATTGACCTACCAGTCACTTTGGAAAATGCAAAAATCTATCCAACTTTATAGGACCAAGCAATAGCCAGGGATTGTTTTGATCTGAACGTAAAACTAAAGCCCCTGTGAACTAATTTTTGAATAAGGTACAGGTCAGAACTGGCTGCTTGCCAACATAATTGATTAGACGCCTAAATTAAAGCCTGGGGCCTGGGGGCAACTGGCAAGAGTAGCTAATTGTTGGGCAAATTATGTTCATTAAAAAGTATAATTTAAAACTAAAGGATTTGTTCAAGCTTGTACCTATGGATTCTGTTGACATGTAAATTGTTTTTGTCTTAATTACAAATTGCTGATTGAAAAACCCAGTCTGTTGAATAAAATACATTTTATACGATAATATTTTAATGCATCAAATAAGTGTACTCTTATTTTAAAATAACAAAACACGGAATAAATAAAAAAAATTTAAAACTCTGTATAGTTCGACTGTCAATCTTACAAGGGGTTTTGTTTACGTAAGACAATTCACTTCTTTTTTGATTAAACATGCAAGAGGTGCAACTGGCTTTATCTGTGTGTCATTTAACATTGCCAAGGACTATAACATAGATTGGAAAAAATTAATTTCACAACTCTATAATTGGAAGGTAATGTGTATGTATTTATTCTCAAATTTTCATTGTTGTAATGCCTCAAAATCACATATAATTCTCTGAGGATCAAGATTATAAAATATCTTTTTCCCATCATCTTTTATTTTTTAATAACAAAAAATATCATTAATGTTTTCATAGTTCATTATATAATAAAGAATTCTTTGAAATATAAAATATTAATAAATCAAATTATAAAAATTGTAATTATCAATGAGACAGTTTTGGGGGGATGATTAGGATTATATTCTTGTCTGATTATGATTTTGATTATATTTTTGGTGTGAACAACACAAAAAACATAATTATGATTATATAATTGTACGATTATGAGTTTGATTAGATTTATTGCAGAGGGCAGAATCATATATATATATATATATATATATATATATATATATATATATATATATATATATATATATATATATATATATATATATATATATATATATATATATATATATATATAAACACTGATTTCCCACATTTGGGAAACATTATAGATATATGATCTATAGGGAGAAAATATTGTTAAATCAATGACTTTTAAACTTTGATTTTTATGAATAATGCCAACTTATTTTCATCTCTATAAACCATGGAATTAAAGCTAAAGCTACAAATGAACTAGATATATCTGTGAAAAAAAGTATAGTTAAAATGTCCCAAAAATGATGTCTCTTTCTTATTTACTAATGAGATATTAGTCATTAGGGTGACTTATATGTCTTTGATGCATATAAAATACGCACTTTGTCTTTAATACTATAACGTGTCTATTTTCTTGCCTTTTAGACGTCTTTATTCACTGTGAATACTTTCTTTCCGTTACCATATCTGAATGAGACTATATACTACTTTTTTAAGTACCATCTTGACAGGTTCTATCACTTTTAGCATAAATATACTAACATGATTCCATAAACATGGATAAATTTATTGTTATTTTAAAATTATATGCCTATTTCAAGAGTAAAATCTATTCTACCATGAAAATAAGAGAGATGTTACTTATTTTCATTTGATTTTTTGGACAAACTGGGGATATACACTTGCTCTTGCATTTGGAAAACATAAAAATATAATCATTAGGGAGACCATATTTATATAATCAGTATTTAAAACTTTGGATGTTTTGAACAAAGTCTACTTATTCTCGTCTTGATATACCATGGAATTAATACTAAAGCTACCAATGAATTGGACATATCTTGGAACAAAATATACAGCTCAGTTGTCTTCTATATATTGTTTACTTATGATATATCAGTCATTATGGCAACTTCCTTTTTAAATCTGCATTATATATATATCTGTCTTCCTTATGTGTATAAATATGTCTTCAATTAACTATAATTGCCTATTTAATTGTTTCATTGACTTTTCGTTATGAACTCATTCTTGCAATAAAAATACTATAGAACTATTATGTTGTTGTTGTTGCCGTTGGGCTTAACGCCATTTTCAGCACACGATAGGCTATTCATGGCGGCCAGTATTAATGGTGGAGGAAGAAACCGGGAAATCACCGGAAAGAACCACCGACCCACGAGAAGCTACTGGCAAGCTTTCTCACATGTCCACATTCGTCGAATTCTAGACTCGAACCCACGCAGACAGAGGTGAGATGGCAGTGATCCGTAACGGACAGCGCTTTAGACCACTCGGCCACTCGGGGCCCCAGAACTATTATGTACTACACCACTCAAGTATTTTGTCTTGACCTTTAACTGTCACATTTATCAAAGTCACTAATAGAAAATCACAAATATGTGCAAGAGATGTTGCAATATCAAGGCTATATTACTTTCTATTACAAGAGAATATATTATACCATGTAAACTATATGTATATAATAGATCAGTAGTCTCAACATGTCATAAATTCAGCTGGTGTGTTTAATTTTTTTTAGTTTTGGATTTAACACTATTTATCAGCGCATGATAGGCTGTACATGGCAGCCAGTATAATTGATAGATGAAGAACCTGGAAAAACCCAGGATGAAACCACCAACCAATGGGAAGCTAATGACAAGCTTTCTCACATATCCACACTGGCCAAACCCAAGACTCAAACCTATGCTTGTAGTTGTGAGATAGCAGAGATAGGCACTGGTGAGCACTTTATACCACTTGATCACTTGAGCTACCAGGTTTTGTAAATGACTATGCTTATTAGGTATCACTGAATTAAAAGTGTGCAACTTAGGTCTCGCACATGTAATTTTGATATGGCCAAGTTATTTTTTTCCAGATGTATCCAGAACTCAGTTTTTACAACTGTTGGTGAACCCAGGACAATGAGAATTTATTGAATGAACCAATCAATATGCAAACTTTTTTCCAGTATGCAATGGTTTCATTACCTTGTTTGACATGGATGAGTTACTTTTTATTTGATGTGTGTACACATCAGTTATCCTAAAAGTGTACACAATTGGGTCCAGAGCATTAAGTGTGTAACAAGCAAACTTCCGATGATAAAAATGATACTCATGGTATTATAATGTTTGAAACGATTTATTAATATGTAAGATGAGACACAATGCACACTACATAACATAGATTTGGGGAATGATTTGTCTCAATAAATAATGACAGAATAAAATTGTTGCAAAATAGAATCAATAAGGGTGTACATGATAGCTGAGATGAAACAAGCACCCAAGTTCCTAGCTTTGTGCCCGTTATTATTATTACTGGTGCATTTTCCTTTTGACCTCATATTAGATGCTTGGAATGTAACATGTACCAAAGTTCAAAGTAGTATCATTTGTTACATCTAATTTCTGGAAGTGAGAAATCTTGGATGTGGTACAATGTTTGAGGCGAAAGTGGCAGAGATATGAAAACATATATTAGACTTCCATTTCTTCTTCAAAATATCTTCTGCTAAATTCCCATCAAAGTGGAATATGTATGCTCTTGAACCTAAGAAATTTTGATCATTAGCGACAGTGGATAAAACAATTCATTCACTTTAGCCTCTTTTTGTTTGGATTATCCATTGGTTATTCTGGATAAATGACCAATACACCTAACAGTTTTGTTTCTATGGTGGTTGTTTTGCATAAAAGTCCGCTGTCTCACTAATGCATTCATACAAACAGGGTTCATACACATTATACATAAGTCTGTAAAGTCATACCAAAATAATTCTATGCATAACACAGTGATAAAGTGTAAATGGGTTTGACACATTCCATCAAACAAGAGGCCCATACTTGTCTAATATAGCTCTCCTTGAAAACAGACAAATATAAAGTTCTAAAAAAATTCATATGTGCAGTGAAACTGTAAAGTGGAAAGAAAAGTTTGGGGCACACAGTTGCCACAAGGTCTGTTAGGATGGAAAAAAAACACTAACGTTACCAGTTCTTTGCTAAGCAATTGAGATTGGCTGGTTGCAAAAAGATTTCTAAAGATTCATTTTTCCTAATCAAGAAAGTGAACCAAAGTTGCATAGCCCACCCTTACTCCTTGACAAAAAAGAAACCTAGTGAGCATTACTTAGCAATACAATGTTTCCTGATACATAGATATACACTCTTTTTATAATTACTAAAACTTATTGCATTTATCTTAACGTATCTGCTGAAATTCATTGAAAACAATGCAATGGCAGGTATTACTCTTGCACTTTACTTAATGTCAAAGTCCTAATATAAAGTAAAAGACTAAACATCTCATTCTTGAAGTGCAACAGGTACTCGCCGCGGAGGGTACACTACAGGTATGGCTTTGGGGTCGATCTGTATGGTACATTCCCCTGGGAAAAGACCTATACCGTTGAATACTTCGGCATATCCATTGAGAACAACCGCTGTAGTGAGGGGTGTACTCTTGTTGCAATGTAAATCTGACATCTGTGTCTGAACAGAGTATGTAAATTTAACTAAGCCTAACTCCATACAAGACTGTAAGCCAAGTATAGGTGGTGCTCTCGTTTTAACAATGTAGAACTCGAGTTCTTGTGTATGTTCAGTGCGTTTACATGTGAGATTGACTGTACCCATTGTGTTCAATAATTTGCCGTTATATGCAGATAGTGTGTTTAATGTAGATATAAGAGGATGTTTTATGCCTAGCTTTTGGAATATATGCGAGGTTATGATGTTAACTTGGGAGCCAGTATCCAATTTAAAATCAATAGAAAATAAATTAGGTCTTATCATCTATCGCCGCATACGCCTGTCCATTGGCAACTATATCCCTTTTTACACTGTCAATAAATAAATCCTGGTTTTGAGATTCATTGTTAATCACACTGACCGTTTTTGATCTACAGACTTATTTAAAGTGATTGAGTTTATGACCCTTATTGCAAGTATTTCCTTTCGCAGGGCACTTGTCCTGGCTTGAATGTGTTTAGTATCCGCAGTGTCCACAAGTCGCGTTCACGCTTCGTCTGGAAGACGTGGTCCATTTCTTCTTCGGCTGTAGTTCTTTTGTCTTGGCCTGTCTTTGAATTGTCGCATGTACTTCTGGTCTGGCTGATGCAGACATGATCTGTAACTGCTCCTGGGTATATTCATAGCTTTGACCAATGTTAATAGCCCTTTCCAAGGTCAACTGTTCACCTTCGTTGATCAGTTTTTCTCGTATCTTTAATGACGATACCCAGAAAACAATTCTATCACGAATCATGTCGTCTTCGTCTTTGAAGAGACAGTCCTTGGCTAAGAGTTTCAATGAAGTCACATATTGGTCTATTGTCCTAGAGCCTTGAATTTCATTGTTAAATTTAAATCTTGCAAAGACCGGATTTAATTTTGGTTGCACGTGATGTTTGAATTTTGTAAATAGCGTTGATGGGTTCTTTTTTCTTCCTCCGTCAGAGTCCATGTGTTAAAAATATCCCTACCTTTGTCACCTACCCAAAGTAGAATGTAGTTGGCTTTGACCGCATCACTTCTTCTACTCATCGGTCCGTTAAATATTATTTCACAGTGTTGTTGGAATTTAACCCATGATGTGGTAAGGTTAGAATTGTCTTAGTCCATGGTAAGGGTTGGCACGCTGGAAAGATCCATTTCGGTGGTATTAAATTCGTATGCAGAATTTTCAACGTTTTCATGGTTTTAAACTCGTGCAAAATCTTCCGTGGATTGTAAAGCTATTGTTTTAAGATATCCATTTACGATCAATGTGCTATTCCAACCATGATATGCTATTCCATCCATGATATACCACTTCTGACACCATGTTGTGTTATTGTGTTAAAACATAATATGAGACGCCGTGTTCTAACCATCAATAACTTTAATATATACAAGTGACTACTGTGAAGTCTTAACACCGAGAGTTATCAGAGAGGCAGTTGCCTGTAGATAGTACCAGTGGAACTATGACTCATACACAGAGAGTGCTGATTGGTCAGAAACACATGTATAATGTTACATCTACTAAATCATTGACAGGAGCAAATCAACAAGCAGGCCTTGGTCGTTGCAAAGACTTACGGAAGTTAAAGTGGATTGCTTCTCGTTCCTGAATTTGTTCTAGGGAATAAAAACACAGACATACAACGGTCCTTTTCAGAGCCAATCATTTTTTTCGAATAGAGAGACTATCGATTTGACAAGTCAATTGAAACACAAAATCCCTTAATTATCTCTATGATGTACGTGTTGGTAGTAGGGGAAAACCAGGTTTTCAGCTCAAACCCTTATTTTACCCCTCCAAACAAATACAAACTATGTCCTAAACTATACCCCACCCCTTTCTTTTACAAAAGTATTAGTAAGATTTTTAGCTCACTCCCCTCTCTGTTATTACAGTGTTAGTGAATCCAGGTAGAGATAATGTCATGAATATGATCGGTATCCAGGTAAGCTAATACAAACGCTGTCATTATATCACAAAAGGTGGTAGCCTGTTCGGTATATTTACACAACAACAGGTGCAGGTGATGCCAAGTGATCGGTGAATCATCCAGGTAAGCTCGCGTCATACAGAGGTTGTGGACCAATGAAATCTCTAAATATTCACACGTGATCGCCAGTGTATAAAGGACCTGTAGATTCTTTATTACGCAGTAGAGCCGGCTTTTACCAGGTAGACAAGCGGAAATTAGAACGAAATGAGAAAGGTAAGTGATATTATCTTATACTTCATTACCAATGATTAATGTTTCAACTGTTGATATTAGAAATACTTCATTATCACGATTGTAGAGACTAAATTTTACTTTACCGCTCACACAGGGACGGAACTCAAACAAATCTTTTATTTGTGGTTTGTTTAGAGGATATTTTTTGTCGATAAAATATATTTTTGACCGATCGAGATCAATTGTGAGTTTAGTATATTTTTGTTGGCTAATCGGACTGTGAAAGTTTTAAAATTCCGCTAGCAATTTTTGATACAATTGTTCCACATAATTGAAATACTCGCTGTTATCAGATCTGATAAGTGAAAGTTTTAGCTTGTCACGTGTTCCACTAAAACATGTAGTCATAAAATTTCATAAACTTTTTAACAAAATCACGAGGTAGTCCTTTTGCTTTTTTCGTTATTTGTTTATTGCCTAACAATACGACATACATTTTGCTGCGTAATCCGATAAATTATTTGATAGCGCTCGAGTTCATTTCATCTTTGAACTTACCAATAACCTTTTTATTTGTGTTGTCATGAAATTTACTGTCACGTGGGTAATCAGAAAGATAAAACAGATGTCGATTATTGTACATGCCTTGATATATATCCTCGCCTTTGATTTTATATACGAGTGAATCAGTATCAGTAAACAATAATCTACTGGCCGGCCACTGATTTTTAACAAAATTATATGAAAATCGTACATCAGCCACTTTGATAAATCTAACACTGCAGCTCCAACGTAGATCGGCTTGTTTAGCTTTAGATTTATTTTTCTTCTTTGTATCGCAACAAGATTCTCATTGAAAATTTTCATGCTCACAAAATCATCGTCTGACACAAGTTTGTTTCTGCGATTGACATCATTAACTAGCTCGATATTTACGCGTTTCCTAAAATTCTCCATCATCTTACCAAAAACAGCATTGTTCATCAGTTTAAAGAAGTTTATCTCAAAATCAGTTTTAGCTGCAGCTCTTCTTAAAGTGTTGGAGTTAATGTAACCTCTCATCCACGGCGGCTGATTAAATTTTAGTACACGTTGTACTTTTCTCAGCACAAGACCGGCATCGACTGCTTGCTTTAACACTTTGTAATGTAAAACGTAATTACGTTTATGAAGCAAATTTAGTACTAGTTTCTTGACAATAGAATGATGTCTTAGTGATGCTAACGCTTGTTGTTCTTTTGATAACAAACTATAATCTATAACCATCGATTCCGCGCAGAAAGGGTAATCGTTATGCGATTTGTGTAGCGAATTTGGAAAATCAAGATTAACTTCAACGAAATATGAAACATCGTCAGGTATCTTTTTTCTGTTTCAGATAGAAATCGATCCGTGATCCAATGAAATCCACCAAGAGATATCGGTTCTATCATTGAACCATCATAAAGATTATTGCAATCTAGATCAACTATATACTTCGAAGGAAGCTTAGGATTATACTCTTTCAAATATTTGTTGTTTGCTTCAGCATATTTTTTCGTTACCACGCTAATACCGCCTCTGATACCTTTTTCAGTAAAATTGAGGATACCAACGTCAGTCAGTAATTCTAACCTAACCTTACTAAACTTCAGTAGAGCATTCCATGACAGCCCAGGGGCAGAATAATACCAGCAAGGATCTAGTCCATAAGTATTATAACTCGCTTCTCGAAAACTTTCAAAATCATCTGCTAATAATAACACGTCAGTTTTCAGGTATAAATCATGACAATCACCAAAAGTCTCACAATCAAACTCTTTCCAGATATCTTGTGCATACCTGTACTCGTCATCGGAGATATTTTCACTTTTAAGTTGCGAGTAAAATTTATCTTTGTCAGGTAAAGATGGTTCATCAAATTTACTCCAATCGTCGAGATATTCGTATGGAAAAACTCCTTTTTTAGCTAGTAGATTAAATTTATCTCCAAAACAGTCTCTTAGGTTATCAAATTTACTGCAATCTTTTACAACCTCATCTAACGATGCTGGCATAAACTGCAGGCTGTCAATGAAACGCAATTTACCTAGCGTAACTGACATATACTTTTCAAAATTATTTGGAATGCATTTGATGATGATATCGAGTTTCAGGCGAGCTTTTATATCTGGATTACCAAAAGCTTCTACTATAATGTGACTATCATATCCTCGAGAATTGTGAAGAATAATTGGAATTAAATTTGGAGCATGAAATTTTAAATTACACTGATCATGAGCCGCTCCACGGTACTGTCCGATTAAATGGTAATGGTCATGTACTTTTTTGTCAGTCCTGACATTGTCAGTATCAAAAGCTTTTTCACAAATATAACAAATTTCCGCTTGCTCGTAATCAGATTCTTGTTGAGGTGTTAATTTTATCATTAGAGTTATTCTTTTCAAGCGAATAAATACATTATCAACTTCGTTAATCAACTGCTTGAGAAGCCATACTGCTGGATTTTTACTACGATATAATTTGATTGGCTGAGATAATCTAGAATCAGTGCAACAAACTACCTTGTACGCTACTCCACACGGAACATGATTTTGAAATTTTCTTGTACTCGATTGATTAGGATTATTTTCTACGCCAAGTACAGGTTGAAGTAAACACTCAAAATCAGCGTATATGACGAAAGGAATTTTTAATTTGTGATTATGATGAACAAACTGTAACACACTATCTTTTTAGATGGCATTGTTATTATTTGTACATCACTACATTACTGCAAATGATTTTGTAATGTTTCATTGTTTTTACAGCCATGCAAGCAGCGGTAACAAATGAACTTTTCGTTCTTATTCTTATTGTACTGTTTACCAACTAGTCCATTAAAATTTTTAATCCAAGCGTAATGATTTTTATAAAACAGTAAATTTATAGTCGAATGTGAAGATTTTTCTGAAATATATATCGGATATACATCCTCTTTTTCATCTAGAACGAAAACTTTAATTGAAACATTGTTTTGCTTCTCAAATTTTGGTATTTGATTTTCTGCCACTGGAAAGTTAATATCTTTAAAATTTAATCTTGACACGTGACTGATATACTTCTCAACGCGAGTAGCGTTTTCTTTTGCTGGAAATAGCGCGGAAAGAAGAGCCCATTAGATACATTTGTTATCTACGTTTTTATGTTTATACAGCATCTTTTACTTTTTATTTTTGGTGGCAGGTCGATGTACGAACTACCTCGTAATGCGTCATATTTCATCGTGTGAAACAAAATTACTTTGATCATTTCAAACTTTCTAACCGGAACCTAATTCGGTGAATTCCTATTTTTTTCTCCAAATTTCTTGGTGTGTTTCATCAGATAGTGATAAAAGATCAGTCCCAAGCAAAACACATTTTGACTTTAAGTTCATATAAGGATCTGCAATTTCCTTTTCAGTTGATTCTTTCTTTACAAGTAGCTTTGAAAATATAGCATGATATTGCACTAATAATCCTATACTTTTGAGTTTTTCGAGCTCACGTTTTACAGTTGTCTGTAGTAGGTGGTAGAGATTTGTTGCAGTAAAATTCACTAGCACGATCTGTTTATCAAACCGAAAACTGTTGTCAAAACCTGGAAAAGCAGTCGTTATTTTTACAGGTTCTCCCATAAGGCTCTTCTTGGCTATAACACGCAATTTTGACATTGCTATACTATAGTCTAATATCTAATTGATAATTTACAGCACACTTCGCATGCGCTAGGGTTGAAAAGCAATTAGAGATAACAAAAATTACTATAGTATAATGACAGCAAATCTGACAAGTGCACGTGAGCAAGAGGTATATCACGTTCACCCAAAGTATTACTTATACGCTGGAAATGCATTAGGTTCAGTCATTAGCATCAAAACTAGAATACCTGTTGGCAAATTAACACCAGCAGGTTATCAGTTTAGTGAAAAGAGAGATAATACCGAGAGGATTACAATGCTTAGAAAAGATTTTATTTACACGTTGGTCTGCGATGACATTCCAAAGGGACAGCGTGTATATCATGTGAACAGTGCAGTCACTGATGACAACATTGAAAACTTATCTTTACAAAACGGTATTCAGCCGCATCTGATCTTTGATTTATACAAGGCTAACGATCACGGTATTATTAGAAGCAAAAAGACTAAAAAAGTTCTTGGTACTATAGGTAATATGGGATATCCTCAAGTAGATGTTAGAGGAACACTAACTGATTTTGTTAATTATAAATCGCATAGGTTTGTTTATGAGGTGTTTAACGGATCTATACCCAAAGGTTAGTTATTATTCACATCAATAACGAAATGACTGACAATCGATTGGAAAATCTGGGGCTAGTGACCCAGCATGAAAATATAAGAAAAGGACGAGGTGGTAACGGTAGTAATTTTAGATGTCCAGCAAAACCTGTTATTTCGATAAACCTC
Organism: Potamilus streckersoni; assembly: GCA_016746295.1. NCBI lineage: Eukaryota > Metazoa > Mollusca > Bivalvia > Unionida > Unionidae > Potamilus > Potamilus streckersoni. The sequence goes on from JAEAOA010000749.1 coordinate 130,774, forward strand.
AAAACGGACGAGGAGATGAAATTCAAATTGATTACAGCTGTAATGAAATATTATAAGATAAATTCCGCAGTCGTAAAATTTGTAGCTGATGGAGTAATAAAATCAACTTTTTCAAGCAAATACAATGATAGGATTGTTTTTAGATATGATGATTAAAAATATTTGATAGCTTGGTTTTAGTCAAACAATGATGAGCAAATGCTATAACATCATCATGATCAAATTTTACCTTCGTTACTGCACTTTCATTAATGTTATTTTTTCTGCTGCTGTTAGCAATATTTTATGAGAATCACCTTGCATTACAATAACGTCAACAGAATATGCACTATAACCCGACAAATATTTTCTTACCGGTTCGGCTAGCTCTTTGTAATTTAATATAATAACATTTTGGTGATATTTTTCCTCGTCATTCATCTTATAATAACAACTTATATAGAAATATATTATAATAATGGACTTGATGAAACGACTCGCTGAATTATACGCAGAAGATACTAGTGATAAGGTCACGCATAGTATTACATTTTCCAAAGATTTCATAGACAAATCTGTTGGTTATAGCGATGATGATATTTTATATAACAACAAATCTGATGATAATGGTGAAATAGTCACTGTTGCTGACAGATCTAATTACAGCAGACCAAACACTGAAAAATATAATGCCAAGTATCACATTGCTAAAACAATAATAAAATTTAATTTTACCGTTGCTGAACAACAACTGTTATGGCAGCTAATTAGACCGTTCTTAAACATCAGAATTCCAGGCCGACAGAAAAATATTAAATTCGATTTCATATTTGTAAAAATTTTTAATCTAATGACGATCTCTGACGATTGCAGGCGATATCTAATATCGTTATGTAAACCAGTAAAATGTAAATCTTTCAAACGAAAGTATGGGTTAATTTATAAAAGCATTATATCATAATTTGTTTGGTTGGGATCCAACTCTTAAATTTATCGTTATACCCACGCCATTTGACTAAACTTTTATCCCCTTTTTTCCTAATCATTTTTTCAATAACGAAAACATCCTGCTCAGTTTTCTGTAGTTCTTGTTCGTAAAAACTACCTATGATAGGTTCCACTGCCAGATCTTTTAAAGCGTACGTTACAGGTATTGTTAAAAGTACCTTATCAACAGCAAATAATTCTTCGCTCCAGTTCGGAGTAAATCCTTTTGTAAATACATTTTTTAACAAAGAAATTCTAACTTTACCACCAACCTTAAATTTATGTCTGCGGTACATGTTTTCATTTGCTAATATCGGATTTTTAATAGCATTATTAGGTGACATTTTGATGGATCGGTGTTTCGTGTTATTTTATTCGCCTACGATTTGAAAAAGTTCATCGATATACCTTTTGGTGTTTTTAGCTGTAATATGTTTGTGTATTTTTCGTTTAACATGCGATTAAATCTCTCGACAACAACGCTTTTACCTTCGTTTCCTGTAACATATTTTTTATATTGTTTTGTTCTAGAAACTGGTCAAACTTTTTGTTAAAAAACTCGGATCCATGATCAATCCAGATTTTATTTGGTTTTCTTTCTGTACTCGTTATTATTTGTTTTAGCGCATCAGTCATTGAAGTTCCTGTCTTATCCGAAACAGGTACACTGAAAGCGTATTTACTAAAAATGTCTATAACGTTAAACAAATACCTTTTTGGAGAGCCATCAGCGCCAACGTTAAACTGAGTCAGATTGGATACATCCACCGAATCTATTGCCCAGATATCATCTACAGCGTTTGCGACAACTTTACGTCGTGGAAACTTTTTTTAGGTCTGTGTAGTTCGACTGCAAGATCATCGTATACTTTTTTCCATGTCCAAGTTTATATTTTGCTCCAATAATTCCCTGAACAAATCTTCTATCAAAACGTTCTCGTAGATTTGTTTGCTTCATATCACGTTATTCGACTAACATTACTTTATCACAATCTGATTTTGAGTTTTGATGATCACGATAACAGATATCATGACGCATTGCTATTGCATCCACTTGATTATAAGGCTCTTTTCCTGGCAACGGATTATCATTTTCATCTAGTTGTTAATCTAGCGGATTGTAAGGACCTGTATACCGATGACCTGGCAAAGTCCAACCGCCTTTTGGTTTTGGTAATATTCTAATAATTTTGTGTATATCCATACCGGTACATATTATTTCTATGTTGTTACAACATTGACAGTATACGACAATTTTATTTTGCTGAAGACACAAATATCTGTCAGAATCACAGTTGCATATCATTCTATATTTTTAGTCGTCTACTAAGATAACCTCCCTGACGATATCTGGACAACCAGATCCTATTGACACTGGGGACAATGTCGCTGGGGATGTTTTCTTTAAAGACATATTTTTTCTTTTTCCGCAGATTGCACACATACTCTTTAATATCATCCTGTTTCCTTTTGTTTTTTTCTGTTGTTTCATTAATATTTTCTGTTTTAGTTCTACACTTGAGACAAAATGTTGACATTGTTATATTTGTAAGTTTAGTTAAAATTAATTGCAATCTCATCATTAGCGTGAGAAGGTTGCTTATCAAACTGTAAAATAAATTTTAAAAAATTGTGATTTCTGTTTTGGGACATCTGTCGGATAAACATAATACAATAATATCTGCATGCAGACGTTCCAACAGGTAAAAGTTGATTTGACGAATAATATACCTTTTTATATTTTTTGTTCATATACCTTTTTATTACATCGCTTGGAGGAAGTCCAAACAAGTCGAAATAATTATTATTATAAACTGATACCCAATGTATACCGGATCCGTCATTGAAATCTTGCAAATTTATCACATACGAACTTACAGCTGACGGTAATTTTATTATTGCGATTTCATCTTTAGAATAAACTCCGTGAAATCCAGGAACCACTTTTAACTTATCAATTATATGAAAATTATTCAGCAGGGTGGTCCTGTTCCTGGTGATGTTAGGCCACGTCCGATTCTTAAAAGATTTGGCAGCAGATTTCCCGCTAGTCCCGATAAAAGTGGAGCAAATGGAACAATTTCTCCTTGTTTTGTTTGATTGCATATGCATTTGCATTTTGGTGTTGGCGATTTTGTTGTTTTCTTTTTTTTTGTTTTCTTTTGTCTGAGGATTTTGTTGTTGGCGATTTTTTTTCCCGTTGTGGCATTATAATATATCAATTACATATAATTTACAATTTTTTTATTCCACTTTCACGAATGATACCATTGCTCTCAACAGCTGTCTTCGTTGCACCAGAGACTGCTCAGTACATTGCTGCTAGTCCCAATGTTCCCAGCACCAACAAAACATTAGGTATTTTTGTACTAGCTAATACTGATAATGCCGGACCAAGAAAACCACCTTTGACGACAATGTCGTTTGCCATCGCTGTCATTTGTGCAGCACTCAAATTTAAAACAAAAGTTTTTTTTACGATCATACTTCTTTATTTGATTTTTTGATAGCAATAACATTGTTAAAACACCATCAGAAATATTAGGATTGATTTTTATTGATACCTGTTCTCGCTTTGCAATAGCAGCTACTAATTTTTTTAACTTGGCCATCGGTCAAATATATTTTTTTTTACAATATATTTTGCCATTTTATATAACCACTGTAGATTGAACTTGAACTGTCATTTTAACTCCAACAGGATCTATCGTGATAAATCTATCACTAATCAGTAATGCATATACGTACAATGGCGCTATTGGAACCGCCCCAAGTGTCCAGGTAATTTCAATATCCGCTGTGCTGTCTACAATTCGCTCGTTATGTTTACTAACATCAAAATGAAATATAGGATAAAGTGTACGAAATTCCTCTGCTGATATCTGAGTTCCATCTTCAACATCTTGATATTTGTGCATTGCGTCAAGCAGGTGCATGTACGGTCGAGAAATATTTGTATTAGAGTCATCTGAAAAATTGCACTGTATAGCTCGATCTGGATATTGCTTTAATCTAGCGTATATTCTTTTGGCATCAGCGTGGTCAAATATTGCATTATTTTGTTGTTGGTTTCCTCGTCATGCGTGCTGTTGAATTGCGACAAATATTTGTCTCGGCAGTTCTTCGCTTGATGTTGTTGTGACCTTCCACGTGTAGTTAGTAGTATTTGGAACCGCTGTCTGATATATTTTATGCTGCTTAAAATAAATTCTGTTTGTATGCTTATCAAGTGTGCTATTTAATTCTGACATTTTAGTGATTGATGGTGTTATACGTGGCATCAACAGAGCAAGTTTGTTTATGATAAACTGTACATCAACCCCTCCAGATCTAAACAAGCAATCGTTTTGTTCTGCTCGATCTAAAATAAGCGTATGTTTTACTCCGCGAAATACTTTATCATGATCGCGACATAAGCCGAAAATCATACTTAGCGGAAGCATCATTGTAATTTGACGTGATCTTGCTGAAAGTTCTCTTCGCCTTTCAAAACCTTCGTTATAACGTGGATTTCTCACGTCAAGTGTGTTAAGAAGCAAATTTATAATCGCAGTACCGTTTGCATCTGCAGCTGGTGGTGTTATATTAAGATTATTAAAAGCTGCTGTAAGGGAAATTCTTGTAGCGTCTGCATTAGCAGCTGCACCTGGTGCTGCTATACCTAGCGCGTCTGCATTAGCAATGAGAAAATTTCTCAACAATTACAACATTTGCATCAGCTCCATGTACTATAGCATCTCTCTTCAAAAATTCAGTTGATTCACCTATAGCCCGTCCAGCATCTTTAAACCACACAATGTTGGTTGCAGTTGATCTTGAGTAATCATCTGAAAACGAAACAATATTTACAATTGTACTTGCAACTTGTAGATGACCTGAAATATCTTCTATAGTTTGATTGGTCAGTTGATATCTAGCACTTTTGAATAAACTACAGCCGTTATTTATAAGAGCTACTTCTGCTCCAACTGCAATTTCAGCAGGTGGATTGGCTACTGTTATAATCTGTCCGCATACTTCTAACATAGCCTTATGTGGCAGTAGAAATACATCTTCGTCTCTGGTATTAAAGGTTCTGATACCAGCTTTATTTGGTTCGTTGGAGTTTTCAAAAAAAATATTCAATATACTCAAATTCTGTCACAGCGTTGTCGATGTCATGAGTTTCTGTTAACTCGAGATAATTTTTAACAGACATTTTATTTTATTAGATTATATAAAATTTTATTGCGGCATTGGTACTTAAGATATTAATTTTTACATGATCTACTCGCCCTTTCGTGATAAAAGTTTTTTGTTGTTGTTATCATAGCTCGCTGAGTTTCTTTTGTTGGAGCGATTTCTGAGATAGCTTGTTTTATTTCAGTTGCAGTCGGTGGATCTCTTTTTATTTTATCAGCTATTTTTTCTCCCACCGCAGTCCCAGCGGCAGATGCAGCCCCAGTTGCAAAAGCTTTACTTGCGTCAATAGCAATTGGTGCAAATTTACGCGCTATACCCGGAATATTTTCAATAACTTTAGTAAATATATTTCCAAAAAATCCTCCTATTATTTTTCTTCGATAAAATTTTTCTTTGTTTCATTAGATTTGAAGTTGCATAATTTTTACTTTTGCTCGCGTAGATGTATATAATAAGCTACAAATTCATTATTAACATCTAACTGTTCTCCAGATTGATCTGTCAACTGAATTATTATACTTGATATTTGATTTTCAAGATTAAAAGGATAATAGATAATATGTCGTGGAGTTATTTGCATGAGAGAACCTGGCGAAACTTCTGGTGAAAAACTGTAAATCGTTTGACTTTTGCTACGTTTTTATGTATAAGAGCCAGAAGCAATAGAGTAATTTACTAATATTGTGTTTACTTCCGTTATATTTACTGGCAGTTCACTGTTATACGTAATAGCCTGATCAAGTGCATTGTAACTTTTTTTTAGTAAACCCTAACAGTTGTGCAATATTTCTTTCTCTTGGTTCAAGACCGATTAATATATTTTTCAAAGTTATCCTAGCTCGCAATGTGTTATAATTCGCTGCCAACTCAATATTATCAGCTACACCGCCAGCTTTTGTTATGAGCTCTTTGATTGTCTTGTTTATATCAGTAATATTATAAGCTCCTTGTGGAATTTGTTTTTGCTGTAGATATTGAAGATGTTGCAAACGTAGTAAACCACATTTCATCGTTAACATCAGTTTTCACGTTAGACATAGCATTCCAGCAAGTACAAGAAATTAATCCAATCTCATATTGTTTTGCAAGACTTAGTTGTATAGGCGGAATATAATTTACTGAAACATTTGCGCTATCTATCGCAGACTCACTAGAGTTTAGCAATAATGTTGTTTGCATTCCTTTTATATTACATCATTTTTACAAAATTAAGTCGTGGTGTAAAGTTTCATATTCGTCAGATGTTAATAATTCGCTCGATCTTAGATGATCAAGTATGTCAATTATTTCACTATCAAGTTCAACACTATCATTCCCAGCTTCTTTTGATAATATTAATAGCATTAATCTACCTATCATTTCAGTAGTTGACGTAAATATTTTTACACCAGTTCCTGTTTTACTTCTCTACTTTTTTCTACACGAGTTTTATCGAGTGTATCAAATTTTCTTTTAAAACTCCACCCTTTACCAAAAGGTTTTGTTCTACTATTTTCTGCTGTTTTTCCAAACATGAAAGCAGTAACACCATATCTCATTTTATCATAAAATGGAAGCATATTCTCAATCTCTGTAATCGAGTTTAATTCATTTTTAGCAGCAACTCCGTCTATTATTATTTTATCTAGTCTATGGATTAATGTTTGATATTCGGTCTCAGTCCACTTACTTATATTATCAATATCTTTTATATTTTCTTTCTTTAAAAATCATCATACTCTTTATTATCTATCGTATTATTTGCCCTTCTTATAAAATGAAGTCTTTGCTCTCCAACCTCCACAGTAAGATCACCTACTTTTCGTTGCTCCTCTTTGATATCTTCTATTTCTCCTGATAAATTTGTTATAATATTTTTTCTATTCCTAGTGTTGTTAACTCTGCTAATCTTCGCTCAAGTTCCAGCGGATCGTTTATCAAACGATCTGTGTCAGCTTGTCTAGCAGCGGGATCAGCTATATTTGCTGTAAGTGCTTCAGTTTGTTTTGTTTTTTTTCTTCAGATCTATTAACAATTTTTGCAGCAGCTCTTTCCTGTTGTTCCGTCACAATTCCAACCAAACCTTTTCTTGCAGTTGTTTAAGTTCTTCTTCTGTTAGTGGTTTAGTTTCAGGTTGTTTACCTTATAGTGCTTCAGTAACGGGTTTGAAAATCGTAGCTGTTGCTTCTGTAGCAGTCACTTGTCCACGTCGTGCTTGTTGTACTTTTTGCCTAAGTAATGCCAGAGATTGAGCAAGTTTTTTAGATCTTCTATATTTTGTCTATATCTTGCTCGTTTGTCCATTATTATTATTATAAATTTTATAAAATTGAAACCCCTTACTGTAAGTAAGTGTTAATACAACAGCGAAACATTTTAGTTGGATCATGTGTAAGTTTATCAAACAAGAAAAAGTTAAATTTATCTTTTGCAGCATTACGGTAAAGTTCAATAAACTTATCTTTTGTCACGTCACTGCATTGCTCGTATGCAATATTTCTAACGTCAACATTGTCCAGTCCTGGAAATAATATAAAATCACCAGTATTTCGCCGAATAAATCTGTCAACATTATAAAAACCTTGAGCAAGATAAACAGAAGTACACTGTTTATTACGTGACAGTGAGAAATACGATCTTATTATATTCATCTCCATGTTATTTAGCGGAATATCGTCAACAACTACTATCTTGTTTTCATCTGCATCAAGTTGATTAATTGGAATAAGATCTTATGGCTGCCTAATTATACAAAAATCTTCACCAGCTTTAAGATCATCAAGAAGCTTGTTATTATACTCGCTTAGGTACTTATACCTATCTTGCTGAGGATTGATTGTGTAAATATAAACTCTATCGTAGTTAAAATTATTACCAAGAAGCAAGTTTTTAAGCAAATTTGTTTTTCCTGATCCAGTTCGCCCAACAATAAGATAATGACAATCAGGAAGTTCATTGATATGTTTATGCTTCACCAGTCTTTCTGTATCAAAGTTTAATATCAACGATTTTGCCATTTTGTATAATATTAAACTAGTGTTGATAATTTTATGTAGGACAGTAAATAATGAGTTACTATACAAAATTTGGAACACTATCAGGAGATTTATCCACAGAAGGTTATCAAGGTGATTTATCCAAGTATACAACTCTTGATAAGCTCAAAAATGAAATCAACAATTTACTAAATGTTGCCAGTGTAGATCCAAATGAAGTCGTCATTTTCCAGGACAAAGAAGGACGATTAAAGACGTGTAATGTAAAACTGTCAGATGTACTTGTATGAAATCCTGCTGCGTTTGCTGATAATATCGTGACTTCTAACAATCGATGTAAGCTACAATATTCTGGTATGTCAGTTAATGATTATGTTAAAAAAAGCTGGTGATTTATTTAGTGGGAACATTGTCATGAACCAAAACAAGATTACTTACCTTGGGAACCCAACTGAGGACGGTGACGCTGCCACTAAGAAATACGTCGACGATCATGAATTAAAGTACATGTCAGTCAATGGTGGTATGATGCGTGCATTTCTCAATATGAACCCTGACGGTATTATTGAACTAAGAACATCCGAGTCTGATTTTGATACTGTAAACAAAAAATATGTCGATGATCAGGACGTTCCAATCAGTAATGAAATCACAGCGCTCAAAAATGAATTTCTTGGTCACGTAAACACGTTTTTAAGTTTTCCCAGAAACATAAACACACTCAAAAATTATTTTTTTGGAAATCCATCAATTGTTGACATTACACTCGCTAATATTACCACAAAACTCAATGCTATTAACACAAAACTCTATGATATTGTTAGTGGAATTCCTAGTATTGTTGAGAAAACGAGTATGATTAAAATTCCTCACAAACAGATTACAAATATTATGTATACTGTTGCTTCTGTATCTGGTATATGGACAGGGCAAAATATTTCTATCAAACACACTGCAGAAGTTACTGGTGTGTATAGATTGTCAGTGATTAGCATTGAAATTTCTAATATTTTTATCACATCTAAATTGCATTATTTAATAGTTCTTCTGGAACGTTATCTATAGTGTTACTTAAAGGTCGTGAAGAAGAATTTATACTTAAATATCTTGGTACATACATAATTCCAGTCGAAGTCGATTATCATTGGTGTCTGGAATTTAAAGCTGAATTATCATAATTACCTACTACTACCAAGTCTGGGGATTATGTAAACAAATATTATAATGAAAAGTAGTATAGTTAATTTCAATCATATTTCAAAAGATATTCCAGGACAGGGTGTGGACGCACTAAGAAAATACTACAAATATTATCACAAAAAACTTTGGTACGTAAAAAATGTAATATCATATCTGCCTTTGTTAATGACCAGTTTTGGTATAACTTCAAGTGGGGCATCATTATATCCGTTTTTTTAATCATATCCGGTGTTCATGTTTCCCTTACAGCGACGTGTAAAAAAGTAGAACCAAGACTTTTAATAAAAAAGCATGGCAGTTTAACATCTGTTATAACTTACAAGAAACTATTTAATCAGATCCGGTCTTACCTACGAGGAGTCAAATATAATATGGATGATTTAATACGTGAATTTCGCATTATTGACAATATGTTAACAGACATTCTACCAATGAGGGTTAGCAAGTATGAAAAAGATTATCAAAAGAAGTATTTTATAACGTAAACTTTTATCTAAACTTAAGATATAATATCACTTACCTTCATCATTTTAGTTCTAATGCGTAGTTTAATTTCCGCCCTGCACATGTTAACTGAAATCGCCACGCTCTACTGCGTAGTTTAATTTCCACCTGTGTTTTTCACCTTTTATGTGATGAAAAGCTCGCGGCAGACTAATAATAAAACCCGTCTTGTTGTCTTTAGTCTGGTTCGTGAACATTCCACGCATGCGCCTGTTCTAGCAAATTCGACAACCTCTGTATGATGCGAGCTTACCTGGATGATTCTCCGATCACGTGGCATCACCTGCACCTATTGTTGTTTAAAAATACCGAACAGACTATCACGCTTTGTGATATAGTGACAGCGTTTGTGTTAGCTTACCTGGATACCGATCATATACATGACATTATCTCTACTTGGATTCACTAACACTGTAATAACAGAGAGGGGGTGAGCTAAAAACCTTACTAATACTTTTGTAAAAAAAAGGGGTGGGGGTATAGTTTAGGATATAGTTTATATTTGTTTGGAGGGGTAAAATAAGGGTTTGAGCTGAAAACCTTGTTTTCCCATACTACTGTGTTGTGAGTCCATGAGTGTAGGTCCTTATTATGCTAAACGGTCAAAACCAAGAGAAACTCTTTTTCAGTCTGGTCTAATCTATTACAAACTTTTGCAATTCACTATCGCAACATAACACAACAGAACATTTTTTAAAAGTTCATATACTTCTCTGTTTCTTTTGTGTACTTTCACTCTCTCTTTTTCTGATTTTCTTCACTTTCACAAGCTTTACATCCTCTTGTCTCGTCATCTTTTCTGGGCTGTCTTTTCTTTTTGAACCTCGCTAAGCTCTAATCAGAAGTTCATTCTGTACGGGTTTAACCACCGTGCTAATTAAACTGAGAGCAAAATGAATGCTGAGAGAAAAGTCACTAGCACTTTATATATGCACTGGTCTGACATGGATATAAAGGGGTCCATGGGGTTTCACATATAGTCATTTGACATTCTTAAATCAAGATGAAACGATCGCTTCATTTTGTAAAGGAAGGAGAAGAAAGTAATAGGCAGACACGTAATTTATCGCCTCGCACGGTAGCTGAGGTCTTGGCAAAAATTCATGCCAATCATTTTGAAGATGAGATGAGTGAACCAGATTCTAAACCCAGAGAGTATACACGAAACGAAAGTCAATCACTACCAATGAACCCTATAAAGTACTAACACATTCGTGATACGGACAAACGCTCCTCTAGAAAATTTAGAACCACTAAGTTTAAAGATTTCAAGTCTAACATAGCCTTTGAGAAATCAGAATGATTCACCACCGATGTGTGGAATTCTTTGCTAACGATACTTAAACAGCAATATGAAGCAAACAAAGACGATCTCTTAAGATTTTCCATTTATCACGACAGTTTGAAGTACCCTGTTTGCATCGAGTTTAGCAGCCAATCAGAAATGAAACCTTCCAAAGTCATGAACAAATCATTCAACACGTGGAACAATCCAACGACAAATTTCACATCACTGATGGAAAAGCGACACTGTTCATGACCTCTGTGTCTCTTCCCCAAGGTATAGGACTTGGTAGAAAGTATTATTGGCAAACAACCTTCGCAGCATCAAGAGTAGCCTCGTTCAAGTCCAAATGTGCGTAACCCGTGCAGTCGTGGTGGGATGTACGTATGCTGACAAGAGCGAAAGAGCTGAATGGAAACGAGCCTGGGAAACAGTTCGACGATCGGACCGAACCAAACAAGAAAGAGAAGCAGAACTCCTATTACAGCAAATGGAGATATCCGAAGACACGCCCTGTGGCATTCCTAAAATACAAAAGATGCAATGATTCTTGGCTCCATGCAACACCTTGAAAATGCAACCTCAAGAAGTGAGCGAACCATTGGTGTTCGAGGCAAAGATTTCAAAGACAGAAAATAAATTCACGTCTATCATCACTATGAATATTCCGATGTTATTACTACTATCACTGCATTCCTAGGATACCCTTATTATTGTGAGAAATGTGACTATGACAATAACAATGGGGAGCAACAAATCATTGTGGATAGAAATGATCAGGAGTTTGAGTTTGGAGCCCTCTCTGGACGAAGGACAAGAACAAAAGCATTGCTCATCTTTTCAACTCACGTTTGTCAGTCCTGCCTGTTATCAGCATCATCTAAAAGCGCAAGCAAGGTTAACATCAAAAAGTGCCTGTCAGCTCTTCATATTGTGCCCTACAAGGCATATATACCAATAATATCAGGGCTCACGTCTGTTCAGAAGGAAGTGATGTCAAATTTGTCGCCAAATCCTATACTTGGAACACCAATGCTACATTAAAAAATACCATTCTAAACACGATAAAGAAGATAGTGACCAGAGGAAAAGCAATTTTATTTTGTTGTATTCCGAATATATGCAAAATAAAAATGATATTCACATTTATAATGTTTGCGTGGCTTACCGAGCGTGAGGGAAATGCATCCAAGGGCCTGTCTTTACTCATTGCCCTCACGGCAATTCATAGATGACGTGAAATATCTTTCGGGCTAAACACACTAGCCAATTTCGCCTAATGGATCTTAAACCCCTTCAACGAGAGGTGGAGCCAAGCAGATATCAAATTTTGCGGAGATTGTCATCATTATCTGGTTAAGGTTATGGCTCAAAATTTGTAGGGATACGATGGACATTTTATGTTGGGATACTATACTGATCAAGGTATCGAACGTCCGAAAGTGACCTTGAACGGAGCCAAAATCATTTTTATCGAGGTGGATCAAGTGCAGTTTAAAGATGTAAAGAGTTTTCGTGGTTAAAACGTGGTGAAAGCCCGACGCTGGCTACAATACTTGTGACAAGGAAGGCAAATGGATCCAACATATACACAAAGGAGGAGGCGTTAAAAAACATCGAAAGTATCAGTACTTGGCTAGAACTTGGAAAATTGAAAACCCCAAGATCGTGTACGAGTTTAACGGGTGCTTATTTCACGGAATTCCTATCTGCTACCATCAACGTAACACTGAAAAAACAGGTTTTACAACGCACATGGAAGAGTTGTACCGAGCCACTTGTTAGCGACCATTGAAGTTAGAAGAACAAGGATACCATGTGTTGAAAATTTGACAAAATGAGTACGATCAGCGAATGAAAACAGATCTCGAGTTCAAGCGCCTCGTGGAAAGTTACAATCTGGTAGACCCACTGAATCCAAGGTATAGTTTGTACGGATGATGGGCGAATGCCTCGTGATTGCTGTACTAAGCCGACGGGGAGAAATGAGAAAAAATTTTAAAAAAACTTGGACATGTGTTCTCTTATCCGTACGTGTGCAAATATTATAACTTTTCTGAATGGCACACTCAACTGCAAACGGAACATATCGACGTGGATAATGTTTAACAATACGATGGATTGATCATATGTAAAGGTTTGCCTAACACGAACTTCTACCATCTCGTGTTGCAACACCATTGCCAAGGAAAACTGATGTTTCCCGTGTGTCGTACTTTTTCCAAAAATGTGAAACCAAGATCACCCTTTTCAGAACACTCAGGAAGAACGTGTCTTGATGGGAACGTGGGTCAGCGTGGAATTGTTTAAAACCATGGACATGGGATAACAACTGTTGAAAGTGTACCAAATTTACTACTTTCCCAAGACACAGAAATACCAAAAGGGCGACGAGATTTAGACAGTCATTTTCGCAGACTACGTGAGTGCCTTTCTAAAACTGAAACAAGACGCCAGTGGGTATCCTTCCTTGTGCCTCACTCCCGAATTCCATAGGAAATTCAAAGAGAAATACTGGAAGCAGGAAGGCATCACTTTTGATAACGTCGCAAGAAATGAAGGAAGGCGATTGCCAAAGTTATGTTAAATTCTTTGTGGGGAAAAATGGCACAACAACAGCTTTTACCCAAGACGTAGTATTTGAAAGAACATTCCCGCTATTTCCAGATGATTCACGGCAAAACCAAATACATGAAACACGTGGACTTCGTGAGGACTTGCTCTTAGTTAATTACGAAGTAGAGCTGGACTTTGTAGAAGCCGATCAATATGGAAATGTCATCATTATAGCCTACGTGACAGTCCATGCTCAATTAAAAATGTGCAAAGCTTTACAACTGTTAGGAGATCGTATAATGTGTTTAGACTCAAATAGTTGCATCTACATCGATCATCTGGGTCAACAATACCTTAATATCGAAGGAGACCGTTTAGGAGCCCGGTGGGACGAGCATCCCAAAGAAAAGATTCTAAGTTTTGCAAGCAGCGGTCCCAAACATTACTGTAACAAATACAGTGCCTCAAACGAGAATTCCACACGGAGTGTAAAGGTAAATGATTGACTAGTACATACATTACTTATGAACCAAACAAGATTGTACGATTCCCCACACATCAAATTGTCAGTCAACCCTTGGAAAAGTCTATCAAATCGTGTTCCAACCACTTTACCGTACTGACACGCCGATATTGGTCAGCATATAGAAAGGGACAACTTCCAAGACCAAACGTTCATTGTCACCACAATAGAAAAAGATTAATCTTTTCACACAGCCAGTATTAAGCAAGAGCAAACTCGAGTGCGATGGTGTGCCTTGCGATGGCAGATTTACCTTACACTGTGATCTCTGTAATTCAGTAACTTGTCATCATGGGAACATTGTTATAACTACATCTGTCATTGAAAGTGGTGATGGTGTACGTGTCAAACTTGACGGATGCTAACTAGATGCCACAATGTATCGGACACCTTTTCACTTAGTGGTTTTTATGGTGGATGTCCATCTTCACTGATAGCCATTCAGATACCACACTACGGATCTCATGCAAAACTGAGTAAACTCTTAAGGATTTCAACGTACACTTATCGAAGTGAACCTGTCAAAGACGAATATTCGTTCCCTGTGCGTTTCCATGAATACTGCGTTTATGAAAGTCAATTACAAACCTTTTAAAGAAAATGGCCAAATTATCTGGGAGGACCTACCCCCGATGTAGGTAGTACCTCCAGAGTTAGATTGTTCTACTTGGGTGAATTGGATTAGGTCAAATGCTTCAGTTGCGGTGGGTCACTTTACAAGTGAGAGAAGAAAAGTTTTCGCTTACCTAGAATATGGTCGATGGTCTCCACATTGTCACTACCTACCTTAATGGGACGTCGTTATTGAATTTGGCGTACCATGTCGTGTAAGAAATCAGCTATGTTGTTAGTTGTCAAACGTTGGACAATCCTAGACAAGTATTTAAAACCGATATCAAAAATTATCTTTAAGCATTACCACTCGAATTGCAAAAGAAGATCTACGAGGACATTTGCCAGGGACTACCCAGAGCCCAATCTCAATTTGTGACAGGTGAATAAAGTCAACCGACAAGTTTCGATGTCTCTGGATCAAGGGTGTGTTCATTCTACCCTTTCGCTTTAGGCCATTTATATTTGAAGATTTTATTGACATTCTTGACCGATTCCTGGAATGGCAGTGGTCAGACATTGCTCACTACATTTATTTCATTCACTCTAGGAAAGTATTTGACTGACATATGGTCATGAATACTCTACAAGAAAACATTCGTTACTTACCAGTGGTGTTGAGAGAACGCGTTTACTTAGAGTTGGTCAAAATAGAAGTTAAATGCAAAGAACTAATTCAGCCGTTATTTCAACAAAGTTTGAACAACTGGTACCTAAGAGACATAAGAGGATCAAACTAATAAAAAAGGTCAAACATTGATCAACTTTTCTTGGGCGAGAAGGATTGCATTGTTAATAGTGATTATTTTTACTACCTGGTACACGTACTGAATCTAATTCCAGAAGAAGAGTTAGAGGGTTAACAAAAAATCTTGTACACAATCTAAACTTAACTGAAGAGTAAATTTCTGAACGGTTTCTAATGTGCATGTTAGTAACAAAATAGTGTGGATGCATAGACGGAATATTACCACTTTTGTTCAGAAAGTACACTTATAGCTGCAGAAAAATAGGGTATAAAAACGTTCACCGTGCCACGAGTTTTATCATTTGTGATGCAACATATTTCGTGGAAGGAGATCAATGATATTATTCAAACGGTGGAGGATTACTATCCTCTATTACGCTGTGTCCATTGAACTTGCTTCAATGTTTAGTGTGTAAATTAGTGACTTGCTTTCTTGAATTTTGTTTACCGTCCGATTCTTTGTAGACTCTTCACGAGCAGACGTACTATTCAATCAATCACGAAAGTGATCCCTTGAAATGTCCAAGAGAGATTCACTCTCCTCAATGCTTTGCGTTTATATCTGGTTACCTCTCGACCTCTAAGGGAAAACAAGATTAGTCAACGTTTAGATACTGAAGATGTGCATGACGATAAGCGTGTAGTTTGTGACTTTTACCCTCACCGGACAAATGTACGTGACTGGAACGTTGGGGTGTCGGAGCTTAGACTAAAGAAGTTACACACTATGCCCAAGATTGGCAGTCTACAAATTTAAATTTTCGGTGAAAAAAGTCACTTTTAAACCTGCGTTAGTGACAGTAGCAGAAGAAAAAGAACAGCCTGTCACCGTGGAAAACCACTCTAATCAGGACTGGACCATCATAGACATCCCCAAAATGTCCTTCCGGGATGAGTAGTGTGTGAGTATGCCAAGGAATTAAGAGACTGACAGAACATTAGACACAGTCCCAAGAATCCCACATTTCAATCACGAAAAATATTGTACAGAGACTAGTTTATTTTCCACTATAATAGTTTCGATGTGTCTTTTCTTTATGTACTTAACCATTTGGCTTTTATGTATTTTTGCTTTTCGTGTTTTTTACATTTACAAATGACAATAAACGTGTGCTGCGAAAGGTATAAAATCTCTTGTCTTGTATGTCTACTTTTCAAAAAAGGTGACATTCCTTACACTAATGTGGATATCTCTGCTGTCTCTGCTCCATCTCCCTTCACTTTCAAAGTCATCGACGAAAACGTAGATCATGCTAGTTAGGAGGACTTGTATCGTCGGCATTCCTTTAATATGCTCATTAGTGGACCCAGCGGTTTAGGCAAAAACGAATTTGTCAAACGTTTGATTGAACATAAACATCATTTAATCGATCATTCACTTCAACGAATCATGTGGTGTCACCATCGGAGCAGTGAACATACTCGCCCCAAGAAGTGACTCCTGACAACGAAGTGACCGTCTTCGAGCGCCTGTTTTGGTACGTCCCGGACTGTAACTGTTTCCAGGAAAGGAGAAGTGTTGGCAACATGAGAATGGGTGTGCATTGGCAAAACCAAGGCACTTTTACCAAAGTTTACTGGCCCAACTATTCCATCAAATTGTTTCGTTTCAAAGGAAGAGTTCGTGGCCGTTATCCTCCCGTCTCTAAATTGGAAGACATGAACAGGAAAGTGTTAAAATCAAAGTTTTACTTACCAGAGTTACAACCTGTGACAACACAAGAAGATCAAGTGTAGGACATAGAAAGCACTCTCGATCGAAGAACATGAAAAGTTTGAATACACCGTGTCAAAAAAGTCAAAGTACATTGTAAAGAATATCCGTGAAGTTTTCACTATTGGATCGATCCTACTAAAATCAACGACTATACAAGGAAGTGATCACCATGTCCATCAACACAGCCCTAAGTATTTCTCTGCAAGATCAACAAAAGCAACACTTATCGGCGTGATGTGGAGAACGTGTGCATAATACGCAAATCGTCTTTTTCTGCCAATTCTTTTTGATGCATTGTCGCATCGGTGATGCCATTGTAAATTTGAATTTTCAGCAAGGAAACAAAATATTGTGGACCATTTTACTTATCAGTTGCATAGATTACCTTCTTCCCAATCCATACCAGATACATTCCTCTATCGGAAACAGCAACAACAACGTCAGTCCAACGTTAGTTTCAGCAGTCGCACTAACTTTCCTCCTTTAGACATCCCCTGACTTCCAATACCTCCTTGGACAATAGAACTGTGTAATCATGAACAACCAAATTTTCTTAACGTTACACTGATAGTTTCTCTTTGTGTTTTCCAATAACACTTTGTGCTGTTACACGCCCAGATTACCTCCGGTTATTTACTTTGATCACGAAGCCCATTGGGAAGTGGCTTTGCTGGAAATGATTCACCCCACACAAATCAAAGACATCATCGAAAATCAAAACAGTTTGACAGTAGAAGTTTATAAAATCGAAAGACCCATAACTAAATGAACCACTTATCTGTTGAAGAGTTTTGTGGGCTATTAGTTTAGAGGTAAATATTTGGTGCACACCATTGTTTACAGTTTTAATTTCATGTTTACTAAAGCCTTGGAGACAGCCAGAAGTGCCACAATCGAGTACCACACAATAACTCTTCGCCTACTGATCCAATTTTAGGAGGACAAATTATTGGCCATTATACTATTATCCAGGATAGTAGCACATTTTGGGTGGAGACCCCAACATGATGAAGATTCAAAAAGAAATACCAGCCGTGATCAGTAACGTGGATTGTGCCCAATATTTTAGATTCCTGTAGGAATGAACCAAACACTGGATTTAATCTTTGTTTTCTCCAATGTTGTGAAGTACAACATGGTGGGACATACCTCAGTACCGTTATAGCGTATCATTTGTTTCAAAATGGATTCTGTCATGACTGCTGACGAGGAAGGTGGAAACACATCATGTTCACATTGATGTTTTAAATCGTCATTATTTACCCGTTAGTAAGTCGTATTTCGACACTATCAAAGTTACTATGAAAGGATATCTGGACAAAATATTCCATTTGCCAAAGGAAATATCACAGTGAAACTTCATTTTCGAAAAAGAGTACTCAAACATCTTGTCAGTCATGCATCATGTGTACCAATGAGTCGATCGACAGCGAGGACATGGTTTAGGAGATGTGCTCAAATCGGCCTTTCGTATAGTGTTTTCCTTGTTGAAACCAACGGTGACACGGGGGATTATACTCACTGAAAGATTCCGCGTTTACACACGGTAACGAATTTCTCCAAAATGTTATCATTAACAAATAAAACCACAACAGATGCTTTCTTGAGAACAGGCAAAAATGTTTTGATTCAAACAGGCAAAGACATTTTTGGGCCTGTGAGATAGTCCTCTAAATGCCACTATCGCTGCTGATTCTGCCATGCATGCTTCCCTGACGCCATTGCAAGGGCAAGACATAAATAGACGAAAGCAACCATTCAGAGGACTTAACACTCTCAGAGCCATAAAGTCTAAAAACAAACTCTCCTAGATTTAGACGTTATTGATTATTAAATCATTACGGAGAGAAATATTATGCACCGAGAGTCTTGCGCATGTTCCTTGTGAGATAAGCGAAAAGTCAGAATTGAATTGAAGACTTATCATTACCTGTGGAAAACAAACAAACCAACAAGAAAAATTGATACCTGGGAAATCTATTACCTTTCGAATAACAGTTCGTATACTGCTTCTTGGAATCCATTTGTGTGTGCTAAAGATGAACTACCTGATCGTAAACCTTAAACCATCAAGCTTATGTCACCAAAACGGATGACAGTCATCTCTTAGGAACTCATTTGGTAACCATCTACTTTCAACAAACGAATTGTGTGGAGGAATTTGCTTCATACGGATTTCCACATTTCGAAAAGGACACCACTGACTTCATAGGAAGAATTGCCCAGACTGTACGAGACAATAATGAGAAATTGCAAGGCAATGATTCCTACCATGTTGTGTGGACAATAAGGTGTGTATTTCCTTCATCAACGCATACTGGGATATACTTTGGAACATTTAGTGATTTTTTTTATTGTCACTCTTCTAGAAATGATGAAAAAGTAGACAGATCTTTTGGTGACCGTTATGGTTATCTTTTGTCCATAGCTAGAAATCAATGTGTACATCAATGGCCTCATAAATTCCATCAAAAGAAAATTTCAAATGATTTCACAACGTTGTCAACAATAATGTATTTGTTTATAGTAATTGTTCCTTCTTCCATGCTCCTTATTACTTGATCAAAATGTTGTATTTAAAAATCTGTCGTATTTTTTTTTAAAAAAAACATTGTGAATATATGCTCTTTGACTATGATAGCTCATGACATTGTGAGGGATAGAGATATCCCTCACAATGACATGAACTATCATAGCGTTACGATATTAAAATTTAGTAGGGATGTTTTAAATCGCGTCCGTCTTTGAACCATATAAAGTATGTGTCTGACCATTCACTGTAGACTTGTCAACCTATGAACATGCCTTCCAGATTAGCTAAACTGAACGAAGGTTACGTCTAATTAGGCTAAACATGATACCTAAATCTGAAGAGATAGAGTATGTAAAGATGCTCTCCATATCACAAGACCACATAGAATAGATCGTTAGAGGAAACTAAACAAGAACAAGAAGAATGGACTGAGACATATGGACTTCAGAAGCAGAGAGAAGAACAACAACACCAAAAACAGCAGTAAAAGCAATAGCAAATACCAGACAGGTATTGTGGACTGTCAAGTGAACACCAAATAATTCTCTATTTTCGCAGAAGCAGGTAATATCGTACAGAAAAAACTGCTGCCATACGGGGACGAAATCTTAGTACAAACGATTGTCATTGCACCCATGAACAACAAAATCCCCAGCCCATTTGAGGTCTACCTAATACTCTCGAAAATACATACTCATTCAATTTGCCAAAACTTTTAAAATTTAAAAAATAATTAATAGAAGCTGTCTATAAGCACTTCGTTTCATTTGTCAGCAAATAATCCCACCTTTTTTCTCTATATTCTCCTATCATACATGCCTGTGTTAATAAGTAAAAAGGTAAAAATGTCAATGTGAGTGCTTCATTTAAGTTAGCTTGTTATGGCAGGTGATGTTTTCCTTCATGTCCTTGCTCCACGAAAATAAATCCAAGCTCAGGTCAGTCTGGCTGCCCTCGTTGACATATCATCTTAAAAATGAGCAGCAAATTAAAAAAACTGATTGAACTCCAAATGCACCTGGAGTATGCCAGGTGTCTTTTAGACGAACTAACTATGTAGACCACAAAGGAGAAAGACAGGATAAAGATGAGGAGAAAAAGCGGAAGAAACAAGAGGAAAAGGAACTTAAGCTAGGGCTCTTGCCTTGCATCATGCAAATACCTATATGTGAGGTCGAGTTTAGGTAAAGAGGCCTCCACATCCTGTAGAATGTCAGCTGCAGACACAACCAAAACGACAGCCGTAACCACAACCACAACTAGGAATCTCTGTCCTCGAGACAGAATACTAGGAGCAGGAATGTTTTGAAGAATTGGAAAGACAGCGAGAAGAACTGAAGCCGCGGCGTCAGCAACTTGCATAGGATAAGACTGAGGGAACAAGTCTTCAGGATCCCAGAAACTGAAGATTGGGAATCTGAGGCCAGTCAAACTCTCTGTAATCTCCCAGTCACACGCATCAATTGGGAACTAGATGCATATGTAGTGTCAAGCCAGAAAGGTGCCATCATTAGCCAGGTACAATTTGAGTTCTTAACAACAGCCTTTATCAGGGCTAGGCAGATCTCCTTAAACGAGAGACTATTTAATTTGCAAATTCGTGTGAATGTAGTGTAGTGCGATTATAAACATCCACTCCCTTACAGATATGTGTTCTTTGTGTACGTGTGTTTGTATACGCGTTTGATGGTGAGGATAGTATATTTGTGTGTTTATGTTTGCTCGTTCGTTGGTGTGTATAGTATAAGAGTATTTTTTATTTTCATTCTTTTGTGTGGATAGTATATCGTATGTGTTCTTTTTTCTTCTCCGTTTGTGAGGATAGTATATAGTATGTATTTGTTCTTCTCCGTTTGTGTGGATAGTATATAGTATGTGTTTTTTTCTTCTCCGTTTGTGTGGATAGTATATAGTATGTGTTTTTTTCTTCTCCGTTTGTGTGGATAGTATATAGTATGTGTTTTTTTCTTCTCCGTTTGTGTGGATAGTATATAGTATGTGTTTTGTTTTCTTCTCCATTTGTGTGGATAGTATATAGCATGTGTTTTTTTCTTCTCTGTTTGTGTGGATAGTATATTTGCGTGTTTAATGCGTACTCGTTCGTTGGTGTGGATAGTATATGGGTGTGTGGGGGTTTTTTCTTATATTCTATCGATGGTGAGGGTAGTATATAATACGTATTTTTATTATCTTCTGTTTGTGTGGATAGTATATAATGTTTTAATTCTTATTTGTTTGTCTCGATAGTATATTTATGTGTGAGTGTAAGCAATGTTTTCGTTCTCATCCGTGCTTGAAGTATATACAATAATTCGTGGCATTCCACATAAAAAACAAGATAGATCTTTTGAACAACTTAACAGACAGTTGTTAGTGGATGATAGACGGAGTCCATGTGGTGGAAAGACTTCAAAAGGAGTGAAAGTTTGAATTAATTCAGCCTAGATTTTATGACAAGAATGAATGTAGATAGTTATGAAATACAAAGCGTGATACTCGAGGAAGCGGGTACGTTGAGAGGCTTCAAATATCCGAAATCTGTCAGAGTAGGCACATTGAAGCAGATCTTGATGTTGTCATTAAACAAATGTGATTTATGGAGGATATATTCATTTATCACAATTACCTTTTGTAGACAAATGCTTAGAAAATGTCGACAAAGCAGAAGAACTAATGAAAAAAGTATTGAAAGAAGTCAAGAAGATCAAGGAGACACGGGCAAAAAAGGAGATGGAACACCAAAAGAAGAAAGATAAATTTGACAGACTTAATAACCCCTGTATGAAAATACAGTAAATGCTTAGATCCATGGAGCATCCAGACTGGATACCATAAAAAAGAAACAGTAAGAAAGGAATAATTGGAAAAGTGAAAAACTGGTTGAAAATGGAGATAATAGAAGCCAAAGGCCGTTGTTAGGGCCACTTATTTTGCATAGAAAAGATATTAATTCTTTCTTTGCCATATATGTGTTATCTATGTATTTTTTCTGTCTCTCTACTATATTCGTCCTAAGCAAGAGTAGCTACGCGTATTAAGGTCAGCAACTTGACACATTGTTTTTAATGTCGAGTACCGTGACGATACCCCACCTGTTTCTTTCCTCTTATTGCTATACAGTCCCAACGGTTACTAATACAAAATTCCAAATGGAGCTGAATCGTCCCAACCTGTGCCATTTTACGGAAACTTTTTGGGGCCATTTCGACTGAGGTTGTTTTTCTTCTTCTTTTGCAGTTTAGTTTATACTGATGCAAATGATGATATTGTTTCGTATTTTTGCGTATTTTTCTTAACTTTTGTAACTTTATCGCGACTTTTTTTAGCCTTTTCGCAACTGTTCACATTAGCATCTTTTCGTAACTTCTCGCATTTTAGTTATATTCTACAAGTTTCTTGCAGTAAATATGCAATAGGCTCTCATAATCGAATCGAACACGGCAGTGAGTTGCTGCTATCTTTTAACACTGGCGAAATTTCATAATCAAACGATTAGCTAAATTTGCATACATCATGAAAATGTTATATACAGTATTATATTAGTACTATTTTCAAATTTGTAAAACTTGCTCTGCTGCCACTCTACACATACAATCATACCTACCTACCTACCTACCTACTTACCTACCTACCTACCTACCTACCTACCTACCTACATACCTACATACATACATACATACATACATACATACATACATACATACATACATACATACATACATACATACATACATACATACATACATACATACATACATACAGTTGCAGATAGCGTTCACACCATTCTAGGATTGTATGTATACATACCTACCTGGTAGGTAAATGTGCCATATTTCCTATCGTCTTAACCAATCTTCAGCTGCAGCACGTGTGTCCCTTGCAGCATCAGCAAGTTTACTGATAACACCCCTACACCTCCAGTATCCCTTTAAGCAGTAAAAATTGACTCTGATTAATAATAATTATCGGACGATTAGTTATCACGCCCCTAACATTAATTTGCTTTTCATCGCATATCTTGCAAGCCAATAAGCAAGAGATTTTCGCAAGATAGGTTTTATTTTACTAACTTTAGCGTGTATACTATCTTTAAGTCTGCGATATGTCGTTTGTTGTAAAACGACTTTTATACGCAACATTTTTATACGCATTTTCTGGAGACATTCCTGGTTTAGGGTAATTTCGCTCGTCGAATCGAATATCAATGAGTTTCTGAACCGTAATTAATTATATCAAGAAGATTTTTTCGTCAGCCTACTTAGCCAATGGAATCCCTGGTAATTTTCAAAGTGAAGCAGTAATCTAACCGCATAACTTATCACGCGACAAAAGAAATTTGTATTTTTTGGGTGTTACCTTTCACAACCTTCCATGTAAGTGTACCCCTTTCATTTCTCGTCGCTATTGTTGCTAATTCACTGGTACCATTAAATCCCTTGCATCAAACACAATATAAATTCATATAATCCGTTATATTGTTTATTAATATCAATATCATTGACTTCTCGGCGACACGAGAAAAAGAATCAGTGAATCACAATCCAGCATTAAAACTCCATTCGAGCAATTGTTATATGACAATCTGGGTCTGGAAAGTCTCAAGTATTACTCAACATAATAATGAGTAGGCTTAAGTGGCAAATATCATATATAGTGGCTCTATCCGTACACGACCAGCGATGCTATAGTGTGTTGATAGATTTTAGTGATGATGCGATTGAGAAGGCCGGGGATGATACTATTGATTTTATTACTGATATCGATGAGGCTCATTTCGTCGATGATCTCGACTGGGATATTAACATTCTAGTAATATACATGAATGAGGTTAGACGAAGAAACAAATCTAGCTCGAATATTTTCTAGAAGCAGACATAAAAACATCGATATTATATATGGCCACTAAGCTAGATACTTTCATATCTAAAGTCATCAGAGATAACTTTATTCTTCTGGCTATCTGTAATGATGTTGACACTCACACGCTACAAAATATTCATCGAAATCGGTGTTCCAGAGATATGGATATAATGAAAATTATAAACTTCTTCTCCCACGCTGAAGCGAACGATATAGCGGAGGTCTGGATCAAATATTTGGTTGAGACACCATACTCTCTATCACTGTTTCTATTTTCCATCACTCAGTCCAACAACAACCACCATAACAAACAAATTGTCACTTTAGGGCCGGATGTGTTGTCGTTCCTTGATTGACACACATAAATAATAACAAAAGCGGGCGACTGTGATAGCTTAAAACAGACCCTGTTCTCACGATCGCCAGCCAATGAAATCACTCAACGTGGCAAAATATTATACAAGTAAACAAATACCATGGACAGTCTCGTTTAGTTCACCGCATCTCACCGTATAATGCTGTGTGTATGTGATGTGATGTGATTATGATTTATAACGTAGCTTTAACAATTTTTTAATCATATCCTACGATGTCTGCAGTGTGGTAGTTTATAGTGAAATCTAGCACTGGGGCATCATCCGCAGACATGTAGCATGATGTCCCATCCAGTCACATTATCCTGACACCAGGCCGACCCGTCCTAACACTAACATCTTAATTCTGAGCGTCAAGTGAGGAAGCTGTTCGTACCTTTTTTCTAAGTATTTGGTATGACTCGACCAGGGATAGAACCCACGACCTCCCTCATCCTATGCAGACGCTCTAACTACTAGGTCACCGGAGCGGTTGCTGTGTGTATGTATGTGTGTGTTTCGGTGTGTTTGTATGTGTGTGCGTGACTTAGAGTTTTAATATAGCTTTTAGAAAATGTTCATTCATATATCTTAAGTTTTTCAGACATGAAATTTGACCACTCGTCAATAGCAGGTACCTCGGGAGGTCTCCATTTTCTCATAACAATTACATTTTTAATGAAGTAACAAACATATACTTCAATTGCTTCAGTTTCACTAAAGCCCTCTGAAATAAACATGAAATCTCAGACTCTTTTTTCCTGTTCGACGACAAGTAATTGTTGTTTATCACTCTGATTAGATAAAAGAGAATGATTATTTAAAAGAGGATCAATATGATCAATATCACCCGATTGATCCAAATTAGAAGTGAAAGTGACCTCATCGAAAGCCTGATCAAGATATGTGTCAGCTAAAGGAATGTCTTCCTTATGAAAAACATTCTCAAGAGCTTTTGTTGACTTAGCTCTTGTAACTGAACAAGCTCGATAAAGCTCAGGGTTTTTTCTTGCAACTGGATCAAGTTTCTCATCCGAAAAAGGCTTGTCAGTTACAAGTGGATTAACCACAAACTTGTCTCCAGCTAGGTCGTTGCCTAGCAACAAATTAATGCCCTCAACGGGTAGGTTACACACTATGCCGACTGTCACAGGTCCTGAAATTAGGTCTGATGACAAATTTACATAATGAAGAGGGACATTAACAAAGCCGTACTCTACTCCCTGAATGAGAGCACTCTCATTAGAACAGAACTTATCAGAAGAAGGCAAAACACAAGAAAACCAAAAGACTCTGAAAAGTTCCTGTACCCATTAAAAGTTTAATAGGGTTAGGACTGGCCGATTAGACCCAACAGCTGTATTGCTTTAAAGGCATAACCATGACCTCTTAGAAATAGGAGCATTTGGGATTGTTCTATCTTGATTCTGATGCCATTATTTTAATTTAAAGCAATCAGAATTGACACGTCCTTTTATCTTGCAATAGGTACACGTAGGCAGAGACAATGATTTTGAATCAAGTCTCTCAGAGGCTTATTGTTTAGAATTTCTACCAGATTGATTTTTACTGAGAATCATTTTAGGCTGAAATACCTTTCTAACAGTAGACTGCTGAGTGAATCTTTTGTTTACAAGAACTTTATGAGTTAAGGAATAGTTATTATCAGCAAGAGCAGCATTTTCCAAGGTTTCGATCTCATGCTCGTCAAGATACATTCCAATGTTACCATGAACACAGCTCCTGAACTCTTCAAGTAATATGAGTTGTCTTAGACTTTCGTAATCTTTATTGACCTTTCTAGAAAAGCACCACCTATCAAATTGTTGTGCTTTTCCCGATGCAAATTCGACATAGGTCTGTTCAGTTGGTTTTCTAGAAAACCTGAATTTTTATCGACAAGCCTCATTTACAAAAGCATATCCCTTCACAATAAGTCCTTAACCAAATCAATGTCAGCACTCTGAAACATAAATATCACTAGCTCAACCAGTAAGTACACACTGTAGTAGCCGAGTCTAATACTCCTTCGGCCATTTCAAACTTTCTGCAACTTTTTCAAACCAAGGAAAATATTTATCTACTTCCTCTTCCAGAAATAGGGTACTAGCTTGATATTTCGTATAACATCAAAAGTATGGAAGTGTTTTCCTTTCTTCTGCTTTAATTCGTTCATTTTAATTTGAAATTGCATTTGTCTTTCTTTCTCTCTTTCTTCAAATTGCCGTATCATTTCTTCCCTTCTTTCTTTATATTTTAACTCCATTTGTTATTTCTATAACTGTCTTTTATCTTTCTCTCTTTCTTGCTTATCTAATTGCATTTGCTTATTTCCCTTTCTTTTTCCATTTGTATCTTTTCTATCTGAAACTGAACCCGTCTTATCTTTAATTCCAACCATTTTAGCTGGACTTCCATTTTCAAACACTCCTCCGTATTGTTTTTTTTTTTAATCAAAATTGTCTACTTTTGATGATATTGTAATAAAAGCCCGTTTTTTCACTTACGATTTCAAATAAAAATGTAAAATAGTACTTGGGATTTAGAAACTAGGGGAAATATAAATTTCAAAAAGAAATTTCTGAAATATTTAAATAACCAAATTTCATATATACCAGGAGGAGCTTCCAATTTCTTTGTTACATGACATTGGCTCGTACTCAGCAACAAAGAAAGGAGTGAAAGCCAACAAGCTTTGTATATTCAACAAAACAATTTATTTCACTAAACAATGTAAAATGTGTAAATAGGACTAACAGTTAAAGAATATAATCCAAATATGATTCTAAGAATAAAGACACAAGTTCTATCAGTAAAATAGTCTTTTAAGTATCCAGGTTTGAGTCCCGACGACATATGAACATGGAGGGCGTTGACGTCAGAGGTAGTCCAATATATAAATAACAATAATTCCTCACTTGAATCATAGTAATTGTTTCCAAAAAATTCCAGAATTAATTCCTTGAATATCTTTCGGTATGCTTTATAAGTCGACTTGTTGAGTGTCTAGGAAAATAAACTATTTAATCCAAAAATCAGACAAAGAATAAAAAATATTCTGATTAACAAATTTTAAAAAAATACATGTTGTTTTTTCAAGGTTTTGAATGACTGGCCAAATCAATATTAGGAATGCGTATTTACACTCATTAACATCACTTAACATCTCGCGAGATTGGTCATGTTGTCTCTTATTACGCTATATATGTCACGTCCTCATTCAAGAGAGAGACTTAAAAGCGAATCATAAAATGGTGGCACTCACCAGTTAATAAGTACTTTTGAGAGAGTGATGTATGTAAGAAGTTGTTTGCATTTTAAACATGCAGAGTGGAGAGAATGTTGGTATACCTATATACTACTTTCATGTAATGTGGCTGAAATTTCTTTGGATATTGTACTTTTGGAAATTTTAAATGATATTAGCACTCTGCTAACTAAAATGACTCCTCCCTCGTGCTCCAAAAATGAACCTGAATTTGTCTAAAGTACACTATCCTATGTAGCTATTAAAATATGGAAAATGAATTTTTGCCACATCCTTATGAATTTGCATGTGATGGTCTCTAAATTCACTTCTTGCTATTTCCATGCTTAAAGTGTGTTAAATATGATATGCTTCTTATTATGCACTTCCACACATCCCAAATGGTCCTTTACTACACATTTCCCCATATCCCACAAATGACCCTTTACTATACATTTCCCATATCCCACAAATGGTCCTTTACTACACATTTCCCCATATCCCACATATGGTCCTTTACAACACATTTCCCCATATCCCAGAAATGGCCCTTTGCTACACATTTCCCAATATCCCTAAAATAGTCCTTTACAACGCATTTTCCATATCCCACAAATGGTCCTTTACTACACATTTCCCCATATCCCACAAATGGTCCTTTACAACACATTTCCCCATATCCCAGAAATGGCCCTTTGCTACACATTTCCCAATATCCCTAAAATAGTCCTTTACAACGCATTTTCCATATCCCACAAATGGTCCTTTACTACACATTTCCCCATATCCCACAAATGGTCTTTTTCTACATTTTCCCATATCCCACAAATGGTCCTTTACTACACATTTCCGCACATCCTACAAATGGTCCGTTACAACCTTTCCCCATATCCTACAAATCTACAAATGGTCCTTTACAACACATTTCCCCATATCCCACAATGTTCCTTTACAACACATTTCCCCACATCCAACAAATGGTCCATTACTACACATTTCCCCATATCCCACAAATGGTCCTTTACTACACACATTTTCCCACATCCCACAAATGGTCCTTTACTACACATTTCCCCACATCTTACAAATGGTCCTTTACAACACCCTTCCCCATATCCCACAATGTTCCTTTACAACACATTTCCCCACATCCCAAAAATGGTCCATTACAACACATTTCCCAATATCCCGCAAATGGTCCTTTACTACACATTTTCCCATATCCCACAAATGGTCCTTTACTACACATTTCCCCCACATTCTACAAATGGTCCTTTACAACACCTTTCCCAATATCCCACAATATTCCATTACAACACATTTTCCCATATCCCACAAATGGTCCTTTACTACATATTTTTCCATATCCCACAAACGGTCCTTTACAACACATTTCCCCATATCCCACAAATAGTCCTTTACAACACATTTCCCCATATCCCACAAATGGTCCATTACTACACATTTTCCCATATCCTACAAATGGTCCTTTACTACTCATTTTCCCATATCCCACAAATGGTCCTTTACTACACGTCCCCATGTCCTACAAATGGTGCTTTACAACACCTTTCCCCATATTCCACAATTTTCCTTTACAACACATTTCCCCACATCCCACAAATTGTTAATTACTGCACATTTCACATATCCCAGAAATGGTCCTTTACTACACATTTTCCCATATCCCACAAATGGTCCTTTACAACAAATTTCCCCATATCCCACAAATGGTCCTTTACTACACATTTTCCCATATCCCACAAATGGTCCTTTACTACACATTTCTCCACATCCTACAAATGGTCCTTTACAACACCTTTCCCCATATCCCACAATGTTTCTTTACAACACATTCCTCACATCCCACAAATGTTCCATTACTACACATTTCCCCATATCCCACAAATGGTCCTTTACAACACATTTCCCTATATCCCACAAGTGGTCATTTACTACACATTTCCAATGATCCCAACTGGACATTGACATTCTCATGACTTTAAACCAACCTGACATTACCCAAGCTCCATTACAAACATCATATGTTATCAAGTCATGTGAAAGTTTGGCAGGGGGGGGTAAAATTATCATTCAGTAAGCGAATGGATAATAGCTGGAAAATTAAGCATGTAGTCAGTGCATTTGCAACTCCAAATTGTTTCTGACCGCTCATGTGCAATAATCACAGACCAGCAGTTTTGAAGACTTCAGAAGTATACAATACCTCAATCATCAGAGTGGTATTGGTGATAGAATTACAGACTCAGTGTAGGGCAATGGACAGACGGAGTGAATTACAATATAACCAGTCATCACAGTGGTTTACAAGATGGACTTACACCATGTCATGATAGGATTATTCACTTTTCAGTCTTTGCAATCACATGATCAGAAGTCACACAGGTAATCACCCCATCTTAACATTACCTATGCTAGTCTGGCTCCCTGTTTCATATCCTCTCTGCACTCCACTCTGCTATACAAATAGCAATAATAAATAAATCCTGGTTGCATTATGTGAATCCTAAAGTATCAAAAAACATAGCAACAAAACATTGTCAATTTCTTCAGCGTGCTTCCTTGATGTACAAAATTTGCATAAAGTGAAACACTGGATGCAATATATCCAGTCATCATGGTGGTTAAGGTGACAGACTTACATATATATTTGTGTTCTCCTTCTTTTACTTATGATACTTAGTGTAAACTGTTTTAATCTGGAGATCACTTTCTTGTGCAACAAGCATTGAGGTTAAACATCAGGATGACATCTTACTGAGCTCGATGGAAATCATTTGAGAGCTCGCTGGAATAGGGGAAGGTATTCAGTGATAACAATGCCTATGGTTGTCCGGTTCCCAGTTTTGTATGCTCCATGCACTGCAATACACTATACAAATAGCATACGAAGCAGGGAACCAGTCTGTGCCTATGCTTGAAGTATACACAATGCCATCCCTCACCCAAAGCAATGATTATTAAATAAATCCTGATCGCATTATGCAAATCCTTTGTGTATAAAAAACACAGCAACAAAACGTGTGCATCAATTTTCTTCAGTGTGCATCCCAGACGTAAAAAATTTTTGACAAGGGAAACACTGCATGCAATACAGTCAATGATCATGATGGTTCAGAAGAAAAAATAACTACGATGAATACAGCTCAAGCAAAAGCACACACGGTATAATAGTTTGAAACTTTATACATGTATTTTGGATGTGTTTATTTTTTAGTTTTTTACAGGTCTCTGCTTGTATACCTTACAGCATTTAATCGTGGTAAACAAGCCAATCATATATATCCTATTAGGACTACATGACCTTAAAATAATTAGCAGAAAGGAGTGAGAACCAACTAATTTGGTAAAATTCAAGAAATAATTAATTTCCTTAGAACAGAAAGTGATATTGTAAAGATCTGAATGACTTTGTGAACTAAATCTCAATTAATTCTTATGACTACTTTTCTGTGTAAATTTTAGTGGCATTCTTAAACAAATCCAACACTTAAGTTTTGAAATGCCTGTCATAGCCTGAAGGGTTATTTGGCAGTGTCCAACAGTTGCAATTCTATTACCTGGCCAGGTATAAGTAATTCTGGAAATCTTGTTTACTTTGATTTACAAACATAGGTGCATCTATGTCAAATGCTGGAGCAGATATTTTTTTTTTAAAAAATGAGTCATGATAACATTTTAGTTTCCACTTATACAACTACCTATACAATCTTGGTAGAGGGAATGGCAGTTTCGTTCTAAACAAATGTTTGATGCATTCCCTCACAATAATAGTAATCAGTGCTTTGTCTCAAGGCTTGCCATTGTTATTGTCCCATGACTTACTATACCTATTGCCCCATGGCTTGCAAGTGTTATTGTTTCATGGCTTTCCAATGCTATTGCCCTATGGCTTACTAGTGCTATTTTCCCATGGCTTACCAGTGCTATTGTTTCATGGCTTACCAATGATATTGCCCCATGGCTTACTATTACTATTTTCCCATGGCTTACCAATGCTATTGCCCACTGCTTACTAGTGAAATTGTCCAAAAGCTTACCAGTGCTATTGCCCCATGGCTTACCAATGCCAATTTTGCCCAATGCTTACCAGTGTTATTGTCCCAAAGCTTACCAGTGCTATTGTCGCATGGCTTACCAGTGCATGTACTATTACTAGTCAAAAATATTCCTTGATATGTAAAATCATAGAGTTAATTTGCAAAAGGTGGAACTAAAATGACAGCACTAAAAATTGAATATGATCCTTCTGAATCTAATTATCTTACATCTAAAACACAAAATAAAATCCTTTTAAAGGTAAAACTTCAGTTGTTATTATTTGAAACAGTTTGTAGCAGGCCTATGGTGAGTGAATGAAATCTGGTCATCACAAAGTTCAGTACTCTGATATCCATGTGTTACACACAACAAATTGTTTGTACATTGTATATCCAAGTATTATAAAAAAAACCCCATTGTTTGTTGATAGTATATCCAATTATTACACATAACACATTCTTTGTTGATTATATATCCATGTATTACACAAAACACATTGTTTGTTGATTATATATCCATATGGAACAACTGTATTGATGTGATATGCGATTCTTGGACAGGAAGTGTATTTTAAGAAAATTCTTGATTAAATACATATCTTTAACTAAAAGAATAGTAGTCAAAATTGTGTGCACTCTTACACATAGACAAACATTGATGAAACTGCAATCTCTATTTCTCATCACATAAAATAAATGCTTAGAAAAGGACATTTTCCACATCTGCAAATACCTCAGAAAAGAAAAAAAAATCTCAAAACTTAGACAACTATTAGTTCACTATCATCTCACATCTGTCTGGATTGGCTGGAATCTCTGCCTAGGTGAATGCTGGGTTTACTATTTTGAATATTCAAAAAAGAAGACAGTCTGGAGCATATTTGTATCAAATGAAACCGTGTTAATGCATTCTATAGTAAAAATGGTCATGTCTGAGAAAAAAAATGAGGAAATGTGGAAATGTTAAATCTTGTCAAATGCTTCCTATGGGTCAACTGTTTTTCTTGGGTTTCTCTATGACATGTAAATAGTCTTCAATTTTTACACATTTTTATATCAACATTCAATAATTTCTGTACTGTTATTTAAAATAATATATGCACATCTTTGCATGAACTTGACCCTATCTGCTCTTTTATTTCATGCTTTTGACCATCTTTGCCATGTTTTGTCCGACATCCATTATTTAGACATCCATTATTTATTCTTCAGAATGTCTCTTGTGTACCTTCAGATGTTCAATGCACTGAAACCTTTTGTCATATACTTTACACTAAAATGTTTTTATCTACAGCATGTATCTTGTTATGTTTCTTCAGAGTTGATTTATCTGTAAACCTTGCATCACATATTTCACATTTAAACGGTTTTTCACCAGTATGTATCCTCATGTGCGTCTTCAGACTTCCACTCTGACTAAACCGTTTATCACACACTTTACATTTATATGGCTGTTCTCCAGTATGTATCCTTATATGTTTATACAGACTTGAAATGTGACTAAATCTTTCATCACATACTTCACACTTAAATGGTTTTTCTCCAGTATGTATCCTCATGTGCGTCTTCAGACTTCCACTTTGACTAAACCGTTTATCGCACACTTCACATTTATATGGTTGTTCTCCAGTATGTATTCGTGTGTGTTTATTGAGACATGTAATGTGACTAAATCTTTCAAGGCATATTTCACACGTAAATGGTTTTTCTCCGGTATGTATCCTCATGTGGATCTTCAGACTTCCACTGTGACTAAACCGTTCATTACATACATCACACTTAAATGGTTTTTCTCCGGTATGTCTCCTCATGTGCGTCGTCAGACTTCCACTGTACCGAAAACGTTGATCACATACTTCACATTTAAATGGCTTTTCTCCAGTATGTATCCTTTTGTGGCCCTGAAGATGCCCACTCTGATTAAATCTTTCATCACATACTTCACATTTGTATGGTTTCTCTCCAGTATGTATCCTCAAGTGTCTGTTTAGACTGTCTTGGTTATTAAACCTTTTATCGCAAACTTCGCATTCAAATGTTCTTTCTCCTGGTTGCATCTTCGGATCTTCTATCTGATGAGACCGTTCATAATACACTTAACAGTTAAAAGTTTTTCTCCAGCAAGTACATCTGACTTTTTTTAAGACTTTCAATGGAGCTGATAATTCTGGGATATCACAATGGACATTGTATGAACATTGCCGATGAGACAGAGTTGGGCTACAACTGGGTAAAAAGCAACAATTCAGAATCCTGCGTTGTTGATGTCTTTCTCTAGAAATTGCGTGAGATATAAGTCGAATGAGCGACTGGCTTGTGCGTCATCTCCTAGTGATAACAATGGAGAAAATTGTTTGGGTACTTTATTATTATTATTATTATTATTATTATTATTATTATTATTATTATTATTATTATTATTATTATTATTATTATTATTATTATTATTATTATTATTATTATGATGCAGTGATATAAATAATATTAACTAATAAGACAACAACAAAAAATGAAAAAAATCTCTTACAAAGGAAAGGATTTTGTCAATAATGTGTTTCATTTATATTCTGGAATGGAGGCTGCAAGACGTTGCGGATTTATGCAGCAATTCGTAAGAGTAGTCTTCAAAATTAAACTACAAGGCAGTATTTATTTTCTTCTAAATTTTACATGAAGGGTATGAAGTCAAATCTTGAAGAAAAAAGTCTTCTAAGTACATGTAGTATATTATATAAATTGGATTAATGACATACAAATTAAATTTCTATACTTCCTAATTAATACAGCAATGAGTTGAAACTTTATATTGGATAAATTAGAAACTACTTCATTTTATCAAATTCTCATTGATTTGCACAAATAATAATTTTAAACCAGGTTATAACATTTGTGTTTTGCTTTGTTCTAACGAATGTACTGTATTTAATAATGCTGCCATTTAAAGAGGGTTTTTAAGATAAAAATTATAGAGCAATATTAGACTATGTTTGCAACACAGTTGCAGAAAACAGAAATAACCCAAAGAAATTACAGCAATAATTGAATTTAATATTGTTTTAATTAATGATGACGGCTGTAGCAATTATCATTGTTATTTAGGTATAGCAAATCAATCTAAAACCTTCCTTAATATATCGTCGTTTCTTCTCAAGAACATAGCACAACTTTTAAGAGTACTTAAATCAGATTGAACTATATGTTCATAATTTTAAAAGTAATACTTTTATCTGTGGATAAGCAAGAGAAGTTAAGATTAAGCCTTGTTCAATTATTATGCGATTTATCACGTTACCGTGTACACCCAGTTGGTTGCTAATAGCAATAACCAAGAAAAATAGACTTCCATTTATATCACTACGTATAAATTTTGACAATATTTAGCTTCACAAAATGTTTAATTTTAGACTGTAAATTATAACCTTAAAAAGAGAAAGAAAATAACTATATAACTGGTGGAAATGACAATCTTTTGTACTTAAATTATATCAGAAATGGAATAAGTCTACCGGGGACCGACATAAGCAGATGCTAAAAATAACCATATAAATTAGAGGAAGCTAAACAATCTTGATACTTGATATACACACCTGATGTCACGGTATAGTATATACTACAATGTAGCTGCAAACGAATATCATGATGTATTTTTCCAAAGTAAATAGCAAACAAACCAATCTCCGTTTTGGTTTGATCTGATCGAGTAAAAGGGGATCTACTAAGTAAAAACAAAAGATAAAGACAGTTTCCAGCAATAAATAGCTGTATATCGACAAAAGACTTGGCAATCATTACTTGGGGGAATACAGGCATCCACAATGTTAATGGTTTCAAATAACTTTAGTAGTATAGAGGGGTAACATAGCGACAACGGAAAATGCATTAGTCCCCCGATATTGAATATAGCGACAAGATTTATACCGACAAATGGCACAGCCATTCATTTATAGAGACAAAAAGAATTTAACATTGGGAAAATTGGGCCTGTATACCGACACAAATAGTGGGTCTGCATATCGACAAGAGGAATCAAACAGGTAGGGTGACGTCAGGGTATTGGACTCTTTACAACAATAATGCAAGTATGGTGGCATCAAGTGTGACATGATGCCACCTGTGTCATTGTTATAGACAAACACGAATCAATCGCGTTCGTGTTTTAGTAGTGTTTTTAAAAAAATTTAGGCAAAGAAAGAATTAATTTATTTTCGAGGATTATGAAGTGGCCCCTAAAATGGAGCATTTGGAAGTTTTATTTTCTATTGTCTCCATTTGTTTTCGACCAGCTTTTCAATTTTCCAAACATTCTTTTCTTGCTCTTCTTATTTTCTTCTTATTGTATCCTGCCTGGATGTCCCGTAGCTCTATTTGTTTTGTTGTATTGTCATCCAGTTGATGTTAAGACAGCCAAAGTCCCCTTTCCTTTTTATGGTTTTCCTTCTCGTTCCCCTCTTTTGCACTGGTCTCCCTGATCTTCTTGACTTCTTCTTCTTCTTCCAATAACTTTTTCATCAGGTCTTTCGCTTTCTGTATCTTTTCTAATCCTTTTTCTACAGAAGGAATTCTGTTAAAATAAATGTGTTCCAAAAAACACCTTATTTTGATGACAACATCAAAGATCATTTTTCAATGTGCCTACTCTGAGATATTTTGGATATTTGAAGCCTCTCAACTTATCCGCTTTCTCCACTATGATGCATTATAGTTCATAACTTGCTACTTTCATACTCGGCATAAAGTCTAGGCTGACTTTAAACTTCCACTCCTTCTAAAGTCTTTTCAGCACATGGACTCTATCATCCACCACCAACTGTCAAATTGTTGAAAAGATCCATCTTGTATTCTGAGTAGAATGGTGCAACGGTAACGTTAACGGTAACGGGTTTTAAGAAGCTTACTGCCCTAGGGCTTATACCAATGCTTACAGTCCCAGGCTTAGAATGGCGAAAATGACTGACTGACTGATATTCATATAGTCATGTATACACTTTCGTAATTTATGACTGGTTAAAGCCCTGAAAAGGACCAGAGCCCCTCCCCTCCTTTCGAGGCAGAGCTCTCCCTTGTCCCACTGCTGGACACATTTTTTGCCCCGGCGCGTGGGCCTTATTAACCCCCTTGGGTGGCTTACCGCCATAGCCGGATGTCACTTTTTCAGTGGCATTGCTACCCAGCGAGGAACTTAGCTTTTGTGCTAGGCTTTTGGCCATGGTGCTTGGCATTTTTCGAGACCTTAGAGACCTTTGAACTGACAGATTCCAGATCGCCGCCACGCCGGCCGCAGGTAAAGGCAAAGGCATGGGAAATGGAAAGGGGAGTACCTTGTAAGCCACCACCGCAAGCCATGGTCAGTAGGATTGTAGCTCGTACCTCAGGTCTACATCCACACTAGTAGGCAAACGACAGCTATAATCTTTTCTCTTTATGTGGAAGTTTGTGGCCCGGGGCGTTTTCCCTCCGTGTTGATATTTCCTTCCGCCTGTCCTCCATCTCCTCGTAGTCCTAGCAACCAAACATGGCAATGAATGTCGTGTACACCTCAAACAGCAGCAAATAAACGTTGTTGCGATTAAGTGATTAAGTGTTACAAGTTGTCTAGTGGGGGTGGGGGTCCCTAACTATCTGTCAAACATGTGTTAGCCACATACGTTTCTAATATACCCGAGTTGTGAAATTTCCTATCATGTTTAGATTTTGTTTGTTTTAGTGTACTATGCGTACTTTTTGTTTCCGAAAATTATGTCAAATTTGGTGGGTATCAGGTACCCTTTTCAAGTTTGAGATCTTAATTTGTTGTTTTTTTTAGGGATAGTTTGAAAAATATTTAAAACCAATCATTCCTTTCAGGGCCACCGGTTTTAGTTGTATTCCCAATGAGGGCTTATACTAGGCAAAATTGATCCCAATGTATGGCAGATTGATATTAACAATCTTTTCACTTCCCCACTGTTCTAAAAACAACAGTGGAGGCACAGTATTATGGTAAATACTGTATCAGCAGCATTATTCTTTCTTCTTTCTTTTTTTCTTCTTTTGTAGTTGTAAATCCGCTTTTACTATTGTTGTAATGTAATAGTAAAAACTCTTGAGACCTTTGTTCTTCTTTCTTTTTCTTTGTTCTTCTTTCTTCTTCTTTGTTCTTCTTCTGTAGCGGGAGTTCCAAGATACACGTCCGTACTCTTCGAAGGCTAGCACATCTCTAATGAATGATGAATCTCTGGCGCAAATGAACCGAACCGATCTGTTATTATAGTGTCCATTCTCGTGTATTATGACTGGTTAAAGCCCTGAAAAGGGCTGCCTCCCCTCCAACGAGGCAGGGCTCACCCGTGTCTCAGTGCTAGACACTTTTTGCCCCGAAGCGTGGGCCTAGTAGCCCCCCCTGGTGGTTTACCACCATAGCCGGACGCTACCTTTCGGTAGCGTTGCTATCCAGGGAGGCACTGAGCCCTAGGGCTGGGCTTTTGGTCTTCGAGCTTGACCTAGTGGAGACATTAACAGATCTTTTATTTGGTATCTCATTGAACTCAATCGGGCTGGCTCGACTCCCGGGCTCGGAAAAGGCAAAGGAAAGGACCCCAGGAAGGGTGTGCTTGTTGGCTGCAGGTGTCGTTTTATCCCTCCGTCTTTACCCTGGGGCCACATCATATCTGTGTAGGGCAATTCTGTTTAATGTCTTTTCTTATTAATGTTTTTTATGTGGCTCCAGGGCGACTCCTCTTCTTCTTTTCCTCTGTCTGGTGTTGGTGGTGGGCAAATGGATGTCGTGCATTCACGCTACGGGCGGTTAAGGTGTGATACTAGGGGGTTCAGCTGTATCCCGTTGCCTAGTGGGGGTAGGTGTTGTTCCTACCAGCCAAACATGTATCTGCTACATACGTTTCAAATCTCCCTGAGTTGAGAATTTTCCTAGTGTTTGTTGGTGGGGTACTAAGTACTTTTATGATGAGTTATAATCTTTTTCTATTTGTAATTTGGTTCGTGTACTTTAGGCACCCTGTGTTTTTTGTGATCTTACTTGTGTGTTTTGATTCTGGTTTATTGTGACAGTGTCTAATTATTCTTTTAAGGGCCAATTGTGAGTTGTGTGTTCGAAAGAGGGCGCTTGCCAAAGTGAGCCCAATGTGTGGCATATGATTTGCTTATCTTTTCGCAGTACACCTGCCGTTAAAACGACAAAGGGAGTTATTTGTCTTTTCTTATTGTATTATTATAAAGGGGAACCGTCCTCGTCAAGGTAGGTTGCGTTGTCCGGTTGGGGTTGTGTGTGCGGGTTATCGGGAGTTGCTTTATTTCCAGCTATCTCTTATTTGTTGAGTTTGGGATGTGTTATTTTGTGTTTGGGCTTGGGCCATCTGCGTAGTGCTACAGTGGTTCCCTGTTGTATTTTTGTTGGGTCCTTCCTCATCGAGGGAGGTTCGTTCCTCGAGTGGGGTTGGGGGTGTGCGGGTTATCGGGTGTTCTGAGCATATAGCTTCAGGACCCTTATTTGATGAGGGGTGCCTCTTCATTATGGGTATTTATTTTGACTTGCGGGTTGTCAGATTGTGAATCATCAAACCCTCGGTGGCCATTTTCAGTATTTATTCATCTTTTCATTTATATGGAGCCTTTCGGCCTTGTTGTTCTTCTTCTTTGCGCAAAATCTTCTGCTGTACTATTTGTGTAATTCAGCTATAGTTTATATGTATGTAGTCGTATATATTGCTTGCTCAGTAGTCTTGTTCCCTCTGTCTCTTTTCTTAGGGTTTGATTGATAGATATTTTAAGTCGCTTGCTGCCGTGAGGCTGACACGACTGCTTACAGTCCCGGGCGTGGACTGCAATCCCTTTAAGAGGGCACTTGGCCTTGGTGTTAGGCCTTTTACCTGACCCCTAGAGGTCAGAGACCCCCCAAAAGACCTTATGAAGCTTATTGTAACAGAGCGTAACGGCTTCCCGCCTCAACTCCAGCTTACCAAAGTCCCTAATGTTTAAGTCGTACATAACTTTATCTCAGTTTATGTGGATTATTGGGTCAAATTTAACCAGTTTTTCCTATGGGTGTCCCTATACCAATGATGTGTTAGCCACTTATTCAATTATCCAAATGTTCCTGAGTTGTGAATTTTGAATATGTTTTGATGAGGTTGAATTTTGCGTACTTAGCGTACTTGTATGGTTCTAAAAAAAATAAATCAATCTCTAGGTGTATGTTACCTAATTTTGTCATTTATCACCGCTTTGATAATGTTTGGTTTTTAATTTTGACCGCCTTTCCAAAGGATCTCGTTTTAATTTTGGGTCGTCCAGGCCAAAGTAAAGACATAGGTTGTAGACTTATTTTCGAACAGTTGGCCGCGCGGCCCGGACTGTCCATCACTAATTGTTTGTCCGTTCCGTTCACATTTGTTATTGTAGCCTTTACCAGGTTACTTTTCGGTCTTTGTGTGCGTCCGGCTAATCGGTCTACTCCACTCTTGGGAGTTAGGGCTATCAGGTGGGAGGTTCCTGATTTTCCCTTATAGGCCTTGACATTTTTGTCCTTGTCATGGTGGGAAATCTTATGCTATATATAGCGCCTGTTTAATGGTATGAACTAGGTATGGTGCTTGCAGTTATGTATATGTTTGTATGAAGGGATGGATTATTAGGGTTTCGATACAGGCTTATTGAATCCCTTTATTTGATACTGATGATTTGTTCTTGTTGATGGTTTGTTGTAGGCATCTCTTTTGATGTTGGTTTTCCTCCTCCCTCCTATGAGGTCCTGAATCCTTTCTTCTTTATTCTTGCATTTTTGATTTAGTAATATTGGATGATTCAAAATTATAAGGTTGTCGTCTCGTCGGTTTTGATTGGATGAGAAAAGCCGAATTTTCAATCCTATTCTAGTTCAATTTTGTTTTCTATTTAGGTTTTATAATAAAATTATGTTTTACGGTATTTCATTCTTATTATGCGCGTAGTAGTTGTTGTTGTTGCTGTTGGGCTTATCGCCATTTTTCAGCACACGATAGGCTATTCATGGCGGCCAGTATTAATGGTGGAGGAAGAAACCGGGATATCACCGGAAAGAATCACCGGCCCACGAGAAGCGACTGGCAAGCTTTCCCACATATCCACATTCGCGGAATCCTAGACTCGAACACACGCAGACAGAGGTCAGATGGCAGTGATCCGTAATGGACAGCGCTTTAGACCACTCAAAAGCCATCTATGTCTAGTATCCATTATATAAAGTGAATCATCCAATATTATCCATAGAGTCCGGGAGCTCAGAAAACACGTCCGCTCTGTTCAAAAGCCCAACTAAAACCTCCTGGCGCAAAAATTGTAAATTGTAAATAGACGTTTTCAGTCGCTTGCTGCCGTGAGGCTGATACGACTACTTAGAGTCGCGGGCATGGACTACGGTCCTTCCGGGAGGTGGGCTTACAGTCCCAGGCATGGACTGCGGTCCCCCAGAGAGGGCGTTTGGCCTTGGTGCTAGGCCTTTACCTCACTCATAAGAGCCAGGGACCTCCAAAAAGACCCGTTATTTCTGAAGTTGACTCTCGAAAATGGCAGAACCGCAACTAACTCTCCTACCCGGGCCGCGACTCCCACCCACCAATGCCCCTACGTTATTATCCACCTAACTTTATTTCAGTTAGGTGGATTTTTCTGTCAAATGTAAACCAGTTTTTCCTACGGGTGTCCCTATATCAATGTTGTTTGAGCCACCTGTGCAATTTTTCTAATGAGCCTGAGTTATGAATTTGGAAGATATAATTATAGTTTGAATGTTGCGTAATTGGCGTACTTATAATGTCCAAAAAGGTACCACTCTTTAGGCGCTTGCCGCCTACTACGAAAATTTATCACCGCTTTGAGTTGTGTGGTATTGTAATTTTGACCGCCTTGCCAAAGGGTCTTGTTTGGGCCGTAGGTCTTCAGAGCCAAAGTGAAGACGTAGGTTGTAGGCTTTTCGTTCAAAACAGTTGGCCGCGCGGCCTGGACTGTTCATCGCTAATAGTTTGTCCGTACCAGGGTTGGGGTTTTGGGACAGCAGTGGGAAAGTGGTTTGTAACGCATAGTCCCTTGATTTGTTTTGAAGTGAGGTATGTTTGTGTGTGTGTTGGCTTGGGTTTTCTGAGATGTTAGCTGGTGATGACTAACTATCCCTTTTGGTTTGAAGGCAATTTCGTACTGTAGATTCTTTTCTTTATTGGCAATGGAATTTAGTAATCTTTTGTGTCTACCCTCCGGGTAGTGTTGGTACTGCTCCCTTGTGGTTTTAAGGATTCGAAAAGGACCTATAGAATCCCTTTGTTGATTTGTAGTAGAGTCTTCGGGCCGTGTTGATTCCGCCATCTTGTTCTTGTTGTGGAATTCTTTCTTCCTTCGTTGGATACAGTAAGAGCTGACTGCATCTTATTTAGGGCAATTTTGAATTGTATAATCTTTTCGTATATCACTTTTATGAATTTAGCCTTTACCAGGCTATTTTTTCGGACTTCTGTTTTCGCTTCTAGGATAACATTTAGAGCTGACTGTACATCCTTCGGTTGTCTAGGCAATCTTGAAATCGTAAACTCTTTTCATTAATCACCGTTTGTGATTTTAGCCATTACCAGGCTATTTTTTCGGACTTTTATGCTTATTCGGCCAATCGGTCTACTCCGCTCTTGGGAGTTAGGGATATCAGGTGTGAGGTTCCTGATTTTGCCCTTCGCTATCGGTCTTGACCTATATGTCCTTGTCATGGTGGGAAATCTTAGCCTATATACAGTGCTATAGGTTTCAGGATCCACCCAGGCTTGTGCTAGTATGAGTCCTAGCGCCTGTTTTATGTTATGGACTAGGTATGGTGATTGCAAGTATGTTAGTGTTTGTGTGCTGGTATGGGTTATTAGGGTTTCGATACAGGCTTATTGATCCCCTTTTTTTGATATTACTTGGATGTACTTGCTGTAGGTTTGTTTCAGCCATCTTGTTGTTTATTTCCCTTTTCCTCCCTGTATGGACCCAAATCCTTTCTTCTTTATATCGTATTATTTACTGAGTAATATTGAATGATTCAGTTTTATCGTGATTTCTCGTTAGTTTGGAAAATTATGTGTGCTTATTACTAGTTATGTGGGATCGTTTGGGTTGATAGCGAGTTTCCTGCTTCTTTTGAGTGCCACATTTTGATTGATTGATATAGATTTTACTTTGCAATCCTACTTTGACTCAATACTGTATTTCCTTTGTGGTAAAAGCGCGCCTATATTCGGCCAATCAAATGCAGCCTTAGATTGGGGGCTTATGTATTTCGTATTACCTGATTTGTAAGCTGGTACAATATTAACCCGGTATGATGAGAGGGGAATTTTGCTGTTTGATTTAATTTAATATTTAATTTATTTTCCATAAACGTTTTAATGGATATTTATGAAGGGACTATATGATTAAGTATTAATATATTGTTTGGGGTTATTGGTGTGGAGTATAACACCTGTCCAAGACATATTTTGGCTGCCTACGTGTTTGTTTCCGTAAGGACAAAGAAATTGTAATTGATAGAGTTTCGGTTTTATTCAATTTACTAAAAAAATTGTAAGGAAAGGGTATATTTGCGTTGTTAGTCATAGTAAAAATTTATTTGAGGTGATAAAATTTAGAGCTAGTTAGCTTTTTATATAATTACATTGTGATTTAAATTCATATTTATGCAGTAAGGTAGATTTAAGTAAATTTTTGTAGATTTAAGTAGTTTAAATAGATTTTACTTTACCTTAGCTTTTCCTAGTGTAGTATCTTTTATGTGAAGTGAATCATCCAATATTATCCTTTAAAAGTCCGGGAGCTCAGAAAAACACCTCCTGCCCTGTTCGACAGTCCCGCGAGACCTCCAATCGATCTCTCCTGGCGCAAATGAAGAACACCATGATTTTATATACTTCAAGCACGGACGCGAAGAAAAACATCTTTATACTCACTTCACATATTAAATACTAGCCACAATAACGAACGAGGAAGCATAAAACACATATACACTATCGACACAAACGGATGAGATAAAAACCACACATCTATATAATAT
Source organism: Potamilus streckersoni (assembly GCA_016746295.1). Lineage (NCBI taxonomy): Eukaryota > Metazoa > Mollusca > Bivalvia > Unionida > Unionidae > Potamilus > Potamilus streckersoni. The sequence continues at coordinate 175,142 of JAEAOA010000749.1, forward strand.
CCATACAACGAACGAGCAAGAATAAAACACACAAATATATTATCAACACAAACGGATGTGAAGAAAAAACACACACCCATATAATATCCACTCCAACGCATAAGCAAAGATTGGCAAATTGAAAAGTGTTTATTTCAAAAAATCTGGATAGACATGAGAGGGGCTTTTTCTAAGAACTTCGAATGCACTAAACTAATGGTGGAACCGTCCTGGTTCTCTTTTTTCTTCCCTCTATGTCAGACCTTGAATTTGTGTCGTCTCTCCAGTTCCCAGCCTTGCAGTTGTCACTCCAACACCTCCAAGGACTCATGCTCCCAATGTTTCAATTTGAGGGACGGCGTCTCTCGGTCGTTGTATTTTGAATTTGGTATTGGTAGTGGCTGCGGTGGTGATACTAGTTGTGGAGGTGTCCTCACTTCAGGCTTGACTACACAACTACACACATACAGATCTCATGATGAGGTGAGGCAAGATTCCTTGCTTTTTTCTTTCTCCTATTCTTTCTTTCCATTCTCTACCTACTCCTTTATCCTAGCTTCTTCTTCATTAGCTTCCAATAAACACCGGGCATACTCCAGATGCATCTGAAGTTTAACAATATTGCAATTCTGCTACTCATTTTTTTTTCACGTTAACAGCTCAGCGTTGGGTAGCAGGTCTGACTGACAGACCGAAAATTATTAAAGTTGCTTACGCTAGCATAGAGCTCTTGCGAGTAGTTTATGCTCAATGACTGAACCTTTTAATTGGTCAATGGTTTTGGAATGATGCGACACTTATGTACGATATCCGTAATTTTCAATTGCATGTCAAGTGGAAGTCAAAATCTGTCTATTTGTTCTAGCGGACGTTCTTTATCCCCGACTTTGTGTAAGTCACTTGTGCAATTGACCTAAGATCTGAGCTAAATATTATTTGTATTTAATTGGTAGTTTGTGTATTAAGCGTATTTCCATTATCAAAAATATACCAATCGGGCGGGTGTCAGAAACCCTGTGATTTTTGGTCACGCATCGTTAGCCTTAGTTGGTTGTTTTTGATGACCGAGAGTCTCAAGGATCAAGGTCATCATATGTAGTGGTGTAATCGAATGAGGCTATCGATTCCCAATAGAAGTGCCTCTCGTATAGATAAGGTAATGGGGGAAAGATACAGGAGAGTGGGGCAAGGAGATTCTTGATGGAAAAATCTGTCAACAGCAAGGCTTGCTGTTGCTAGGTTTCCAACCAGATGTTTGCTAGTTCTCCCTAGCACCTGATTTAGTCCTCTTGTGTTAGTAGAAGCTGAGAGTGGCATAGAAAGTAGATGAACAATGGCTTATGATAGTTCATCTTTGTATCACACAGGCTTGTTGTACGCAGGACTCCACCCATGTGTTGCTAGCTTGTTTTTCCTAACACCTTTCGTAGGTCCTTTTGTGAGTTGGGGTGTTAGATAAGGGTGGGTGAAAAAAAAGGGTTTGGTTGTGGTCTTATTGTCAAAAGCCTTTTGCAACACAGGCTGTTTGCTTTCAGGATTCAATCAAGGTGTGTATGTATTTTCCCTAGCACCTGTTTTGGATCTTTTTATTATTTGAAACAGGAGGCTGAAGAAAGGGTTGTTTCAAGAGGGGTATGAGAGTAGGAGGATAGAGTAGAGTTGTGGGCCTTGTAGCTTGGAGTTTACGACATCACCGTCTTACGAGGTGAATGTTTCACTCGTTGTTCTGTTTTGTTTGCTTGTCTGGTGGGCTAGTGCATGCCCAGATATGTTCCAGAGCTTGCTCGGAGAGGTGGATCAGTCATTGTCCAGTTTTATGCCAGAGCGAGCACGGAAATACCAGATGGGCGGACACGAACGTGATGAAAATTTTAATGTAGGAATATGTGTATCAGGAAAACTTGACTTGATATAAAAATATTATCACATCAATCGCGCGGACCTAATTACAAACACTCACATTGAGTCTTTACTCTTTTACGTACAAACACAGACATGCATGATTCCACAAGAAAGAAAACAAAGGGTGGATTGTTTACTGACAAAAGAAACGAAGTGCTTATAGACAAGCTTCTATTAATTTTTTTGAAATTTTAAACGTTTTGGCAAATTGAACGAGTATATATTTTCGAGAGTATTGGGTAACCCTGAATAGAGCTGGCTTTTTACTCACCGGCGTAATGGTAATCTTTCTTTACTATCAAAGATTGCGTTCGCGTCTGGTAACAGGCTTTCCTACAGGATAATCCCTGCTTCTGCGAAAATAGAAAGAAAATTCTTCGGTGTCCACATGGCAGACGATAAAACCTCTGTCTGTTTCTAGCTGTTGGTGCTGCTGTTGTTGCTGTTCGTCTTCTCTCTGATTATAAAGTCTGTATTCCTCCGACCATTCTTCTTTATCTTTCTTAATTGCATTTCTACAGACCTCTTCTATGAGGTGTTGGTCTATAGATAACGTCCTGACATACTCGATCTCTTTAGGATTGTCAAATATAAATTGACGTAAGCTTCTTTTAGCTAGTCTGGAAGGCATGTTCATAGGTGGACGAGTGAACCATGGATGGCCTGACTGGAAACGTACCTGCTTATATTTTACAATTGCTTACGCGACAGAAAACATCTCTACTGGGTTTTGGTTGAGTTGGAACGTTATGATAAATCATGTCATGGCGAGGGATAGAGAGGTCAATTATCATATATTCACAGCGGTTTATTAAAATAAACGACAGGCATTTGTTTTTAAAAAATGCATATTTTGTATTCAACAAATAACTAATAACTAACAATAACATAATACATTTTTAAACAAGTTTGACAACGTTAACAACATTGTGCAATCGTGTGAGATTTTCAATGATGGAAGACACGAGGCCTTTGGTGTGCTCAACATTTTAAACTAATTACAAAAGATAGACATAATGGTCACAAAAACATCTACTTTCTCATCGTTTATAGAAAAATGACCATCTAAATAAGTTACTTAATGTTCTATAAAATATCCCAGACTGCTTTAATGGAAAAATATACTCAATGTTGTCCACACAACATGGAATCGTTTCCTTGTAATTTCACATTATTTAGTCTTGTTGTCTGTGCATTGCTATTCATAAAGTCAATTATGTCGTCTTCCAAAGTGATAATCCATACGAATAAAAATACTCCACAAAATCATCTTTAAGGTAGTAGACGACAACCCAGTGAATTCTTGAGAGATGAGTGTTGTCCCTGTTGATGACATAAGCTTGATGATCTTGAAATTTGCGATGAGTTAGTTCATCATTAATACACATGACAGGATTCTAGGAAGCTGTATACGTGCTGTTGTTCAAAATATAATAATGTTCTCAGGTATCCATTCAATTGGCTTATTCGTTTTTTTTCCCACAGGTAATTATAACTAATCAATTCAATTTTGACTTTGTGCTTGAAAATCTCTGACAAGTAACCGTTTCTTCGCCTAGTCTCCCAACCCTGGGCTAAGAGAGCTTCGATGTGATAGATCTCCTGAGTACTCAATGGAGGACATGAATGGTCCATCAAAGTTTTCTTCTTGGTTCATCATCAAACATTTGAATTTGACTGGGATGATCGTTTTGTCACACATATCAATATTTCTTGACCAGTTCCGAAATTTTATCCACAAGGTGTTTAGCAAAACACGACACTTGTTTTGGCCATTTGGAGGCGACTACGATTTTTTCCTCGTCGTCTTTGTCTTGGGGTTCAGCTTTCACGGTGTCCTCACATTCCATAGATTCTTTACCATTCAAACGTGAATAAGAGTCTTCCATAGTATATAATAAACTAGAACGATTTCTCTCAGTCTGTGGATTTATATGGTATTATCGAATTCGGCATACATGATATCTCGAGAAGAAAATCTGCAAACTGAAGTTCCACACGCAGATAACCGGATGGTGGAAATGTTTCTCGTCGCTGCCTTGGACTGGAGTGAAATCAAAGTCCCACAGAGTGCAACCTCCTGTATGCTCTTTGTACAAAATGCCAGGACTGATGTTTGTTCCTAGATTTTCGCTAGCTTCGTACAGTGACAAGTACAATCTCAAGTAATTTTTTAGGTTAAAGTTAGGTACGATGGTCTTGGTACACAAGGTCTTGCCATCGCGACTGACTTCTATCTTGGACACATTGTAATGCTTAAGTTCGAAATGATTGGCAGTGACGGCTCTGTTACGTGCTGCATAGTTGATGATACCAACGACTAAACGTTTGGGTAACCGTCCTTGGAACAGATGAACTTCGATCATGGATCGGAGTCCAGTAGCAATGGTGAAACCTTTCACTGCTACGCGTCGAATCGGATAGTTGGCGGTTGGTCTGCTCAAAGTGTGACTGATCTCGTTTCCCGATTAAGGTAAGACTTCTACGCAACGCACGTAAAGTCTGACTTCTTGGATGATGGTTTTGTTCTCGTTGATATTAGCCATCAAATGGAAGGGAACATTGCTACTATTCAGTCTCAGGCGAATATCCTCTCCATTTGGCAAATACTTATCTAGCAACCACATGTCCAAATGCAAAAGATACTTGCAGGATTTTCTTTTATCGACTGTTTAAACTGTGTCACTAAACGTAGTCATCTCACCTTCAGTGTCAAGTTTCCATACCTTGCAAACATCCACATGAGTGTTGTTGGCCTCTTTTCCGTTCGGCAATTGATTTTCCAAGTACTCTCGGTAAGGGTAAGTATCTACGCTACTGCTGACCACTATGCTATTCAAGTAAACATCAACTTCCCTGAACATGGAATGCATGAAATTGTTGACAAAAGATACTCTAGCACCGTTTTCCGGAGCGGTGTTATCCGTTTTGTAACTTTTAGTTTCAGATACAAGTAACTGCTATTCCAGGTAATCTTCGAACTGTCCTTTGATTTCAAACTCGATGGTAGCTGAATCAGTCAAAAAGGAGACGAAATGAAATTTGATCAATAGGGACTCTTGACGCGTCATCAGTGTGTGTGTATGTGAGGGGGGGGGGCCTGGCAATCAAATCCAGTTCCGACTTGGAACAGGTAGAAGACTCACTGCATAATATTCTCTATGTAATGTTACAATAATAAAAGAACGACTAGGTCTCGAACCGTTTTTTTTTCTTAGTCTTTCTAGCTCTAGGGTTGGGAAATACTCTGAAGGAGTGTGTTCGTCATCCTTTCTACTTTGTCCTTGCTGTGACTCTAGGGAAGCAGGAATGTCTGACTCAGCAGCAATCGTGGCATTTATATGAGTTTAGCGTCAGCCCAAAATATCTTTGAATGTTTGAAGCAATACATTTTAGCCTTCTCTCAAGAAAGATTATTTGGGCTTTTGTTTGTCAAAGATGATAATGTGAAGAAATGCTATGCCCTGCGTCGATGTAGCATCTTTTAAGGCATGCAATCCACGTTCCACCCTCGGTTTCGACACTGGAGCCACTTTACGAAAGGCGGATGTTATTATATTTCCTAACAAAAAGTCCTTGTTGTCGAGCAATTCCTATGCACACAGGACATGTGACTGTCAAGAGGTTAGAGTACTCGTTTTCTGAAACGGAGTTTCAGTGTAACTTTCCCTTTGGTGAATGAAATGTTGTGTCCCAAATCTCCTTTTGTAGCAATGTTTACAGTGTAAAAATATCACTAACTGACATGTAAATAGTGAGGATATACACATTCGCGATGAGCATGATAGGTGTTTCCGATTTTCTAGTCAGCAGCCGTGGCAGAATCCACTTTGGAAGGAATGACACGCAGTAACGGTACGGAGGTGTATCCCACCACTTTGTACTCCACTACATCGGAGTACATAAACATAAAATCCATTCCTTAGTTTATTTCTAGCGGGAATCGAAAAGATGTTGCAAAATCCAAATTACTAGTTTTGGCTGGTATTTTGCTTCGAGCCCTGATCATACTAAGATCTCCACCTAAAATGTCATTCAATTGAGGACAAAATTTAATGGTCACTGTTCTGTCCTCCAAACATTTGAAAAGTAGGCTTAAAGTTATGTTGTGTACTATATCTTGTTAATTCTTCTGGCTTTCTCAAAGGTTTTACCAAACGTGAATTTGGAACTGTAATTAATTCCTTTGACTGAATGATGACTACTAAAATAATAGCCCGCAAGGTATTTGAATTGATATGTGAAGCGATTCGTTTTGAGGTGTTTTGTTCATCAATTAAGCTGTAGCGGGACTTGTATCCATGGCTGTTAGTACTTGTTGGTCACGAACTTCCACCAAAAACGTGTTTTGATTTTCAGTGACGCTTATGATTTGTGTCGGGTGAATCAATTCTAAACATGCGCCACTTCCTAATGGGAGTCTTGATTAAATTTGGATGGTCTGAGGTAATCTGGCCATGTAACAGCACAAAGTATTATTGTGAAACACCTCAATATAACTGTCACTGGGCAATGTTAAATAAAATTTGTAATTCATAATTTCAAAGTACTAGTGTCCGACTGGTCGGTTAAAGTTAGAGGAGCGTTTTAATGAGGGTGGTTGTGTTGATTAGGGTGACTGTTGGAAGAGTGACTGACATTAGAAGCATGGTTCTCGTTCTTGTTATTCCTGTGAGAAACGTATTTCAGGGAAAAATTAGGAAGATGATAACCTATTCATCTGCTGGGTAAAATGGTATACATGCTTTGGTTTCCTTATTGCAAACTCTAATTAGCAATGGCAGCATCGATGACAAAATACACCACAAAGATTTCACAGATAAAGACGATTTGTATTTTAGGCACCCATTTTCTACACCACACGAACAAGGATTGCTTTGTAGATCTTGCACATAAGATCTGGGTTGAGAAAAGTTCGCTGTTGTTGTAGAGGCTGTGATTGAGGTTGTGTTGAAGAAAGGCATGATTCTCAAATCTTTTTATAGTCGATGATTTGCAAAGCTTCGATCCATGTGTCAAAACGCGACAGATATCCTTTACAATGAGCTTTGTCTTCTTTGGCACTACGTTTTCCCACTTCTCGTGTTTTTTTTATTGAGAAGAGAATGTTTTTATTTCGTACACTTTGTCTTCTTGTTTGGTAACACGTTGCAACTCGAGCAATTTAAGCGTTCCTTTCAATACGTTCCCGTCCATGTCTTCCAATTTAAAGACGGGAGGATAACGACCACGCACTCTTTCACTGACACGAAACAATTCGGTGGTCCTTTTAGGTAAGTAACCTTTGCCGAAAGTACGTTTGCTTTTGGGAGTGCGTACCCGATCTCCTACTGCCAAAACTCCACCTTTCTTGGGGACAGTCACCGTCGGGGACGTACCAAACAGGTGCTCGAAGACGGACACGTCGTTACCGGGAGTCACTTTTTGGGAGCTTAGGGGTCACGTTAAATGCTCCGATGGTACAATTGGTTGTACGATTGGACGAGGTGCGGGAAGACGGCCATTCTTTGTGAGTGCGTTCTTTCAAGGTACATTGAATACGTTCCACGAGCTGGCTGTGGTTTCAGGATTCTTGGTGATGAAAAATTGAATGTCAACGTTTCTACAGTTCTTTTCGGAAAGCATGGGTTAGAAATTCGGTGCTAAGTCGGTTTTCCATTGAAGAGGGTGACGACCACTTTGTTTAAACACCAGTTTCAAGGATCATAGTACACACTGCTTGATTTGGACATACATGGCACGAGCCATGCAAATTTGGAAAAGACGTCGATGGCACAAAATAAATATTTGTAACCACGATTGTAGACGGCCAAATGAGAGACATCTGTTAAATCAACTTTACATTTTTGGTAAATGCCTACCACTCGGGTGCGACGTCTGAAAAATTATCATCGAATGAGTTTGTGTACGTGGCTTGCTCATGTAACCATCGTTGCATTTGAATAATCGGACACTTTTCAGTCTTGTTTTTGCAGCACAATATAGTTTCTATATTCCACCGTAACCGGCATGATGAGATAGATCGTAACCAAATTCTGACTAAGACCTTATCCATTTCTTTAAAAACTTAATCCAATCTTAGCTGATGCTACTATGGATGGGGTGAGAGGGTGGTTTTGAAACGCCTTTACGTGTCAGATGTGCTTCGGGGGTCGACGTCGAAGGAAGGTTTTATAATGGTGTTACTGGTGGTGGTATTGGGATGACTTTGTCTGCTATACTTTTTCCACCTCAGGATTTTCTTCTCATCTTTTTCCACTTCTGTCAAAGGATGAGTGGACATCGGCTTTTTAACCCAAGCTTTAAGGTCTTCTCGTTGGGGTGTTGTGGAAGGGGTCAACAAGGTAATGCTATCTTACCAGGAATGTAAGGTGCATTTTATACTGGAATGCGTCGCCATTGATTGTGTTAACGTCGTATCAATACCAAGGCTTAATCAAATGCGAAGTCTTGCCTCCCACCGACTTGAACTATCCCGTCATACCTTACTATTACCACGGAAAGCTGATTTCTTCTTTGTGACGAACCTATGCTTAAACCTGTAGCCAAGACCAATATTGTCATCACACCGATGACGAACATAGACTGATAGGAACTTGAGTCAGCGTGGATATATTTCGACACGTGGAACTGGGATACAAGGGATAACTAGTAAAACGAGTACCACTTTCCAAAGATAGAAATTTTACAAAAGGCTTCTTCTCTGGCTATGTCAACGCATGTTTGAAACTCTGCCAAGAAGCCAGCTGTTTCTATAGGTGGTCCTAAGCATTACTGCTAAGAACACCAAGAGAAACGAGTAGAATTTCATACAGACTGCAAAGGATTAAAGATTAATCATCAAACGAGTCAAATGGAGAACTTTGGTGTATAGAAGCAACGTTTGCAGTCTGGAGGGGATCAATACTTGAGTAAGATAACCTACCGATCGCAAAAAATTTACGCTTACGAGTCGTGTACCAGAAACGAGTGCGACTTCACAAACAGTTCACTTTACCGTACGGACACGCTGGTATTGATCAATATATAAATGAGAAGACTTTCAAGACAGGCATTTCATTTATGAGGAGATATGCCTAGCTAGAATAATCAATCATTGCTACAGACAAAAGCAAACGAGGGGTTCAATTTCAGTAATAAACTAGAGTACGATGATGTTCCTTGCGATCGCAATGATGCCGTAGCCTAAGACATCATCGAATCAGCAAGACATAGGACTTTTTTTACCACTACGAGTAAAAACACCGTTGAAAGTGATGCTTTACGTGTAAATGCTACGGTCGCTCAATCATTACCGTACACCTTGCCTCTTTACTGTTTTATACAGTCAACTGCTGTACTGTATCTGATTTTTGTCTTATTTTTATCCTTGTTTTTACGATAAATCAATTAGCCAAAACTTACCCTCATACAAGTAAATACATGTAAACAGAAATGTAGATGAAAAGGAGTAATAATGCAGATATAGTAAGATGAGCACTGACATGTACATGTGTATTGATAGAGAAACGAGTTAGTAGAAAAGGGTTTGGAAAGAGATTATTTAAGAGAGAGAGATGGGGAGGGAGGGAGGGAGGGAGAGAGTTTGATAAAATACACTTACGTGAAAGATTAATCGACATTTGGTGGATATGAACACTAAGTAAAGATGATTACATGCTCTGGTGAGATTTATGGATAATTGCATATAGCCACAGTCAATATATATTTTGCCCAGAGACCACACGATAAATACAAAATATAGGACCTCACTCTTTTCACATTTGATTTTACACTTTTCCATGGTAAAACTTGAATTTAACTATGCTACATGTGTCCCAGACTTTTGACAAGAGAACATGTACTGAGATAATAGTCATCATAAAACTCCACAATCGAAAGTAAATACTACATCTGGAGATGTCTACCTTCACCTGAAATATTTATCATAAACTTCATTTGTTTTTTTTGTTTTTGTTTTTGTTTCATTTTTTGCTGCAGCATGTGTCTTCATGTGTACCTTCCAGTTCCCGCTTTGACTAAACATCAAACGTAACACTTAAATTGTTTATCTATATTATGTTTCCTCTTGTGCAAATTTAAATCTACACACTGAATAAACCTTTCCTTTAAGTTTCCTACAAATGTGTCCAGATAGTTATTTGCATTATTCTGACTCTATATTCTGAGTTGTTATCTGATATTTTCACCCCATGATATAAAGACTTTTATTTTGTAAGTTCATCACACACTTTGAATACTTTTATCATATTCTTGGTTTTAAATTGTGTGATTTTCAATCAAGTAGATTTCACAATAATGCTCAGGGACTCAATATCCACATTGTCTTGTTGAAACACTTCAGAGAATTGTCCCACTATTCCATGAACGTCTTAAAGAATCCTAAAATTATCACATATGTCACATAGTTTACTCTCTGCATCAGAACTACCCTTTATAGCATCATGTTGCAGCATGGCATACACATATGGGTAACATTCCACTATTGTTCACACTGTTGCTTCAAGAGGGAACAATCGGAAACTTTCTGGTTCCATCAGAGTAAAATATTAGATGTTTATGATTGTCCATAATGTCAACCTCGGATCTATGTTTATTGTAACGCACTGCAGAAGTACTGAATTAACTATACATCTTCTTAACAATGTGCTAATATACGTTGAAGAATTTAACATCCCAACATTCTTGACATGCAGCAAGTGCGAGCTTATAAGCAACACAGTGTATTGCCATTAGGTGCTTGGAGTGATATTGCTTTAGTATGGCACCAACACCATGACAGATGCACCATTACTAGACAATGTCATATGCTTGCTGAGAATTGTTCTTTCCCCTCAAGCAACTTAACAATTTTAGAAATAATCCTTGCAGGTTTTGCATCTATAACACTTACACAATCCACAAAATTAATCACTGACATATTATCGTATTAAGACACTTCCCATAAACATTGAGCTTTGTGTAGACAGCCACATCTGTACTTTTATAAGTAATATGTCCAAAAAATTCAGAAATAGTCGTGTTTGGTTTGTGTCTACTACGTCTTCTAAATTAGAGTATATGGCCTAAAATATGTCCATCTGTTTTTCTTCACTAGAGTAAAATTTACAATGTTCTGAAAGGTTTGGACATTTGTTCTTTATTTGGAGAGTGATTACTTTGTTGCATTGCCAAAGAGACTGACCCTCTTTCACTATGTAATATAAGGTGGTGAATTGTGCCTCTTTTATGCTGATACAATCATCTTTTAACTCCCATTGCTTCTGCTCCTCAAAAAGCTAAATTCATAAATGTTTCATTACAGTCTTTATTATGCTAAATATTATTGAAACAATATTAAGCTGTCAAATGTCTTGTATACACTGCAAGATAATGCCAGTAAAAGTGATAATTTTGGTAGTTTACTAGTTTTCATTATAACTTCCAAGATTAATTAATTTTAAAAAATGAATAAGTATAGCTTATTCGAACTAATGTTAACAAAATGTTTGTACGTTCATTAGAACATGGTGATGTCTGTAAAACATATTAATTTGTTCGAAAATTAATCGCGGTAATTACTTACTATATTAATGTTGCTTTTATATTTTTTAATTAATTGTAAAGTAATGAATATAATGAACGTCGAAAAGGAAATTAATGATTGACTTGACATTTTACTAAACTTTCAAACAATTATTATTTACATCTAACTGAAGTTTATGTCAGGGTGAGGTTTGGAAAGCAAACACACATAACACCTTACATAACAAAAGTAGTAATACTTGTATTAGTAAGGAGAGCTCGAATATATAGAAAAGAAACGCTTACTTACATGTTCAACCGTTTGTCTGCGTCTTTTTGCAGGATGAGTTTAAGCGACAATTAGGTCGTCTCTAAATGTATCAGGCCTAGAAGCAAAGCTCGAAGGACTATTATACTGAGAAATTTACCATTTCTGCCAAATCTTTACTAGTACTGTCCACAAAAAAAATGTCACACTATTGTATTGAGATAAACAACAGCTCTGTTTCATAAATATTATTATCGTATGAAATGTAAAGAAGTATAAATCATACTTCAAATCACCAATCAGTCAATTCCGTTCTTTTTTGCCAAGATAATATGGATCCAATTCCAGAAAGGGATCCAAATGTCCTATATCGTGCACCACCTGCACTATGTCCATATAGAGTTTGTTATTGTCTCCTTACCAGCATCCCTGAAACATTTCACAAATATATTGCTGGTGATAGACCATCTGTTAAAATATCATTTGAATGGAACGTTCTAAAGAAAAGGGAAAACATAACCCTAGGTGTCAAACATGATCTCCAGTCACTCTTCACCATTTTCATTTCTGGTAAACCCCTCTCAGCGTCAGAAGAGTGGGATGGGATTGTCAGGGTATGGTCAATCAATGACAGCATATTCTTGCAGTCAGCAGCACATGATTTGGCAACTGTGAGCCAAATCAATGCATAGATGTCTTTGTAACTGCAGGATAACATAGTACATTAACAAACATTGTTAATCTGAATTAATCAACGCTTAATATTCTTATTGAAATGTTTTCAAATGTTTCTTTATTTCGTTCAGTGGTTAACAAGATACTATGCTAAATGAAACATTATTAGTAAATCTGGCATCAGTGATCTTTCTTCTACTTGTTTTTAAGTATTTGAATATACACAACTTGTTGTAGACTGTACTCTTCAATGAGTCATAATCCAATTGCTATCCATTAGCATCCACACCTGCACTGACAATAACTGGCCGGAAATGCTCCATCTGATGTCTATACAATTTGAACATCTACACGTTCTTTATAGAACCCCTCCTAAATAACTACATACATCGATATATAAAAATATGAGAATGGGCAAAACATCAACAGTCTGATGAAAACAGCAATTGTAAATTACCTGTACTATCTGGTGAAGCTGGCCATGTGTTGAAGTCTGATATCTTGCAAGCACTATAACACGATCATCTCGGTTCTCAAGATATGAGATTAAGGATGTTGTCACTTCCTCTCTGGTTGTTTCGATCAAATCATTTTCACCGATGTTTACATCTGTCGGCACAGAAATACTGCAAAGTCATCCCTGTAAAATATGCTGGGGTTAAAACAACGTACTTGACTTTTGTTATAAAAATGTAAAGCCGTGTTATGACAATTTATATTCTTAGAATATCTGGAATGACATGAGTATTAAGACCACAAATAATTGTATTCGTCTACTGATATTATAGTTAGTGATTACAACAGTGTGGCAATAGTGAATTGTTTATCACAAGTATTTACAGTTTTGCAATGATTTGTTGATTTCTCGATTAATAAGGGCATAATTAGTTAATGGGAACATTGTAATTATCATTGTCGATATTCAGGTCGTCTACTTGGAGGAATTATATTTATTCCATTCCTGAAGCATAGATACAACTTCGATGGATAAAGATTTTTGAGTTTGCTTGTAAATTAAGCTGAACATTAAAACAGTTGCTGGTAATTAAAATAGGTTTATTTGCATGAAAATATGTTGAAAGTATTTCCCGTCGACAACTTCAAGGAGAAGCAAAAAAACTTAAATTAAAGATATATGGTTGAATAAACGTTGACCCCCTTCCCCAAGTTACGGGCTTGGATGTATATTTTTTTTGGGGGGGGTATGAAGCACTAAACCCCAGACTGCAATATTTTAACATTTGAAAATTTACACATTTATGTTATCTTGTCCAAAAAGCAATGTTCTATGGTCTCGATCTTTCAGACACGTGAGTGACATTTTACTTTCTTATTTAGCTGAAAGAAGTGTGGGGATACAAAAGAATGTAACAATAAAGAAGTGTGGGGATACAAAAGAATGTAACAATAAAGAAGTGTGGGGATACAAAAGAATGTAACAATAAAGAAGTGTGGGGATACAAAAGAATGTAACAATAAAGAAGTGTGGGGATACAAAAGAATGTAACAATAAAGAAGTGTGGGGATACAAAAGAATGTAACAATAAAGAAGTGTGGGGATACAAAAGAATGTAACAATAAAGAAGTGTAGGGATACAAAAGAATGTAACAATAAAGAAGTGTGGGGATACAAAAGAATATAACAATAAAGAAGTGTGGGGATACAAAAGAATGTAACAATAAAGAAGTGTGGGGATACAAACGAATGTAACAATAAAGAAGTGTGGGGATACAAAAGAATGTAACAATAAAGAAAACAATGACTTAAATAATAATCTTCCGATGTGTCAACATGGTTACAGTGACATACATCGTGGATCAGAATTCTCTGAAGAACATAGTAGAACTTTAAAATGATTATGCACAACATGATACTTCTAGACAGTAATTACTTACGATTTACTTTTTAATTCATTTATTTCCAAGGCAGCGTGAACATAAGCCACATAAATTTAATAAGGACAAGATTATATCCTAAATACATTAGCATCTTTTGGAACGAAGTTCTTTGTACATGAATAGGTTCTCAAGCGGCTTTACAGTTGATTTTTATTATTTACTGAAATAGCACACTTAGATTCCTAACATACGAACTTATATTACAAATCTAAATGTTATCAACTGCAGTACAGGTCATTCAATTTTAAAATATTACATTTTTAAAAGTAATACAAATCATTTTTAGTAAAACTTTCACTTCACTGAAACATTTCTTTGCCAAATAATGAGCGTTTGTCAGAAGTTAGCAGAGTTTCATGTCACGTGATTTGGTAGGAGAACCGATCTATCATCTTACGGAAGGTCAATAAGGCGGAATATTTTCAAATCTTAAATGCCCATGCTCAGAGATTTTGATTTAATTAACATTACTATTTTTTTAGAAATCACTAAAATTTTAATTCCCAACAAATTACGTCATTCTGCCTGGATATCTCCACGTTATATAATTATTTATTCATTCTTGTAATGAAGAAAAATATAAAAACTATTCTTATTATTATAGAAAAACTATCTGTATTGAAAGGATATGCCAATAACGTAATCGTAATAAATTTATGTAATTCTTGTAATTACTTTGGTACTAATATACCGTATATAGTTTCCCGTTTGTGACTGTTAGGCATTCGGCTAACGAGCCAAAAAGAGCCTAAAACTAACAAAGATGTAAACTAAACGTTTTGAATAGTCTTTCCATGTACATTTGTGTGATAAGCCTTTTTTAGTTTATTACTCTGGTCGAGGGAAAAAAGTGTAACATCACGTCATTTTTCATTTAATTTATTATAGATTAATTAGGATCAAATTACCAAACTTCCGTTCTTAATGTCGGACCATAATTGGAGCTGTAAAACTAAGTGCACAAAATAGGGATGGTTTCTGGTAATAGAAGCGCAACTTTCCGAGGCGGAATTTCCTTTTTATGACTGTTTACATTGGTCACTGATTTGATTCTACAGAACATCTGCTGAAGTCAAATCTCTTTTAGAGAATAGCGTGAACAAATGCAGAATGTTGATAGCCGAAGCTTAGAAGCCCTTTGGACTATTAACATTTTGAAAGTTATTAGTCAGAAAGAAAATCTACTAGCATCAGGCCGCGAACTATAGCTAATATCGAGCAGTCTACGACTAAGGAAATGTTTTGATTTGCAGATTAGAATTACCACTGAGTTAAAGTTTCCACATTATTTTCACTACTGTCAGATAATCCTTGCTTTTTCATTAGAATATGACTTAAAAAAAATTGTCAATCCAAATAATATATTTTTTTCCAAACATTAGGCCAGGCATCGCGCACTTTCTGACACTTGTCTACTGTTTCATCGGACCTATCACGTTTAGCATCTTTAGCACTCTTCTGAATTTCATTAAAATCTTCCTCAGTTATCCCCAAAATAATTATTTTATGGCATTAGGTTCAACTCTCGATGTATTTTGATTTCGAAGTTGAGTGCACTATTTATTCGGCTACAATCAGTAAACCACACATTAACAGCAATTGCGCTGGGCTTTTTGTTGTTGCAAAATATGCTTTTTTTCCTTACTGACGAGAAAATATACCATCTAGCAATATTTTAAGCGACAACATTTTCGGCTGATAAAAATTTGTATACATGTACACAGTCTTGCTTTGAAGTGGAGAATTTCAAAGGAACCATGACAGGAAGCCGCAAACTCGGATATAAAAATGCACTGGCATCTATCAAAATGCACTGACATCTATAGTTACATAAATAATAATAAATATTATATGCACTGGCGTCTATAAAAATGCACTGGCATCTATTATTACATAAATAATAATAAATAATAAATAAATAATAATAATAGTATTGTTACATAAATAATTCCTTTGTTCATATTTATAAACGATTACCGCACCGCTAGGCCTATTTCGTTTTCATTTTTTTGCTTTCACATTCTTTGCATATTTATTTCAACGGTTTCTTTATTCAGAAATAAAAATATGGTGAAGAAAGTCATAATCCTAGGCTAATTAAATTAATTACTGCATAATCAACATTTAAAACTGTCCTTGTCCTTCTTACGCTATTAATTGTTAATCGAGTTTAACAATTGCACATGTCTGCTATACTATTTGTAATTGTAAACTGGTGTTGACACGTGTGAGCCAGACTAGTTGCAATTTTATCCATATAGCCTGAATAGTGTATCAACAGGACGGTAATTGACTTAAATTGATATTAATTTATTTTAAAAGATAATCACTTTGTCAAAGGAATCATTTCAATATCTCATTTATTTTAGCATATCTGTTTTCATATTTTCCCGTCCTTACCCTGTCTTATTCCTTCTCTCAATATCAAACATTATTAAAAGTTTACTTATTTGACAGTACTATTTTTGAGAAATCCTTAAAATTTAACAAAGCTAAAATTTATAAATCATAGGAATCCATGGCACAGTACGATAGATTAAACTGTTGTGTAAGCCTTAATCTAAGTAGCTTTGAAATATCACTTGACAGTAAAAGTTATCATATATTACAGACTGGAGTAAAACAGATATAAACCAACAGCTACTTTATATTATACGTTGACTAGGGTTCTAGGGGAAAATACTTGCGGGGCAGTCTGTAGTCCCCTTCCTAGCTGTGCTGATGTCTCATAGTTAATAAATAGTATAGAACGCCTTCTGCTGTTGTTCTTCAATAAAAAAAAAATAACGTTACATGTTAGCAGTGGTAAAACCGCGGGATTAAAAGAAATGATCAGAGTGGAAAATGACTTTTTCTGAATTTACAAATCCAGACAAATTGGACTTTTCGAGACCTGAAATTTGGGAAAAGTGGTTTTAAACAGAGGAAAAAAGTCAAGCAAATACCCTAATTTTTCCATGGGAAGTTAGGTTGATGACGTTTTTTTTTTGTTCGTTTAACCTAACAGAGGAAGATCAAAGGATGTGGAGGACCGTGAAAAATAATTTCGTGCGAATTTCATTCCAAAGAGGAATGCAAATTTTGAAAGGGCCAAATGTAATCGAAGAAAACAGGAAGAGTGAGAAACAGTGGACAGTTTTGTTACAACCATATATGATTTAGCTGATAATTGTAATGTCGAACCACTGCATGAAGAAATGATCAGAGATTGACTTTTAGTTGGAATTCCAGATTAAAAATTGCAGTTAGTTGAAAATTGAACATTAGAGTCTAACATTAGTGATGTTCAACAAAATTAGGCTATAGAAAAGCAACCATCAACTATACAAGCAACTGGAGAACGAACGACTGAAACGGATATAGTAAAATTTTCTTCACTGAAATATGAGAAGCAGAAGCATAAAATATCAAACGTTCAACAAAATAATTTAAGCAGAATAGGATGCATGAGATTTGGAAACAATTTTAATCGTTCTCGGGACAAATGTTCACCAAAGGAAGCAGAATGCTGCAATTGTAAGAAAGGGGAACATTATGCAAAATGCTGTCTTTTAAAATGAGTTGTTTGTGGAACCTATATTTCAAGGTACCATTAACACAAAAAGGGTCATACGTAGATAACGCCTTTGAGATCGAACAATGCTTACTTTTATTCAAGATTAATACTGGAGCTGATGTGATTGAAATTCCTGAAAGGTATTTACAAAAAATCGGAGGCAAAAATCTATCAAAGTCTGCGCGACAACTAGACTGGAAATCTCTGAGCTTAAAGTGCTGCGAAAATTTACATGTGGACTTGAATCGAACAATGTGCTCAGTGTACAAGACATATTTGTTGTAAATGGACTGAATCAAGCGTTCATGGGCAGGCGCGCTATTCAGGCACACAAGATTATTGAACAGGTAAATATATCCTCAAAAGATGCCTCTGTTAAAAGCTAACAAAGTTCAAGCAATACTCACGATAAATCTATAAATCTGGATAGAGATTATCTCGAAATAAAATCCCAAATTTGTTTAAAGGCCAGGGAAAAACAAAATAGTACTATAACATAGCTCTGGACAAAAAATGACAAACATTGTGCCTTATCTGTCCCAAGGAATATTCTTATCCTTTCATTAAAAAAGTTCAAGATGAGTTGGATAGAATGGAAAATATGAGTGCTATTCAAAAGTAGATCAACATCCTTAGTGCTGCTCTGCAATAGTTGTGGTTCCGAAACTTAACGGTACTGTAAGAATTTACGTGGATCAAACTAAACTGAATGAAGCAGTTAAAAGAGAATCACCTACTACCATCAATTAATCGGTTCAAGAATCTTTTGCAAAAATAGCAGGTGTAATGTTTTTCACTAAACTTGATGCAAACTAATGATTGTGGCAGATACATCTATCTGAACATTTACTATGACCAAGAACTTGCATTACTTATTTTGGTATGTTTCATTTAATTACCTTCCATTTGGAATCAGTTCCGCGCCAGATTTGTTCCCAATAGGATATCTGAAACTCTAGATCGACATAGCAGAACACTCTGTCACATGGACAATGTTCTGGGTTTTGGGGAACCGAAGAAACAGCATCATGAAAGACCAACAATTGTAATGAAATCAATGTAAAAGGCCGGTATCAGTATGAACGCTGAAAAGGCTGAATTTTCGGGACTCTCCATTAGGTTTTTTGAGCATGTTGTTAACGAAAACAGTTGCCGACCTGGTCCGGAAAAAGTGAAAACTATATCTAAAATGGAAACACCGAAATGTGTAACAGAAAGATACGACGATTTCATTGTATGGCAAAATTAGTTCGGCGAATGTAGACCATAATTGGCAGAAAAATCAAAACGATTAGGTGAGCTATGGAAATGGTGGACTTGGACTCGTGAACTTGCGGTCCAGATCAAGAACATTTTTTAGAGATATCAAGCTAGAAGTGATATTTTTTTTTACCAACTTTAAGGAATTATGATCCATATAGAGAAATAGTTGGATCTAAAGATTCTATCTCCATTTGTACTAGGTGCTATTATACAGCAGAAGCACGGTAGCACTCTGAGACCGGGGGCGTTCGCATCGCCAGGTTTGTCAGAAACTGACCAACGCTATGCTCAAATAGAAAGGAGACCCTTGGAATCACTTGGGCATTAGAATGATTCATTAGCTATTTAACTTTGTCACAATTCAAACTTGAAACTGCCACAAAAGAGCACAAAATTTCGGATATTTAACACCAGGAATTCAACGCGTTAAAATACGTTTGATCAGATTCAACTTTTGCATAGTTCATGTTGCTGGCAAAAACTCTATTAATAGCTGATGCTCTATTCAGAGCACCTTTTTGTTATTACTCTGAGAGTGACAGAGAATATCACGCTGAAGCTATTGCCTATGTTGATTTCGTAGTTAGTAATTTTCTCGCATCAAATACTCGACTTGCACAAATAAAATCTGAATATCGCAATGATTCGATTTTCAAATAACTTCCACAATTCTGTAAAAAAAAGGTTGGCCAGAAAAATATTGACTGAAAACTTAAATCGTACTTAGTAGATAGATGAAAATTTTTTAATTCAGAATGGTGTTTTTTTTGAAAGGTATAAGCCTCGTTTACCAGAATCTCTTCAAAAAGAAATCATAGCGAGAATTCATGATGGTCACCAAGGCATAGGCAAATGCCAAGAACGTGCCAAAAGGTCAAAAGGTCAATTTGGTGGAAAGATCTAAGCACTCAGCTAAAACACCTGGTAAAGTCTTGCCAAAATTGCATCGAATGCTCATAAGATCAAACCAAACCAATGATACTAATTGAACGTCCTAGTCGACCTTGGCAAAAAGTCTCAACAGACATGTTTGAACTGAATGGTCATTTCTCACGATAAAAATAACAAAATTGCAAGACACAGCTTCAAAAACTCTTCTCAATCATCTCAAATTTAATCTTTGCGCATCACTGTATACCAGAGGTATTAGTTTTAGTCTGCAATACACATCCGCAATACTCATAGAATTTTTGACAAATTACGGATTCGGGCATATTACGTGCAGTCCAAATACTTCACAGAGCAATGGTCTTGCTGAAAGAGATTTTCAAACAATTAAAATAATGTTTAAAAATGCAAACTTTATTAAAATAGTTCTTTTGACATATCGTGCAACATCATTACAGCACTACCGAATTATTGATGTGAAGAATATTACAAACTACTTTGTCAATGGCACCGAAAAATGTACAACAATAATGGCCATATTTAATGAAACTGAAGAAATCGGAAAATTATTAAAAGCAAACTCAAAAGGGAAGTTATAATCGTCGACACAACATCGCGCCCGAAATATAAAAACTTTTCCGATAGGCAATAAAGTTTGGATTAAATATCATTTTGCTTGAGGCATTGTTAAATATGAAGCATCTATACCTCGTCCATACATGATTGTAACTGACGTGGGAGAGACACGGCGTAATAGGAGAAATTTAATTCCCATGCCTACCACATTATTAGAGCCTTTCAGAGTGACTGTTTCAAACATTGATACTTTGATTCAGATGAAAGCAAGGTAGTGCTAACCAGTAAAAACGGATATTTCACACATTCGGGAAGAATGTTGTTGTTGTTGTTGTTGTTGTTTGGCTTAACGCCATTTTCAGCACACGATAGGCTATTCATGGCGGCCAGTATTAATGGTGGAGGAAGAAACCGAGAAATCACCGGAAAGAACCACCGACCCACGAGAAGCTACTGGCAAGCTTTCTCACATATCTACATTAGCCGAATCCTAGACTCGAACACACGCAGACAGATGTGAGATGGCAGTGATCGGTAACGGACAGCGCTTTAGACCACTCGGCCACTCGGGGCCCCCCGAGAAGAATGTAAAAACCACCTAAGAAATTGAATATGTAAAACTGAAGCTAAATTAGCTGGCTCAGGAATGAGGTCTTCAGATCAGATTATTTTAATTGTTATCTTTCTCAGGAAGGGAAATATAGGGTAAGCCTTAATCTAAGTTACTTTAAATGTCACATACCACTAAATGTAATCAGATGTTCCACATTGTATTATGACCGATATACACCAACAACTGGTTTAGTTATATGTTCACTATAGTTTACATTATATGGGAAAACTACTTTCAGTGCAGTCTTCGCCACTTCCTAGCTGTACTGATGTATTTAATAAATAGTATTGAACAGTTCTTCTTCAACAACAAAAAACATTACATAAATTGTAAAGGACAAAGAGTATTATTATGAAATAATGAGAAGGTGTTAGTTAAATTCTTCTTTTTACCATGATACAATTTACTGCATAACCAGACGAATATATTGCAAAGACGATAGATTTATAGCATTAAGAAGGAGAGGTGGAAATTGTAACTGTACTGTCTTATAACAATGAATATGATATTTGTCATTGTTTTGATTTTCTTTTATTCATTTCTCTCTGGGTAATAATCTTATAAAATGGTACCATTTTAAGTACTGAATATAATCAATAAATTTTACAACGATTGGATTACGTAAATAATACTGTCTTATAGTGTTTAGAGGTACAAATTTCCTTGACAAACCGATACAAGTCATCATACAATCGATAAAAACAAACGGTAAGAATTTGATTTGACCCAATGCTAAATTTTAAGAAAGCTGCAAAAATAGGTTACTCTACATCTGCCACTATGACAAAAAAAAATCATTGATGAAAATATATTATAACTATCATTGTGAACGAAATCTGGGTACATATAATGATCGTAATTTACATGTATTACAAACTCTATTGCTTTCACTTCACGATTACTAAAACTCGCAAAGTTTGCAGAGTTAATGATTAACTAACTAGCTAGTTCTACACTGATACAGTTGAATGACACAAAGACAGATTTATGTGCATTTAGACGCATAAGTGGCCACCATGTTGTACTTCCACTAAGGAAATCTCAACAAACATTAAAGATCAAGAAACAAATACAAACTAAAATCTTAGTATTTATCAACAATGTTTCATTTGCAATACTCCACTCCCTAATCATGTATCACAAAACAACAGAAAACTGGAATATGTGCATGTACCTCCAAAACCCACCCTTTGCCAAATGAAACAGATTTTTCTGTTGCTACAGTTGCTGCTTACTTTTACAACTCTGACAAATTAATGTCCCTTTTTGAGACTGTATATTTATTTATAATGTGTGCAGTTGTTATGAAACAGTCTTTCTAAAGAATATCTTACATACATGTATATTGTATGACTTCCATTTTATCATTCATTTACGCATATGTATGACTACTTGTTTTGTACAAATACCTTGTACAAATTTCAAATAAACTAAAAAATTGTGTCATTTAATGGATCTTTAATTCTGAATAAGTATATGAATAGAAAGATTACGCAACGTGATCAAGTATAAACCTACTAGTTGTATCACTGATAGCTCTATTTATGTCATCTACATGAAAAGAGTTAGACCTCTGCCAATTATAATTACTTTGAACGTCATAGATATAGCAAAGCAAATTTTCAAACACTGTCAAATATCTTTTATTTTCAAAATCTTTTTAACTATCCTATGCTTATATTGGTGATATTTTACACTGGTACAAACTCTCTGATATTTGAAATAACAGGTCCAAGATTGCATAATCTTGCCCACCAGAGTCGCATCAGCCGTATAGTAAAATATGCTTTCAAAGTTACTGATTGCATGTTATGAAAACAACTGTATCAAAACGTCTCTCCTTTTCTGTCTTTTTCCATATCTTATGGTTGATCTTTGCCATATGCCAAAGACCTCTATTCCAATATGCTTTTGAAAGGGCCCCGAGTGGCCTAAAGCGATCTCCGTTACGGATCAATGCCATCACACCTCGGTCTGCATGGGTTCGAGTCTAAGATTCGGCGACTGTGGATATGTGAGATAGCTTGCCAGTAGTTTATCGAAGATCGGTAGTTCTCTCCGCGGATTTCCCGGTTTCTTCCTCCACCTTTAATACTGGCCGCCATGCATAGCCTATCATGTGCTGTAAAAATGTCGTTAAGCCAAACCAACAACAACCAATATGCTTTTATCAAGGTGTGTTAAAAAGTTAGTTCAAAACTTGCATATATATATATATATATATATATATATATATATATATATATATATATATATATATATATATATAGATGCAATAAACTGACAACGAACAGTACGAAACTAGTAACTAACTAGCCTAAGCGCTTTCGACTCTGAATGAGTCTTTTTCAAAGGCAAATACAAAACATAGTTACGACAAACAAATAAACACAAAAACGTTGCGTTTGTAAACCTCTACATTTCTATCTTCACAGGTGCTAAAACTATAAATACAACCAGTTTGTATAGACTAGTTGCGGAAACTGAAAACGTTGTATAATTCCCTAAAAGTCTACAAGCCAAAGCGACATCTATTTTTACTTTGTGTACATATGTAACGCAGATTATATCCCGGATATTTGGTTCTATACCGGTTATTCTTATAGTAAAAATTGAAGGATAAGAAGATTTAGAAAATGTTAAATTCTACTAGTGCATAGTTTTCATTTTCTAGTCTTCTTGGTTTAGACCGCTTGGTTTCAATGTTCTAAGGCGGCGTATCCAGTATGATTCCTTTTCCTTCCTGGTTTCGGAACTCCAGCTGTGGTTGTTGGCAATAGCGATAAGTATTATATCACTGAAAGTGTGGCCAGGGAAGGAGAAGTGTTCTGCGACCGGGCTTCTGTACAGCTTTTTTGTCATCCAATCAGATCTATGAAGGTTTATCCTTATGTGTAGCTTTTCAGTTTCTCCCACGTACTGAAGGCCACAGATCTTACATGTGATGAGATAAATCACATTCTCTGTTTTGCACGTTTTGTTTGGACCATGTATGTTTAGTTTTTCTTTAGTCACCGTGCTAGTGAATGTCTTGGTCTCTATCATATGTTGACAGGTTTTGCATCTTTTATCGCCACAGGGTCCAGATTGACTAGGTTGGTTTTGACTAGCGATTGTTGTTAGCTTGGCCCTGACTAGGATGTCCTTTAGGTTTTTTGGTCTCCGGTAAGCTACAGAAGCCCGGTCGCAGAACACTTCTCCTCCCCTGGCCACACTTTCAGTGATATAATACTTATCGCTATTGCCAACAACCACAGCTGGAGTTCCGAAACCAGGAAGGAAAAGGAATCATACTGGATACGCCGCCTTAGAACATTGAAACCAAGCGGTCTAAACCAAGAAGACTAGAAAATGAAAACTATGCACTAGTAGAATTTAACATTTTCTAAATCTTCTTATCCTTCAATTTTTACTATAAGAATAACCGGTATAGAACCAAATATCCGGGATATAATCTGCGTTACATATGTACACAAAGTAAAAATAGATGTCGCTTTGGCTTGTAGACTTTTAGGGAATTATACAACGTTTTCAGTTTCCGCAACTAGTCTATACAAGCTGGTTGTATTTATAGTTTTAGCACATGTGAAGATAGAAATGTAGAGGTTTACAAACGCAACGTTTTTGTGTTTATTTGTTTGTCGTAACTATGTTTTGTATTTGCCTTTGAAAAAGACTCATTCAGAGTCGAAAGCGCTTAGGCTAGTTAGTTACTAGTTTCGTACTGTTCGTCGTCAGTTTATTGCATCTATTTTAATTAATCCCTGACAAACGTGATCCCTTGGTGGATCCAGTACGCTTGAGAGGGTTGTTATTCGCCATATGATTTGTATTCTTTATATATATATATATATATATATATATATATATATATATATATATATATATATATATATATATATGTATGTATGTATGTATGTATATATATATATATATATATATATATATATATATATATATATATATATATATATATATATATATATACAAAATACCCCCCTCCTCCCCCTTTGGTGCATTAGCATTACTGGTAAATTTTTTGAAGCCCATGTATGTTGGACGATCTCTCTGATCTTTGGTCAGATTCAGCTGAATTTTTTGGGAAGAGTCATTTTAAATCGTGTGTATGTATGTATGTATGTATGTATGTATGTATGTATGTATGTATGTATGTATGTATGTATGTATGTAAAAACTATGTTTGCTTAAACATTTCTTGTTCAATTTCTTCTTCAATAACAACAAATGTGACAAATCCATACAAGGTCACCACTAACATGTGATCCAGTATTCCAAAGAATCTGGAGGGAGTTCTCCAGCCACCCTGGGGCAACTTCTCCAGATATGTTGCAGCGAGTTCTCCATGGAGCAATTTCACCCTAGGGATATTATCCATGGAGCAATTTCACCCAAGTTTGTCCTCCATGAGGCGATTTCACACAAAGTATGTTCTCCATGAATTGAGATCTCCATATAACTTCTCTCATGTTCTGCTAAACACTGCTAAGCCACAAAAAAATTAAATAAAATAAAAAAAAAATACCTGACATGAGAAGTTAACAAAGAAAAGAGTATTTATTTTGTACATGATATTGATGAATAAGACGTCAGACAAAATGAATTTGAAATGCTCATTATTATTTGAAAATGGTTTGATGGGATAAAAGATGGAAAGAAAATGATATATCTCTTTGTATTTCTCATTAAGTTATCAGACATATGTAGACAACTATTTTGCTAAAATAGTTTTTCTCTTGTATGAATCCTTGTGTGCTATTTTCAATATCCATTTGGATTGAACATGCTGCCATGCTATATACTGATAAAGTTTTTTTTCTTTTCCGTGTGTGTGCGCGTGTGTGTCCTCGTGTGCAGTTTTAAATATCCACTCTGATTAAACATTTATCACAAAGTTTACACTATTGAACATGTTACCACGCAATACTGATATTGTTTTTCTCCAGTATGTACTCTCATGTTCACTTTTAAATTTCGCCTCATACTTAATATTTTCCCACAAACTTCACACTTTATTGGTTTCTCTCCAGTATGAATCATTGTATGCCGTTTTACTTCATACCTAAATGTTTTTACTCCATTATGCAACCTCATGTGAAGTTATACATGTCCACTTTAATTAAACATTTTATCACACACTTCACACTTATTTGGTTTCTCTCCAGTATGAATCCTCATGTGCAGTTTTAAATTTCCACAACTACAGCATTTTATTCAAACTTCACACAGAAATGTTTTTTCTCTAGCATGCAGCCTCATGTGAATTTTTAAATATCTGCCCTGCTTAAACTTTGATTACACATTACACACTTACATAGTTTTTCTCCAGTATGCATTCCCACGATAACATTAATTCCCACTCTGACATTACCTTTCATCACAAACTTCACACTTAAATGTTTTCTCCCACTGTGTCATCACGTGCACTTTCATATCTCCAATATGATTAAACATCTATCACATTTCACATTTATATGGTTTTTATCCAGTATAAATCTTTTCTTGCCATTTCAAATTTCTACTCTCATTAAATATTGTATAAAACACACACTTAAATACGATTTTTCAGTATCTAGCATTTTCTGTAGTCTTCCGTGTAGATCATGCTCATTCAAGCATCACTCAAGAATGTGGAATAACCACAATAAGTTCCGTTAGTTTGAGTCAACGACAACGCAATTTGTCGAGAAAGAGCACAACAATATGGAATTCCAAGTTTTTGAGCTAGCTCGTAGACCTAATAATCGCATTCGGAAATGAACAATTAGCCTAAGATGTTGGTTTACAAATAATAATATACACAAGAATATGAATTTGATGCGTATATTTTAGCGCATTTGGCTATATTTGAGTGTATTTGACTGTGCCTGAGTTAAACGTCGAGCAGGAAAAACCATCTAGGCGTAATGTGTGTTTCAAACGGAAAGCGATGATGCATACAATGGAAAAACCATATAAGTGTGAAATATGTGATAAAATGTTTACTGAGATTGGAAGTTTAAAATTTCACGTGACAATACATACTGGAGAAAAACCATATAAGTGTAAACTTTGTGATAAAATGTTTAATCGGAACGGAGATTTAAAAGTGCACATGAGGATTCATACTGGAGAGAAGCCATTCAAATGTGAATTGTGTGATAAAATGTTTAATCTGAGGGGAAATTTAAAACTTCACATGAGGATACATACTGGTGAAAAACCATATAAGTGTGAAATATGTAATAAACTGTTTACACGGAATGGATATTTAGAAGTTCACATGAGGATTCATACTGGAGAGAAACTACTTAAATGTGATGCATGTGATGCAAAATTTAGTTTAAGTGGAAGTTTGAAACTTCATATGAGGATTCACACTGGAGAAAAACCATATAAGTGTGATGTGTGTCATAAAATGTTTAATCAAAGTGGAAATTTAAAACGTCACATGAGGGTGCATACTGGAGAAAAACCACATAAATGTGAAATGTGTGGTAAACTGTTTAGTGAGAAAGGAAGTTTAAAACTTCACATGTTAATGCATACTGGGGAAAAACCATACAAATGTGAAGATTGTGATTCAAAATTTAGCAACAGTAGATGTTTGAAACTACATATGAAGACTCACACTGAAGAAAAAGCATTTAAGTGTGGAGTGTGTGATACAGTGTTTAATCAGAGTGGAAATTTAAAACGCCACATGAGGATGCACACTGGAGAAAAACCATATAAATGTGAAGTGTGTGATAAAATGTATACTCAGAAAGGAAATTTAAATCTTCACATAAGAATGCATTCTGAAGAACATTAAAGTCAGAGCTTTGTGATAAATGTTCAATAAAACAATATGAACATTTAAAACTGCACATGTTGACACATACTGGTGAAAAACCATTTAACTTTTGAAATGTGTAATAAAATGTTTAGTATGAGTAGACATTTAAAACAGCACATGAAAATACATATTGGAGATAAGCACTATAATTGTGAACTTTGTGATAAAATGTGGATATTTAAAATAGCACATAAGGATTCATACTGGACAAATGCCACTTAAATAAAATCATTGTCAACATATGTTTTGTAAATCAGATATACAAACAAATATACAATTTTCTTTCCACATTTTATCAAATTAATACATTTTAAAATTATAATGAATATTTCAAATACATTTTTGTCTGATTTTTTTTATTCTTCAATATCATTGACAGTATAAATACTGTTTTCCAAAAATTGATATTTGATAATACAGTTTTTTCAAAAACCAGATTTGATACATTTCATTAAAAATGTTAATGTTTGTATTTGTGACATACAAGTGAGTTGTGCAACAATTGGTGGACTTTATACTGATTGGTATTATAATATCACTGTTCATTGGAGCCATTAATGTGGCTTCTGCTGTAAGTGATGGGAATTTATAGTGTGGTATGTTATATAAGCATTATTAATGGGAGACATACAAATGGCCAGTGTTTTAATTCATAGATTTTATAATAAAGGTCAACCTGTTCAAGTGGCTTGTGTTAAAACTGACAGAGTTTTTGGTGAGGGTTGGTTTCATAACACTGCCCCATTGGAGATTTACAAGTGGCTTGTGTTCATTAGGTATGCTGTCTGAGGATCACACTAATGAAGAGAACAGCAGGTCTTCATGCACTGCAAAGAGAATGACCCTGATTTCTGGCTTGAATATCCCAAATAAAAATGCAGTATGTATGCATAACATAATTTGTATATCTGCATAAATGATAGCTGATGACTGGATATATGTTTGTATAACATATTTTCCCACTGGTGTAATGTAGCTAATATGGTGTTGTGAATAGTGTAAATCTTCCATGATTAGCTCAAGCCCTGCTTAACAACATTTAGTAAAGGTTTTGTATGAGAAAGCCAATATTCAGTGAAGAATTATCTGTGTATAAGAATGAAGATCTCTCTCTCTCTCTCTCTCTCTCTCTCTCTCTCTCTCTCTCTCTCTCTCTCTCTCTCTCTCTCTCTCTCTCTCTCTCTCTCTATCTATCTATCAATCAAGACAAGAGTGTCATTGACTGTTCATTGTTCAGGATGGGCGAAATGGGTTATATTAATAGTTTCATGACTTTCACTCATTTGCCTATTTTAAAAATTGCCAAGTGAATGAAACAATTTAATTTGTTTTCAGGTTTAAATCATAAATTTTCAGATTCTATATCAAAGAACTAATTAACCTGATGCTGTCATTGACTCCCTTCAAGACCATTCCTACCTTTAAAAAAGCATTTCAGAGAGTAAAGTCCTAACACGGCATACAAACATTAAGCAACCCATTAAAGAACACCATACCTGTGAAATATAACTCTAATGTCACAGTCATTGTACAGTTGTAATATATTCTAATATTCATTTTATTCAACAACTTCATTCAACACATTTTCTACCTTTAAGTTGTCTTTTTTCTAGCACTCATGAGTCACGATAGACTTGAATCTCAGGGAGAGGTGACTTCTCCTTTGGGACAGAACAGGGAGAGGTGAGAGCTTAACAGGTAAAAATGGGAGCAAAGCAAGGAACATATCTATATACATGTATGTTGTGTGTTTTCTTTCTCATATTTTAATTTTAATTATATCCTCTATCTCTCAGTATGCAGTTTTAACAATACTTGGTGTTATTTGATTATTATCAGCATATTATGTATGTGTATACAGATTGTTTTATTCATATGAATATTTGTATGTATAGACTGAGATATATGCATTGAATTTTTCCCTTATGACTTTAACTTAACCACTCTCTTTCTAGATTCACTAGAGCAATCCATTGATAGTATTGCAAAATTGTGGTTTTATTATTTGCCTGCATACTAGTGGTAATGACATATATTGGCTAAATAATATTTTGTATTTTCACAAAAATGGGTGATGTCAATAAACAAAATTGACCTTACAATGTTTGGTTCAATTCCACAATAACAAAACAAAGCACTGATTTCATGTGTTTGTAGAAAAAAAAATCATCTATGACATAATATTTAGACTTTGCTTTAATTAAATTATATATTTTCTCCAATCTATTTACTCATTTATTTATGAAAGAAAATAGACAATCTATTGAAGTGGTATTTCATAGACACAAAAATGTCTGCTATGACATGTTAACTTACAGTTTGAAACTGATTTAGCAAGAAAATTATGCAAATTAGAGTTAAATTTAAAGTCTTCATTTTAGAAAATTAATTTAAAATGTGCTCTTCAACGATTAGATTAAATAAAGAATATTTAAATAGTGATATTTGAATTTGGAAACAGAATTTGGTATATTTTCATTATCTATGATATAGTACAAACCATATGGACCATGCCTGTGAATTTACTCATTTTAAATTAAATAAAATTTGTTCTTTTACACTTTAGCACTATTTTTCTTTAACTAAGGTCTATTAGGCCATGATTATCGATTGCTCTGCTCATTAACTGTCAACAAGAAACATCTACATGAAAATTATCTCTCGCTATGGACTTTTTGCAGTGGTGACTATATACTAAACTTGGGTCAAAATAAGATGTGTCGAGTAGATTTGTCACAATCGAGGATAGTAACAATTTGTTTAGTAATATGCTTAGCATTCATTGTGACATCACAACGTGCAACATTCTATCCTGATTATACTAGATTTCACCTTTAGGTTCATTTCATGCAAATATGTCTACGTACTTTAACATTGATTTTGTCGTATTCACCTAACAGGCCATATTAATAATGTCCTTCCCAAGGAATATGAATGTACACAAATCCAAATGAAGTGAATACTTGCCACTTAAAGGTATGGTAACTCAAATACTAAAAAATGACACCCATTACTGAAATGGTCAGTGTTGAATGCCTACATGACTCATGTGACTTGTACTATAGTACTGTACAGTTGGGCTATCTTCTGGAATTCAAGCAATTTTATCGTGCTTGGCAAAGTGTGAATGGCTATTAAAACATTAGGATGTGAAAGAGTTTGTAAGGATGCTTAGTATGAACACAACATATTTCTATTTGGGCTAATTCATAAGTTATGGACAACAGTGATAGAGCATCTCAAAAGTCATAAACCACAATCAGTCATAGCACATAAAAAAATCACAATGCAAAGTCATTTTAACTTTCTAAGGAAAGAAATTGAAGTTTATATCTTTCAGGTGACTTAGTCATCCACTAAACCTGTAAGCATGACATCTGAGGACTAAACACGTCTTGCAGCAAATAACACCAATAACGTAAATATAACTATGGGGTATTGGACCCTTGTGTCCCCAATGGTGTAATGGTACTATTATTTTCCTATAAATATTGCAAATATCCAGTAATTAGCTCAAACCGTGCTTAACAACATTTAGTAAATTTTTTATATGTGGAAGTCGATTTCAATTAAAAGGCTTATCTGTGCATAAAAATGAAATTATATATATATATATATATATATATATATATATATATATATATAAAGACAAGAGTCTCATTGACTGTTCATTGTTCAGGATGAGGCAAATGAGTTTCATAAATAGTTGCATGGCTTGTACTTACTTACCTGTCTCAGAATTCCCAAGTAAATAATACAATTTGATATGTTTTCAAGTTTAAGTCATGAATTTTTATAGAATTGAATTTTCACAGAATTTAAGTTTTATCAATTATCAAAAATATAATTGATCTGATGCTGTTTATTGAGATAAATGTACAAGGAATAGACTACGTTTAGTGGAACTATTTTGTTGACATCTGTTCTTAGCAACATAGTGAACAAAGTTTAACATTGTTATTATTTAGTTTCAAAACAGTTTCAGACATAATTGATTTCAAAGTGTTTCAGTTCTTTGTTTGGATTTTAATTAAATTTATATCCATATAAAGCATGATATTGTATGGGCAATGAAGATAGATCGAGATCATTGTATATATATATATATATATATATATATATATATATATATATATATATATATATATATATATATATATAACATATGAATACATTAGATAAAACATTTTAAAGTAGAATTTATTTCTTGATGTCTCTCATCTACTGATACATGATGCTTTTCCACACCAAAATAGTACTTAAAAATAGTATTTTGTGTGATTTTATGTTTCTAAAACTATAAATAAGAACACAAATAAACTTCTTAAAATCATCACTTAGTTCATGTTTGTCATTTTACCACATATAAAAAACAGCTTTTTCATTTCATTTTCTTTTTAACCCTTTGACACAACAAGTACCATGCTGTTCACTAACCCTGAAAATGTTACACACCTTTACTAACTTTGTGTGTGAAATCTTGTAAGGACAATATCTTTAACATCATTATTTCATTCATCATTTCCCTGTTGTCTCTACAGATCATAGAATCTCTTCAAGATTATAGACTCCCTTTATGATCTTTCCTACCTTTAAAACAGTACATGTATCTCGTAGAGAAAATTTCAAACTGGTAACCACTTATACACCTCTCATATCTCAACTTTTCTTGTCGTGCAGCAACGCCCTTCATGGTCTTTTCTACTTTGAACATAATTAATATTTTTAAATGGCAAATGCGCATAATACAGCAACTTGGAAAAACTCGTGTAATTGTTAAAAAGCAGGTCTTTGTGGCAGCAGTAAAATTCATTTAAGATATGTACTATGCTGAAGCTTTTTTTTTCTCTAATTCTGTCATACCTTAATTTCATATTTGACTGTGTTGAATGAAGATTAATTCTTGATATTTCAAAAGTCAATAATTACAATGTATATTTAAGACCCGAGCTATGGCCAAAGAGATTAATTTATGAATCTTTTTTTAATCATGTTCATCATTTAAGAACTTTAAGGGACCTCAGACAGCATGTCTGAAAACTAATTAAAACTTACCTAATGATTCTTAAACTGATTCCATTATAACAAACAACGGTAAATCGGAACCCTCATACCAATCATTTATAGTATATAAACAATAAGACTGAATCAGTTTTGTTTTCCATGTCTAATAAAATTTTTCTAAAGCCTCTTCTACTATCATGACAATAAGTAGAATTCTTAAACTGCTGGATGCCAGAATTTATGCATAATGTACTGGAAAATTCCACATCAAAATTCAGATAAAACAAAAGGGCAAACTTATCATAAAAATTCTTTATCAAAAAGTTTACTATTGTTTTCTTTTAAAGGTCACCAGCCATACTCCAACATGTTTCTGTTGACATCAGATTTGCATTACATAATTAAAAGCACTTATACTCGCACAAACACGTAAAAAAACAATCAAGTATAAAGAAGAAATAATTTAATTACTCGAATAAGACGTATACAACGCGTTTACTTCCCCTTAGCTACGATTTCCAACCTATAGAGAATGCCAGCCGAAAATGACGTATAAGGAAGTACATGCTTCTTGTCGAAATATAAAACATTACAAACCATGGATAAGGAACATTTGGATGAAACTACTGAAAACTAATTTACTGTTCAGCCTTATATCGATATGCGTACGCGATGCACTAGATTGTGTTGCTTTTAAAACTGTTCCATTGTTTCGAATTAGTTTGAAAATTTCCGTTAATGCATGTAAAAAGGAACCGATGTTGGATTATCTATGTCGGCTGACTTTATTTTTAAACAAAAATGAGACTTAAAAGAATCAGAAGGAACCAAACTTTGACTTCCTTATGTCGGCTGACTTAAAAAGAAAAATCGGCACATAAAATATACCAAAGTCAGTTTTGGGTTTGTTTTCTTTGCAATAATATAACCTCTGTTTGATACTCTGTCGGAAAGTTTAATGAAAGAGTTTGTTGCTCGCTCCAAATTGTGTTTTATACATCATCCCTGGTTTCTATTTGTTTCCCAGATGTGATCATAATTTATGTTTGCAGGGCAAATAGTATACACAACAACAACGTGCTTTAAGAACACTTGTAACCCATGCTTGCGAAACGATTAACATTTGCACTCACAGTGGATGTATTTTAAAATAATGATTTTTTTTTCGAGACAGCGTCGCATAGTTAACCTGGATATAATACAATCTTGGCCAGTGTCCACCTTGTAAAGTCATGCGTGAATGGCAGTTGTCTTCAAGCAATCGGGTGATATTTTCATCTCTTTTGTGATTTTGTTATCTGACAAAAGCGATATACACAACAGTAAGGACGCATACACAAACATGCATCGACTACATACGTTCATAGATATATTTATTCTTTAAAAAATTTCGCGTGATAAAATAAGGAGTTAATGATAACAATGCAAGTTTAGTTTCTTTCATGTTTTTTTTGTTCAAATTTTTATCATTTTTGTACCTTGCAAGGGAAGAGGCATAAAATCAACATAAAATTAATTCCTTTCTTATATGTATGGAATAATGGAGTAAATATGATATTGACTATTAATGACAAGTGAACACACTAAGATAACTTAAAAAATAAAAACAAACAACAAGATTAACTGGTAAGAGCTTCATTTTGCAGCAACATTGACACAATTCTCAACATTATTCTCTCTCTCTCTCTCTCTCTCTCTCTCTCTCTCTCTCTCTCTCTCTCTCTCTCTCTCTCTCTCTCTCGTGCAAGTGAATGCAGTGTTACAACGTCAAGCATAAAATTAAATATAGTATTTTTAATATCTCATGTATACTGCCTTTAGAAAAATGTTTATATATTCTGTAGAATATTATCTGTTACATTTTATTGTTTAATAACTGAATATTGATAATCTGACCGGAAGACTTAAACTGAGAATGTCGTTGTGCAGATGTATATATTTTTCAGCATAAAATATGTATATAAATATTTGAATTAGAACGATCAAGATATCTCTGGTTGTGTTTTCTTTCAAGTAGGATAATTTAATCTAAATCTATAATTTCGTATAATTTAGTTTTTACTTAAAACCTTTTCCTGAAACTTATCTTACATATCATCTAATTGTTGTTTTAAGAAAAATAAATTTTTCAAACTAATAAGTTGAGCCGAATTGTCTTTCCAGTTGGGCCGAATTGTCTTGGGCCAAATTGACTATAATCCGGCTTTAATGATACAACTTTCCCATCCCCTCACCCTATTATAACTCACAGCGTGAACTCATTTTTTTTTCTAGCAAACAAGGTCTGAAAAAGAAAGAACCCTTTTCCCCATCATCACTCTTTTGGTTAAATCCTTATACAACACAGTGCATCATATTTGCTGTACAAAAGTACGATCGTAAGGTATATCACGCAGACATTTACGTCGGGAAATTAAACACTTGAATAGCTAGGTTTTAATAGAAGGGTTAAATGTATGTCATATCCTTGTTTGGCATAAACTACCAATTGTTTGCGGAGGATGCAGAATAATACTTTTTCATTTACAAAAGTGGATTTTTAAGTCTAAACATTTTAATGGTATGCATACATAACAAATGGGTTATGTTTATGACTATAATAATATCACACGTTTGTACAATATAGAAGGCCAGTAACCTTTAATGTTCTTCATAGGCATTGCTTCTGAAAATCGTATGTACCTTCACATTCTAGTCAACACGTATTGTTTACCTAACATGGTCTTATATAAGTGACTCTCAAAGTCTGCCATTATTCTGCTAATAGTTCTACAAATGTAGGAAATGGTTGCAAACGAGCCTTATATATATTTTGATTGGGTTTTACTACCATTTAAAAAATGTGACTTGATATACAGTATTTAAAAATATTTCTTGTTTTGGCCAATAAAGATATTTCGAGTTCATGCGATAAGTCTCACTGATGCATAAATAGCCAGCCGAACGGCGCTTTATAGGTACAGAATGTGCTGATATGTTACCCTTAGTAGAATAACCACAATAAATTGTATAAGAGAGAGAGTCGCTTTGATCATGGTTGACAAATACCAGAAACAGAATTGACGTCAATAAAAACTTACCTAGAAATGTACATTTGTTACAGAAAAAGTTAATGATTATCATCATTCTTAATAGTTCTTTTGCCTAAGCTGTATTAACTGCAAAAACCAAGTAGAGGTCAAAAATGTTAATATTGTTTGGATCAATTTTCAGTTCCAAAGGAGACTTAATAATATTTACAAGTTGATCAACCACAACCTTACCTCCATCTATGTAACTGTCTTGTGTTTCTAAAGATGTCATTGTTTTTTACTCTTGCATGGCTTGAAAATGAGCCTTGAGGATATATTTACAAAATGGAGAGGAAAATTATCAATGACACTTTACTTCCCGAATAAAACCTTTGGTTAACAGAACAATTCTTAGATAATAGCAAAATACATGATATTAAAAGACTGAAAAAGTTATTCAAGACGGTATTAGCGTCATCAAAAAGAAATATGCCGAAGGTAGCAACTAATAACTAAAAGAGTACAATCCCATGCTTCCTTCGAAGTATTTAGTTTATCGTCATTGCAATAAATTATACGGTTAATCTATGGCCAAACCAATGCCGTTTGGTGGATTAGCGTTGCATAAAGGCTCAGCAGTTTTTTTTGGAGACAGGAAAAAGATAGCCGACGAAGTTTCATGTTTCCTTGAGGTTGATCTCGATTATCCAACCTCGCTACACAAATTGCACAACGACTCTCCTTTCTGTGCAGAGTTGATGGTTATAGTATGTTATCTCAGATAAAACAAGCGTTAGCATTGTCGCGACAAAATTCTCTAGCCAAAAAATCTAGTCCCAAATTTATTCGATGAGAAAAATTATATTTTACATTACAAAGTTCTTCAACAAGCAGTTGATGCCGGTCTCATGCTGAGAAAAGTTCACCGTGTACGAAACTAAAAACCAGTCACCGTGGATGAGAGGTTACATTAACTCGAGCACTTCGAGAAGAGCTGCTGAGAAAACTGACTTCTAGAAAATCTTTTAGCTTATAAAAAATGCTGTTGTTGGTAAGACGATGGAAGATATTATTAGAAAAGGGGTAAATGTCGATCTGGTTAATGGTGTCCATCGCAGAAACAAACTTGAGTCAGACGATGATTGTTTTCAGTAAAAGAAATTTAACGAAAATCTTCTTTCGATCCAATGAAGAAAAAAAAATTTAAAATTAAACAAGACAATTTACGTTGGAGCTTCCGTGTTAGATTTATCGAAATGGCTGATGTACGAATTTCATTATAATTTTTTAAACGTCAATCGCCATCCAGTAGACTATTGTTTACTGATACCGATTCTCTTTTGTATGAAATCGAATGTGAGGCCGTCTATCAAGTTATGTATGAAAACTGAGGGCTGTTTGATCTTTCCGATTACCCTAGTGATAATAAATTGCATGACACGAATAAAAAGGTTGTTGATAAGCTCAAAGGCGAAATAAACTCGAGCATCATCAAAAACGTTATCGTATTGCGAAGTAAAATGTACGCGGTATTGTTCGACTAAGTAAAATAAAGAAAAAAGCAATAGGTCTGCCTCGCGATGTTGTGGAAAACTTTATGAAATTAAACGATTGAAATACGCGCTAGATGGTGGTGTTAGTTTTATAAGAGCAACGGCTGGTCGAACAAATCGTCATAAACTTAAAACAGATGCAATTATCAAACGTGGATTGATAAATTTTGATGATAAACGTTATTGCGAAAACGGGGT
Source organism: Potamilus streckersoni (assembly GCA_016746295.1). NCBI lineage: Eukaryota > Metazoa > Mollusca > Bivalvia > Unionida > Unionidae > Potamilus > Potamilus streckersoni. The sequence goes on from JAEAOA010000749.1 coordinate 212,866, forward strand.
TGTTACATTTTCACTTGGACATCGCGAAACAGCTACTCGATCTCTTTTCCTGCGACTAGGGTATGAAATTGTGTGTGAACAGTATAAATAATGATTAAAATTTTAAGTCACACATACCTACAATAGCAAGATCAAATCTTTAACGATAGACTGCAAACCGTTGACCGTTGAAATTCGTAATGAAATATCAAGGATATGTTTTACCACAGCTCGTGACAAGCTAAAACTGTCGCACATTCGATCTGATGACAGCGGATATTCCGATTACCTCGAACAGTTTAGCCAGAAATTATCATCGGCGTTTAAAAATCAGTCTACATAAATATACTAAAACTTACTATCTCGATCCGTCAAAAATATATTTGAGCAACAATAATATCCTTTTCACAAGCTGCAGATGAAAGAGTTGTTCAAATCTTGTCGTCGTGTGAACGGTAAAGTTTAGTTTCTACCATCGCGATGATGAAATATTTCTGATATCCACTGTGTACACATTGATCATTAGTGATGAGGTATACAAATTTAACTTACCTGGTTTCGCTCGGTACAGATATTCTCTTCCAACGGCTAAAAGTATATTCTGACCCGCCTTATATACTAAAACTTAGGAACTCACTATCTAGAACGTTCAAGAAAATCACATGATTGAGTTATTCTGGCAACTTCTCTATCTTCTGTCTGATCGTGATTTAGTCATTCAGGGAATTACATGTATTCTGACGGATCGTTATTGATTTATTCTAGAAATTTCCCTATAATTAGTAGTAGGTAAAAGGCGGGTTATGGAACGCTGACTCCTCAAAGCCCCCAAACAAGTACGGTCGTCTAATATTTTGTCATAGGACATAGTTCATGAAGAATGATGATGTCGATGATGATCTATCATTGGCTCTGGTCATCCAATGGGGGGCGGTGTTAGTGGTGGGTGACAAGGTGGTCGTTCATACTTGTTCTGGGCCTTTGATGAGTCTCTGAGTCAGAATCCGACTTTTTCAACTACTTAAGGAAAAATCCACACCAGGTGCCAGACACTTGGTGATGCCATTTAATTTTGTGTTGAAAAGCGTCACAGAGAACGTACTGCCCTGGGAAAACCCATCTCTTGATCCTGCATATTAGATAGGGTGAAGCCCAGTCGTTCCTTGAATTATCTGGGAGAAAAATTCATAAGAAGGAGGGCAGTCGGCCTTTCACACCCATATTGTGCAGGTCATTAAGTATTCCGTACTTCCATGTCGCGTTATAGTTCTTTTCTAAGTCAAAGAAAATTGCTACCAAGTGTTCCTTTTTAATGAAAGTGTCGCGAATAAATGTTTCCATTCAAACCAGATGATCATTGGTACTATGACCATAATGAAAGCAACTTTGTCAAGGAGATATTAAATTGTTGGTTTCCAATTACCATACTAGCCGAGAATTGATCATTCCTTCCATTGTTTTTAAATAAGCAGCTAGTCAGTGATATGGGTCTATAGTTGGTAGGATCTGTGCTACCTTTTCCTGGTTTGGGAATTTGTATTACTGTTGCTTCCTAAGGACTGGTAATGATGGTTCTGGAAGGTGTTTCAAAAGCTGGTAATGATATCGTCAGGCCTAGTGGATGTATCATGGACCTTATTCAATGACTCTATAAGTTCCGACAATGAAAACAGTTGGTTATAACACTCAGAGCTAATTGATGTGAATTTCATCGGTGATTTTCTTTTTGACCTATTAACCTTCGGAAAGCCTCTGAATAATTGGATGATAATTATTTTTTAGAGAAACAATCAGCAGCATGTATATTAGCTATTTTATGTTTTCTGTTTTGATTGTTGCTGTTCAGTTATAGATATCGAAAAGGATTGTTTTCTATTTCCATTTATTTTACGGATAGTGTCCCAAACTTTCTTTACAAAGAACAAGAATTTAAAGTTTAAACATATTTTTTCCATAATGCTCTTTTGCTTTCTTTAATCGGGCAACCAGTTTTGTTCCGAACAATACATTACTTAGTTAAGTTTTCAGGTGTTGGACGATTATTAAACTTTTTCAGTGTTCAGTGGTTCCTGTATGTTGTCTAATGGCTTCTTTACATTCTTGGTGAACTACGGTTTTGGGGTTCTTTAACAGTTTGGTAAGTACTTAGGGATGGATGAAGTAAATTGTCAAATAGGGTCTTTGTCATTTAGGATGGTATTCCTGCTAAGCTGTACAAATTCGGCCTAGTCAGATTTATTTAAATCCCACCATGGAATTGCATCATCAGTTGAAACATTGGTGTTCTTAAAAGAGATTGGAAAGTGATTACTGATGTGAAGGTCATCAGTGACCTTCAATTAAAGTCCAAAATTGTCAAGTTGATACATGTGTATTTAACCGTTCCTGGGTGTATGTTGGAGATTTGGCTTTTTATAGACAAAAATCATGTCTAGTACAGTGAAACCTGTCTTGAAAGACCACTGCTTTGTGAGACCACCTCGTCTTGAGAGACCATATTCTCAGTTTACAAACCAGCTGATTATATAGCACTGTGACCTGTTATGAGAGGCTACCTGTCTTGAGAGACCATATTTTTCTGGCAAAAAGGGTGGTCTTTCAAGACAGGTTCTACTGTAATGAAATCTGCAACCTTTTTCTGAATATTAGAAGATATTACAACTTTACACTCACTTGTACTATTCCAAAAAAGTGTTATATTTTATGGCAGTCATTCCAAGCAGTGGCATGATGCTTGCATGCCATGTTTATAATTAAATCTTTGGAACATACCAAGAGAATAAAATTTGAATCTATTATCTTTAAAGATTTCATCAAAAAATTTAATAAAAGGCTGACAATTTTTTATGGTTAGTGAAAAGTATGTAACCTGCTGAGCTCTGAAAGATCAAAAACAAGTCTTGCATTAAAATAAACATGATGTTTATGTGTGATACAATGATAAACAAGAACAAAGTGATGATTTTAGGAAGTATATTGGTGTTCTTATTTACAGTTTCATAAACATAAAAAGTCACAAAATACTGATATTATGAACTAATTGTTTGGACAATGGAAGATCCCTTCAACATGTGCTATCATGTGTATCAGCATTTGATGTAGATTACGAAATACAATCTATCTTTGTGCTTTATTCAATATATATCAATATATATGTTTAATTTACAGTAATCTCTCTCTATTCATTGCCCAAAACAGTGTGCTTTTTATAGGGAACATAAATCTAATAACAATGCAAATGAAGCAGCTAAAACAAAATTAATGTTAAATTTTGTTCACCAAGAACAGATGTCTAGAAAGCAGTTACTCTAAATCAATTTCATAGGTGTAAGAAAATATTAAATAAATTTTTTTGTTTTTGTCTGATTTACCTCAACAAACAGCATCAGATTAATTACATGTTTGGTTTGGAATCAAACTTTTCTGTGAAAATTCATAGGACTTAAACTGGAAAGCAAATCACTTGGGAATTGTTAATCAGGTGAGTGAAAGTCATTAAACTATGAAGCTCATTTTGCCCATTATGAACAATGAAGAGACAATGAGAAATGAGACTGTTGTCTTACTCAATAGAGGATCTCAAATGGGTAATGATTTAATATTGAATTTATGAAACAAGTTTAATAATGTCCAGTTTTTGCGATCCTTGGCTGAGCCATATTTCAGTCAAGGGAATAATTTTCTCCATTTTTTTTAAAGTTAGATCCACGGTTACCCTTTTATGTTCTGCTTCCTAGTGTACACTGTTGTAATCTGCACATCACTTTCTAGTGCAACAAGCATTGAGGATTGCAACAAGCATTGAGGATAAACATCTGGACATCTTATTGAACTTAATGGAGATTAGGAAAAGCTGATCAGTCATAACATTGCCTATGCTAGTCTGGTTTTCTGTTTCATATGCTCTGTATAGTGGAGTGAAATGCAGGGGCATACAAAACAGGGAAGCAGAAAATGCCATCACTCATCCAAAACATTGGATATTAAAAAAAATCCTGATTTGTTGTGCAAAAAAAAAAATGCTTGAGGGAGCATCCCTGACACACAAATGTGGTAAAGGGAAACACTGCCTATCAGTTATAGCGCAGGTAATGTGCATGGCTCAGATAAAGTGTTATCATAACATCTCTCATAAAATCAACCAAATCTACAACAAGTCACTTGTTTGCCATAATACAAGCATTAATGTAACAATATTAATGATAGGTATCATATTTATTTTTTTTAAAACTTTTAAAAAATGCATATTTTAAACAAACAGAATATTTATATTGTAAATGATATTGAAGAATAAAAAGTCAGACAAAATCATATTTGAAATGTTTATTGTTATTTCTAAATGTGTTTATTTGATAAAACATGAAAACAAAATGATTTACTTTTATATTTTTGTATACCTCATTAAGTTAGCAAACTTATTTTGACAACAATTTTACTTAAATGGTTTATTCCCATTATGAATCCTCAAAGTATTTTTTTAAAAATCCACTCTGAGTGAACATTTTATCAAAAATTTTACCTTATATAGTTTATCTCCAGTAAGTATTTCTATGTGCAATTTTAAAAAAGCATACTAAACAGTCTATCACACACTTCATAATTATATGACTTCTCTTCAGTATGCTTCTGGTGAAGTCTTAACTGTGTACATGTAATGAACATTTTATCACAAATATCACACTTAGAAAAAATTTCTCCAGTATGTCTAATCATGTGATATTTTAAATTGTCTTTATGAATAAAAAGTTTATCACATTTCACACTTATATGTTTTTACTCCAGTATGCTTCCTCATGTGAAGTTTTTACTACCCACAGTTATCGCACTATCAAATTATTCTCTGGTATGCCTTCGTATGTGAAGTTTTAAATTGCTATTATGACTAAACATTTTATCACACACTTCACACTTATATGGTTTTTCTCCAGTATGTGTCCTCATGTTAAGTTTTAAATTTCCTCTCTGATTAAACATTTTCTAACAAACTTCACACTTGAATGGTTTTTTCTCCAGTATGAATCCTCATGTGCAGATTTAATTCTACACATGTAATGAACATTTTATCACAAATGTCACACTTAAATGTTTTTTCTCCAGAATGCTTCTGTATGTGAACTTTTAAATATTTATTCTCAGTAAACATTTTATTACATAGTTCACAATTATATGACCTATATGACTTCTCTCCAGTATGCTTCCTTGTGTGAAGTATTAATTGTCCACTTTGACTAAAACTTTTTGCACACATTTCACACTTATATGGTTTTTCTCCAGTATGCTTTCTCATGTGAAGTTTTAAATGTCCATTTTGACTAAACATTTTATTACATATTTCACACTTAAATGGTTTTTCTCCAGTTTGTGTCCTCATGTGAAGTTTTAAACTGCTTCTTACACTAAATTCTGCATTACACACTTCACATTTAAGTGGTTTTTCTCCAGTATGAATCCGTATGTGAAGTTTAAACTTCCATTATCACTAAATTTTGTATCACACACTTCACATTGAAATGTTTTTTCTCCAGTATGCATCCTCGTGTGAAGTTTTAAACTTGCACTACCGATACATTTTGTATCATACACTCCACAGTGAAATGGTTTTTCTCCAGTATGCATCCTTATGTGAAGTTTTAATTATCCAATCTGACTAAAACTTTTTCACATATTTCACACTTATCTGGTTTTTCTCCAGTATGTTTCCTCATGTGAAGTTTTAAATTTCCACTGTGATTAAACGTTTTATGACACACTTTACACTTATACGGTTTTTCTCCATTGTGAATCCTCATGTGAACTTTTAAATAGCTGCTAATACTAAATTTTGCATCACACACTTCACATTGAAATGGTTTTTCTCCAGTATGCATCCTCATGTGACGCTTTAAATTTCCACTAATCATTACATTACATACTTCACACTTTAATGTTTTCTCTCCAGTAGAAATCCTCATTTTCACTTTTAATTCTCCGCTACGACTACTCATTTTATCAAAAGTATGCACTTGTATGGTTTGTCTCCAGTATGTATTGTCATGTGCAGTTTTAAATCTATAGTCTCATTCAACATTTTATCACATATTTCACACCACATGAGTCTGGCAATTTGTTAACAAGGGAGGTAGAAATTTTTGACAACATGAAATCACCTTATCGAGATTATAAATGAAAACATAAAATGAAAGCGTGACCACAACAATCCGCTCGATTCAACGTGTCTCGTGCGTCTTTTATCGCTTTAGAATCGCTAGAAAGTATTAAAAAAAATGCACATATCCATTAAAAAGACAGTAACGTACCAACGCATAACTCTCGGATGACCATTTCATGAATCCAATCCGGAAAATCAACCTTTTCTATTTTCACCATTACGGTCACAAACCCTTTAGAGGATAATGGAGTAGTTTTCAGTAGCTCACATGCGCGATAGGAACCAAACCAAACTCAAATGACTTAAGGTGGCAGGGTACAGTTTCGTATTTTGGCCCCAATCAAATTTCTTTACTTAAGGCTATGGTGTGACGTTTTCAGCAATTATTGTCTATTAATTAAAGATATGGATATATTTGTGAACTAGATGTTTCGGGCTTGTGTTGTTCTTAAAATTGATGTCAGGCATGTGCACCTTCCATATTTACTCTACAATATGGTCATAGAACACAATTAATTTTACTATATTCTCTCTACATTTGCTTCTCAGTACTGAACTTTCCACAGTGTGACAATCAATACAAATCATATGTTAATCTAAAAACCTTCAAAGATGACTCTACGGTGAAGTTCTAGTCAAGGGTTGACCTGCATTTTTTTGAGAGGATGAATTGTAAACAAAATACCAGGCAATGGAACACAGATTTCACTTTCGGATCATCACCATGGCCTTATTACTCAATGTGCACTGTCGCCGAAATACACACAGACAACCACATCATAAGCTCACATTTTAAAAAAAAATACACAATTGCCTTTAAATCCTTATCAAGAATGCCAAAATCTAACTCTAGTATCACCACCAATTTCAGACAGGAAAAAGTGATCTAAAAATAGACTGAGACTACATTCGTGGGTACTGAACCGGATTTTATTAAGTGTGTACTGATGCCATATGTTGATAGTGAATACCAATAGTTGGCTAGGAAGAAGAGCTAGCCTCTCATAGCAGTAATCACGTGGGTCTGGGGCAAGGAGAATATCTCAAAAACGGCTTGGTTGACAACTATTTTCAACTGCATCAGCCTGTTTAGAACACACTGTTTTTGAAGAATTGCCATCCAGGAAAATGGCTTGTGTTTGCACTGTGAGCACCACATGGTCTCAAAAATGACATTCAGATATAAATTTTGGGTTGGGGTGCATAAACTTCTTCCGCTATGAACTGCCGCTGACGTTCCTGGTCAAGTGGATAATATTTATATGCTTTGTTTTAATATAGGTTTCTCAAAATGTGGACATTTTTGACCTCACTTGTGTATTTGTTTTTTTATGATTTTTTTGTAATAGGTCACTGATTGCGGCATTAAATTTGTACATAAAACTGGCCCCTCCTCCCTAAACATCTGCGCTGGGAACCAGTGACCGCACCTAAAACGCAAGTCGAAATAATATTGAGTCCGGTACGTATGACATAATTCCTGATTATTATTATTATTATTATTATTATTATTATTATTATTATTATTATTATTATTATTATTATTATTATTATTATTATTATTATTATTATTATTATTGTGGTTGTCGTTGTTGTTGCTGCTTCTGCTGTTGTTATTAGTTATGACCACAATGATAATTAAAGTTAAAAATAGAATCATTGCGTAATTATTGAGATACTAAGATTATTGAGCTTATTATTCATGTAGGCCCTTTGATCATATTTAAAGATATCATATTATTCATGTAGTCCCTTTGACCATATTTAAAGATATCATATTATTCATGTAGTCCCTTTGACCATATTTAAAGATATCATATTATTCATGTAGTCCTTTTGACCATATTTAAAGATATCATATTATTCATGTAGGCCCTTTGATCATATTTAAAGATATCATATTTTAGCGTGAAATAGAATACTATTTTGGAATAGTAACAGTCACTTTAGAGAGGTAATAACTTCCAATATTCATTTTATTTAACAACATCCTTCAACATAATTTCTACTTTTAAGTTGTTGCTTTTTAGGACTAAAGCATGTCATACAAGTATAACGCAACAACATAGAATTATATATAACACTATATTGCAATAGAAGTGTTTTGATGCATCAAATATATTCTTTATCTGGAACAGCTCTCTTCCAGATCTTTCCTACTTTGAAGATAGTCTTTAAAATGATTAATATTTAAATGGCAAATATGCATCATAGAGCAACTTGGGTTTTTGTTTGAATATTCTTCAAATGAATCGTGTTTTAAAATCTTATGGAGCCGCTCGTTCTCGTCAAGAAATATTGCTTACCTGACTTGGTCTTAGGTAAGGGATTTACAAAGTCTACCATTATACTGCTAATGGCTCGTCAAATGTAGGAAATGGTTGAAAATGAGCCTTAAATTTCTTTGAATTGGGTTTTCCTACCATTTATACAGTTTTACAGTATTTAGAAACATTACTTTTAAGTTTTGGGCAATGCAAATATTTCAAATTAATCTGATACTCTTTGGATTTTATTTCTCTTCCACAATGAGTAATTGTCTTGTATTACCCTTAGTAGAATAACCACAATGAATTGTAAAGAGAAGATCACTGTCATCAATACCATTGACTAACAAATACCAGAAACAAAAATGACTTTTTAAATGTGTCACCTAAGGGAATATTTACATGAGGAACATCATTCACAATAGCTATTTTGTTTGCCATAGCTCTAGTAGCTGCAAAATCCAAGGATAGGTCAGAAATTTCAATTTCGAGCGTCAGGATCAAGTTTCAGAACAAACGAAGACTTCTCACTTGCAAGTATATTAACCATGATCTTACCTCCTGCTAGGTCAATGCCAGGCCAAGAATCTGTCCAGGATGTTCTGACAATGAAGCATAGACTTCATTAACATTGCCCATAATTTGTAATAATAGAATTCAAATCTATCTTGAGCGTATCAGCTTTTTAGCAAATTTCTCAAATCAGCGAAATTATGATCTACTTCCTTGTCTCTTAAAGGGGGTATTATACTAATATTTTTGGTAGCACGAAAACCAGAAATTGAACGTGAAGTTTTAGGGTCCCCTGTGTTTGCTAGTTATAACGCTTTGAATCTAACTTGCATTCACCTAATTTTTCTCTTCCTTTATTTCAACCTGTTTTCCTTTGCAGTTTCTTCTTCATTTTATACAAATGCACTTGCATCTATCTCTGTATATTTCTTTATGCTGCAATTGCATTTGTCTCTCTTTCCTATTACTGCAATTGTATTTGTCAATCATCTTTCTCTTTTGAAGCTTTTTTACTTATATTTCCTTCTTTTTTGTTGTTGTTTTCTTATACTTTTAGTATTTTACTTTCATTTCAGAGACAGACACAGACTTGCTACTCAAAGTACTTTTATCCATAATATTTTTTTTCGCCAAATATTTTACCAAATTGCTTTTAATTTCTTGCTTTGCTACAGAATCATTCACAAAAGAAAATGAATTTATTTTGGCACGCTTGAGCAATTTGTCTTTAGTTAAGAACTCTAATCCTTCATGGTTAGGATTTAATATAAAATTCCCAGCTGTAAATAATTTTCTTGAATCAGTCATACGTCACTCGTCCATAACATAACGTAACGTCCATACTATACTAAATGTTGCAAGCCTGAAGAATCAAATATAATTTGCGTTTAAAAATTGAATCTGAGAAGGAAATTTAGTATTTGAATCGAAATAAATGTTTATCTTCAACTCTTTATATTGTGATAATTTTATAATCTTAATTGCAGCCAATTTCCTAAAATGACTGATTACATTGTTTTTGTCTTTTTTCACTTTTTGTTCTCGGTACATTTAAAATTTTGTTCGATAATCTGAGTGGAGCTTAATTTCTGCAGTAGGAAAGGATAGGGGTGGGTTGAATGGATGTTGCAAAGTTAACCGCAATCAAATATTTTTCTTGGGCGGAAAGGTGTAGTATGCCATAATCGATGGATGAAAAGATACTTTGTTAGTATAACGAAAAGCCAGTTTCATTCGTCCGGGAGAGAGTGACGGTCAATTTACTTCCGCATAGACAGGTTTATCAAGTGAAAGTTCTCGCTGCTGCCAGACAAAGTTGGAATCCCTGGTTGATTATCAGGTCATGCTTCTGTAGACGAGCTATTCAGTACACGATAGCCGTTGGCAAGTTGCGCCCCTATAAAAGTATTGTTTTAAACATAGTACTAGACTCAATTCAGCTACCGAATCTGTGAAAACTCGCACAAGATCCAAAGTTTGTTCCAACATTTATCTTTCATATACCCAATATGCTAAAACAGAATAGCGTCATACAAAAATGATTTTCTTCACAACCTGGAGTGGTAAGATCAATAGATTTTAGCAGTCACCTTTTCACAACAGCGATTATAATTAAATAAATATATGCCTTGTATATAACGGTTAGTTCGATTCAGTCAGTGGATTCTGCCTTTCTTGATATATCTATACAGTTTAAACCATTAACACAATAAATAATAACTTCTATTCAAGATAAGTTAATTATACATCTGGCATTACTGTAAAATAAATAATAATGCATTATATGTTCTTGTTTGCTTCGATCTGATACGAATTGCAAAGATAGGCGAGAAAGATCAAACATTTTTACCCAGATGTAATGTTTGTTAAGAAAAGATTTAAAGATCACAGTTGATAAGATATATAGGGATGCGGTAAAGCGTAAGATGAAAAAGCTGTGATCATGTCGGCTAGAAATACAGTCTAAAATATGTTGTAATTTGAAACGTTTTAAAGAAAACTATTTAACAATGTTACTTCATTACAACTTTCTTACAGTTTTGTATCCAGAAGTGTGCATCATATCATATACTAAATGCTATGATCCTTAATGTCATTGATGAGGAAAGTGCTATCGAAGGCTTGTGCCTGTCAATGAGGAAAAGTCGATCAGAAAATTTAGCTCTTTCTAATATCCAAATATGATGGAAATAACTCATCGTAACCTATTATTGCTTGACCCTTCGAAACATAAAGAAGTGTTCGGCTCTATCAGATCGAAATCACAAATTGTCAGGGCCATAAATAGAAATAGTTGCATATACAAGTGAAGTATTAGATCATTTGTAGACACATTCTTTGTAAACATAATTGGGTTCCATAAGAAAACCAGTCCACAATTTTAAAAGGACAAAATGCCATAGAATAAGCAGCTTTTAGCTTTTTCAATTTTAATTTCTAGACAAAGCTGCAGTATGCAAGTTCCATTCGAGTTGCAGAATACAGGAACACCATAATGAAGCACGCAAAATAAATTGAAAGTTATTCAATGCCTTAAAATCAAACAAATTTAGATAATGGTTATATTAGTTTAAAAAAACAAATGAATAAATGCAGTCAGCAAGATAAATTACATTTTACATCAATATGAGGGTAGAATGCTAAAACATTCAAAACATAAATTGCACTTCTTACAACACATGTCGTACATCAGTCAATGGGCTGTCTATGTGATCTGCGTAATGGTCAATGATGATCTGACATAACACAGAAAAGTCCGTGCAGAAAAGCATTGATGATACGAGAGTAGACGATTCTACGTTTGCCAACGTCTTGTGACAAGAAAAGGTGACGGGAATGAAGTGAACTGCGATTATTTATAGTAGAAGAACGGATCGAAACGGACTGAGTTATTTTCACCGATTCCAATACGCGTTTTAAAATTCAGTCACAGTGCGTAGTTTGTCTTCCAATCCGAAGAGAGCTGCTGTGGTGTCACATTCACAATATATGTGTACGAGCGTCTGAGCGTAGTAAATCGATGCGACAGAGTTTTCAAACATGACGGAATGTAGGAAAATACACAATTGGGGTTCACCGGCCGTTGAGACGAAAAACAGTAGTGTAGCAGTTGCTATCAAGGCCAACATGGGTCTACTTGCAGAAGAGGTTAGTTTTCATTGAAATTTAGTGAATTTATTCTCTTCTTCGCAAAACTCTGCTCCGGTACTAGCACCTTCGCAATTCTCTCCTTCTGTATCACACGTCAATGATTTTAAAAAGAGGAGGAAAGAAAAATTAGAAAATTTTGTACAGCAGCAAATAAAACAGAACAAGTTATTCTCATTTGACATCAACGGCAAAAAAGAAGAAGAAGAAGAAGAAGAAGAAGAAGAAGAAGAAGAAGAAGAAGAAGAAGAAGAAGAAGAAAGAGAAGGAAAAAAGAAGAAGAAGAAGAGAATAAATAAAGTCTAGCAGAGAAGGAGGACAGTGAAAGTCAAACGGTGATTTTACTCTGAGACTATCTGGCAGAGTTTGGAGCCTGAAACAAATGTATCTGACTTGTTATTACTACTCAAAAGAAAATGACCATCCCGAAAAAGAAACAACCCATCTCTGTTGACACACCTACTACGCCCGAGATACCAGGCCTTTTGATATCTACCAAGATATCGACAGGAACAGATTGGACATTACGCCTTGGCTGCGACAAAGAGATACGGCAGTTAAAGTTGATTTATTACCGTTCATGAAATAGATTTTTTTTTTTAAAAAAAAAGGAAAAGCAAACGAAATTAAACAACCTACGGTCTTTTTCAAGGCGCCCCAACGTTTTCGACATTAGACAGTATTCATTGTGCCAAAATCTTTTAAAACTAAAAATCCCTTTTTTACCCCATGATGAACGTGTGAGAGGCGTGAGTGTAGGTCCATATTCTAAATTTTCAAAACCAAGAGACACTTACGTTTTCTGTCTGTCATATTATGGTACAAATTTTACAGTCCAATGTCACAGTACAACACTTTAAAAAGTCCATAGACATTTTCTGTGCGTTTTGTTCACCCTCTCTTTGTTTTGAATTTCTTCACTGTTAAAGGTTTTTCATCCTCTTCTTCCACACCTTTTTGTCCTCTTATATGCTCTATTTTCTCTTTCTGGACGTGTTGGAGTTCTACCTGTGATGATAGTTTGTCTTCTTCTTCCTGCTCATGACCCCTATCTAACTCTTCCTTCTGTTTCTTCTTAGAGCAGTTTATAAACCAAGGTCCCTTCTCATGACAATTATAGCAGGTATCTTGACCTTTGTCTCTTCTAACAACTGTCCAACTTTATTGAAGGTCTTGTAACTCATTATCATTAGCCCAGTGACCTTTTTCTGACAGACACAGCACGTATTTTACTTTTGTCTAGAAAGGAGGTACATTAGCCTTTTGCCTTGTATGAAAAAACTCTTCGTGTGAAACCTCGCAAAGCTCTGATCAGAAGTACGATCAGTGTGGGATCTTCCATCGCTCCGGTAGGTTTGAGAGTGAAATGAACAATAGGAACGAAGGCACTGGCCCTTTATATGTGCACTGGTCGGTCTGACATGGTTATATAGGTGACCATGGCGTTTCAAATGATCTCATTTGACGTCTTGCAGTCAAGATGAAACGATCACATCATTACGTGAAGAAAGGAAATTAATATAAAAAGCGTGATTTATCACCTCGCACAGTAGCTGATGTTTGGCTCAATTCCATGCCAAAGATTTTGAAGATGACATGAGTGAACCAGAATCCCGTCCCAGAGAGACTACACCAAATCAATATCAACAACCATTAACCCCTCAAAACTACTATCACATTCGAAAGACGGACAGACGCTCCTCTAGATGAAGTTTATTGATTTCAAGTCCGACGTACAACTGGAGAAAGCAAAAGGTTTAATCACTGATTTGTGGGATTCTTTTGTTAAACACACTGAAACGGCAATATGAAACTAAAGAATACGATTGCTTGAGACCTTCCACCCATCACGACAGTTTGAAGTCTCCATTTTTGGACTGAGTTTAGCAGCCTGACAGAACTGACACCTTCCACACTTATCGACAAGATTCAACACGTGCAACAATCCATGGACTAGTTTCACATCACCCATGTTTCTCATCGCTAAGGGACTGCACAACGCAGAAAAGTGCTACTGGTAGACGGCATTCATTTACAAAAGTGTATTTTTAGGTCTAGACTTTTTGATGGTGTGCATACATAACAAATGGGTTCGGTTTATGACTATAATAATATCACAGTTTGTACAATATAGAAAGCCGGTGACCTTTATTCATAGAAATTGCATCTGAAAATCGTTTGAACCATCACATTCTAGTCAATAAGTATTGCTTACCTAACTTGGTTTTATATAAGTGACTCTGAACGTCTACCATTATTCTGCTAATAGTTCGTCAAATGTAGGAAATGGTTGCAAACGAGCCATAGATATATTTTGATTGGGTTTTTCTACCATTTAACTTGTGTGACTTGATTACAAGTATTTTTAAAAAAATGTTTTTGGCCAATAAAGATGTTTTGAGTTCATGTGATAAGTCTCACTGATGCAACAATAGCCAGCCGAACTGTGCTTTATAGGCACATAATTTGCTGATAGTATAACTTCGGTAAAAATATTTGATATCACTCGTCACTATTGGGTACCTAGTGTGGTCACTCTTTTGTTGCTCATAAGGACCTCAGTTGTAGCAAACTAATAAGCATTTGTATAGCTTCAATTTTGCTAATAAGTTCCTGTATAAAATAGAAGATTTCTAGATCTTTTTTTACTATGAGTGATTATCTTTTTTTACCCTTAGTAGAATAACCACAATAAATTGTATAAGAGAGGATCGCTTTGATCAGTACCTCTTGGTTGACAAATACCAGAAACAGAATTGACGTCAATAAAATCTTACCTAGAAATGTACATTTGTTACAGAAAAAGTTAATGATTATCATCATTCTTAATAGTTCTTTTGCCTAAGCTGTATTAACTGCAAAAATCAAGTATAGGTCAAAAATGTTAATATTGTTTGGATCAATTTTCAGTTCCAAAGGAGACTTAATAATATTTACAAGTTGATCAACCACAACCTAACCTCCATCTATGTAACTGTCTTGTGTTAAATTAATTCCTTCAGTTTGTAAAGATGTCATTGTTTTTTACTCTTGCATGACTTGAAAATGAGCCTTGAGGATATATTTACAAAATGGAGAGGAAAATTATCAATGACTTTTTACTTCCCGAATAAAACCTTTGGTTAACAGAACAATTCTTAGATAATAGCAAAATACCTGATATTAAAAGACTGAAAAAGTTATTCAAGACGGTATTAGCGTCATCAAAAAGAAATATGCCGAAGGAAACAACTAATAATTAAAAGAGTACCATCCCATGCTTCCTTCGAAGTAATTAGTTTATCGACATTGTCAGAAATTATACTGTTATTCTATGGCCGAACCAACGCCGTTTGGTGGATTAGCGTTGGATAAAGGCTGATCAGTTTCTATCGGAGACAGGAAAAAAGATAGCCGATGACATTTCATGTCTCCTTGAGGTTGATTTCGATTATCCAACCTCGCTACACAAATTGCACAACGACTACCCTTTCTGTGCAGAGTTGTTGTTTTTAGGTTATAGTATGTTATCTCAGGAATAACAAGCGCTAGCATTGCCGCGACAAAATTCTCTGGCAAAATATCTAGTCCCAAATTTATTCGATGAGAAAAATTATATTTTACATTACAAAGTTCTTAATCAAGCAGTTGATGCCGATCTCATGCTGAGAAATGTTTACCGTGTACGAAAATAAAAAACCAGTCACCGTGGATGAGAGTTTACATTAACTCGAGCACTTCGAGAAGAGCTGCGGCGAAAACTGACTTCTAAAAAAACCTTTAAGCTTATAAACAATGCTGTTGTTGGTAAGAAGACAGGAGATATTAGAAAAGGGGTAAATGTCGATCTGGTTAATGGTATCCATCGCAGAAACAAACTTGAGTCAGACGATGATTTTTTTTTCAGTAAATATTTTTTAACGAAAATCTTGTTGCGATCCAATGAAGAAAACCAAATTTAAAACTAAACAAGACAATTTACGTTGGAGCTACCGTGTTAGATTTATCAAAATGGCTGATGTGCTATTTTCATTACAATTTTGTTAAACGTCAAACGCCATCAAGTAGACAATTGTTTACTTATACCGATTCACTCGCGTATGAAATCGAATGGGAGGACGTCTATCAAGGTATGTACGACAATTGATGGCTGTTTGATCTTTCCGATTACCCTAGTGATAGTAAATTGCACGACACGTATAAAAAGGTTGCTGATAAGCTCAAAGACGAAATGAACTCGAGCATCATCAAACACGTTATCGGATTGCGCAGAGAGACTACACCAAATCAATATCAACAATCATTAACCCCTCAAAACTACTATCACATTCGAAAGACGGACAAACGCTCCTCTGGGTGAAGTTTGTAGATTTTAAGTTCAACGTACAACTGGAGAAAGCAAAAGGTTTCATCTCTGATGTGTGGGATTCTTTTGTTAAACAAACAGAAACGGCAATATGAAGCTAAAGAATACGATTGCTTGAGACTTTCCCCCGATCACGACAGTTTGAAATCTCCATTTTTGGAATGAGTTTAGCAACCTGGCAGAACTGACTTCTTCCAAATTCATAGACAAGATTCAACACGTGCAACAATCCATGGATTAATTTCACATCACCAATGTATAAGAGACACTGTTCGTTACCCATGTTTCTCTTTTCTAAGGGACTGCACAACGCAGAAAAGTGCTACTGGTAGACGGCATTCGTAGCTCCAAAAAGTGCATAGTGGAAATTATCAATCTCAAGACCATATGTGTTCAGTGGTGAGATGAACGTTTGCCGACCAGAACGAAATTTCAGAAAGGAGAATAGCCTGGAAAAGTATTCATTGATAGGACCGAGACAAACAACAAAGGGAATCATCTACAGCATGCGGGATATCCAAAGGCACATCCTGTGTCATTTCTGAAATGGACAACTTTCAACAGATCTTGGTTCCACTCTACACATTGAATGTGCACCCTCAAGAACTGCGTGGACATCTGTTGTTTCGAGGCAAACATGTTAAAGACTGAAAATACATTCAGCATGGTTCTTTTTCCTCTAAAACCTTTCTTGACAAAGGACACGAATGAGTGATTGTCCAGATTTTCAACGCAGGTTTGTTTGTCCTTCCTGTTACCCAGATCCGAAGACGTAAGTTTCACTGCAGAGATGTGCTTGCCAACTGCTGTGATTGTGCCTAACTTGTGGACATGTTGCACGTAGCAATAATGCCAAGGTGCACGTATGTTCAGGAAATAAGCGATGTTACATTTGCCACCAAATCGTGGACCTGGAACATGAATTCTATATTAAAAAAATACCAATCTCAGCAAGTGGAAAATGATCATAAAAAGGCAAGTTCATCTTTTACAATTTCGAATGCATGCGAGAGACCGGCACTCACATTTCAAATTTCTGCTTGGCTTATCGAGGTTGCGAGAAGTGTATGCAAAATCCTATTCTTTAATCATTGTCCTCATTGCACAGCAAAATTCCTGGAGGAAATTCAAGCATGTCAGATAATTCATTATTGATCTGCCGTGTTACTCGCTTGAGGAAGTCTTTACCTGGCGCTTGTTAAGTTTTGGTTTTAGCTGATGGTCCGTACATATCTACCATTATATGATTAGCAATTATTTAATGTATATTCGTGTACATATTTCTGAGATGTTTCATTGCTCTTTATACAGCATCAAGTACTGATTTTTCTTCACGACTACATATCGGTTGTTCCGTTAATGGTTGTGTTGGTAGCGTTGAGTACCAGATTGGAATATTTTGAAGTGCAGAACTTTTCACCGGAGTGCTTTTCACTCTGCCGACATACTTTAAAAATTTTTTTTGGTGGCGCCAACTCATACGAATCAAAGTTAACAATTCCATGTGGATCAATCACGTATGAAACCCACTGAGTGTCACGACCAGAGCTTTATCAATATTAATGATACCTGTTTCGGATAGATCTGGATTTTTTGCTCAATCATAAAATCACCTACAAAATTTTGTATATGCAACTGCGCAGCAGCATCAAGTAAATCAAAATTCAGTCGCGCAAACATTTTTGGGAAAATCAGCGAGTTCCTGAAATTCTTAATCCTTTTCCCCAAAAGTTGTTTAGTAGAGACCCTGGAAGTCTCATACCCAATCCTGTTTGCGATCGTCGTCGTCGTCGTTTTTTTAAAATCCTTTTTCCTGTTGCTTTCTTTGGAGCCATTCCAGCAGCTATTTCAACTGCATATAACACAGAAGCTTTCGCAACAGTTTGAGCGGCTGAGTATATTAATAATTGAATAGCTGCAAGAAGCGAAAATATTCTTCCGATTTTAATAGCATCATTAATTGCGCCCACGGAAAGATTTAATTTTATTCCTTTCGCGGTCTATTTACCTTCATTGAATCTCTTAAACTGACGTTCTCTCAACGATAATTTATTTGTACCGCTAATTTGTTCTTGTTTTAATTATATTTTTGTTCGGCATCATGATGCTAATGGTCATTGTAATCGTTTAACCTGACCCAGGGTCAAACTGACACTTAGATAATATGACATTTATGATATATTTCTGACTTCTAAATACTGATTTAAATCAGCTCTTGCATATTCTCTACGGGCGCATCGACGCCTCTCACCAACACCTTCAAGTAACATTGCCTTATCGGTTAATATAAAGGTGATTGCTCTGTAATTATGAAATCTCCGACATTTCTGTTAACGCGAGCTCGAGAATGTATGTCCACGACGGGCCGTCTAAACAAATTTAACTGCCCCAGTAAAAAATAATAAATCGGATATAGCACTATAAATTCTTACTGTGATATTTGTAAAACAGTATCAATAATTTGATCTGTCATATATACGATATCAGACGACGATATGCAAGTGCTTCATGATTTAACTCAAATTTTAACAAAATGTCCTCTGATGGATCTTGATGTCCATTTTTTCGCAATGAAACATCGGAAACACCGAGTTTGTCAAATATCATTGCACTACCTGTTCGATCATTTCTTCATGCACCATTCTGGAAAGCAATATATGTCGCGGCACGAAGGTTTCTTGTTGTGATGCTATTTGCCACGTAAATTAACCAATAATTGTGCTTTGAATAGCATCTGTGGTCGTCGTCAACCATGACAACATTGATTTGCTGCCGCTGCTAATGAAAGCGAGTAACCGATCTTCTTCTTATATCACTGTGTTCATTACTGGCATCTACAATGAAAGTTTTGTCAAAGCTATTTTATCAGCATCACATTTGGGTCGGCATATTGCATCATCGTCGGCTGCTATTCGTACGAATACCACAGTATGTGTTGACTCCAAAAATGTCCTTTCGGACAAATCTGCGGATTCCAAAAATATGTGATAGTGGGATCGCACAAGAATATTTTCTGTGCTCACCTTAAAACATTGCTCGACGTGATGCGAATCCTACGTTGAATTGGAATTAACACCATCAACCACTGATGACACGTCAGCGTCGGAGTTACCGGCAAAGTTTCTTGTCGCCTTATATCATATGGTACATAGTTAGAATAATCAGAACTATCCTTGAAGAACATCATTTAATGAACTGATGATCTTGAATAATCGTCACTGTATCGCGCAAGTCCAAGTGTTGTCGTGGCGACGTCAACTTCTTTATCGCGTCGTACTAATCGTGTTCGTCTATCTTTGATCGCAGAAAATAATTTACCTGCCGCATTTCTGACATCGCCTATACTTTTTTCACTAATGCCGTCAATGGCTTTCATGCCTAATTTATTTACAATAGATAATGCTTTCAGTGCAATTCTCGAAAATAAACCCCTGATAATATCATCGAGTTCATCTCCGTACAATGTCTCCTATACGGATAATTGACTATTTACTACACTGACCATAATTGGTATAAGCTGATTAGCGTGCATGATCATCCATTATAATAATATATCTAACAGTTTAATCAGTGACGTAGTCTGGCAACCTTCAGTCGCTATGATAATCATCGATAATTTCATTAATTAATGAGACCGATACACGTTAATATCCATGATGCTACCGGTAAATTGCTGACAAATAGATGTGATTTCGTTAACAATTTCTGAAACATTGTTACCAACTAGTTTCACACCGATTAAAATTTCTAATCTATCTACGTCAGCTAAGACACTGTTAGGATAAGTAACAAGACCACATCCTCGAGTAAGCCCACTTCCAGATTTTCCTTTGAAATGAGATTCAGTGCGATCATATAGACCGTGAGGATGAGTTACTTCACTAGGTGTTGTTCGTTTGTTAGATACAATTGATTCTATAGCTTTTTTACCCTAAATAATTGTATTTGTTTCATTACATCTTTAAACGCATCGTAATCACTAACGTCATATACTTCTTCAAGGTTTCTAGAAACGAGAAATACACTAGTAACCATGTCATCAGATTCAAATTCTCCAATGTATTTAGGTTTTAAATATTTATATCGATCTTTGTAATTTGCTGCAATATATATTGTATTAGGTGAATGTTGAAAAACATTAATACTATTAGGTTAAAAAAAAATCATTTACTGATTTTTCTGGTTCTGGTTGTTGTTGTTGTTGTTGCATTCTCTGAAAAGTCAATGCCCTAATTTTTATAGTTGTAATATAAGTTACATATTGCATGTATTTACTTCGAGCTTAATCAACATTAAAACGTAAACGAAAAATGAATTTGTACCATTGCTCTCGACTTATATTCTTATCTGCATACTCCTTTTTCTAGAATTTTTGTTTTTACATCATAAGATACAAATATAGCTTCAGCTAATTTATTTACTACAAACTCTGAGATTCGTCAACGAAAACCTCATTATATGTATTAGATATTTCTACCCTAACTTGGATTTCTTCTTTTTCAGTATCATCTTCCGTTTCATCTGTCTCTCGAGTTAGCTAATGCGCAGCTATTTCAGTGGTAAGTTCTCATAAATTTGTTTTGTCTTTTAGTTCGTTCCACTATTTTATAGTTTGATTTGCTGTTTCTTTTAACACCAGAATAATACCTTTAGTAGTTTCAGTGATATGTTTAAGCAACTGTTCTGCGAATTCTGTAAATAATTCTTCTGTTTATTGACGCACTTGTAATTGTTGTTTGACAGAATCACGGACAGGTAAATATCTCTCTCTCTCTCTCTCTCTCTCTCTCTCTCTCTCTCTCTCTCTCTCTCTCTCTCTCTCTCTCTCTCTGATTGAGCTTCACCGATCATTATTGATATAACGCAGTGGTTTAATTACAGTAGCAGTTAGGGTGAGCTGACAAAAATGAATGTGAGACGCAAACAGAATACGCCTAAAATTTGCAAACATATATATCAACATATGAGTAACATTTCAAACTGAACCGTCAGGTTGTGTTGAAATATATATTTGTTAGTGAATTCTGTTTAGCGTTTTTGACCTTATCTATTGCCCTTCGCAAGAACGGATACATTTGCTCATGGACCCTTGGAAAAAGTTGTAGTGTTTACCCTCCCTGCTGCTCCACATCATAGTCAGCGCCTTCTCTAGTGACAGTAAAATGTAAATATTGCTAGCTTTACCAGTAAGTACACATTGCAATATAAGAGTCCAATGCTCTCTTGGCCACTTCCACCTTTCGTTAATGTTTACTAAACAAGCGAGATATTGATCTATTTCTTTTTCTAGACAAGAGCGTGCTAACTTTATATTTCTTAAAACGTCAACAGTTGGGAGTGTTTTCCTTTCGTCAGCTCGAATTCTGTTAGCCGAGTTTAAAATTTCCTTTCTTACTTCTCTCTTTGCATTTGCAATATTATATCTTATTTTTCTTTTCAATTTGTATTTGCAATTGCATTTGCGTATCTGCCTTTTCTTTCTTAAACTGCCTTTGTCTTTATTCCCCTTTCTCATTACATTTGTTTCTTTTCTATCTGAAACTAAACATATCTTATTCCTAAATCCAACTTTTCTTTAGCTATTCTTCTATTTTCAAAATATCCGACCACTCCTTGGTAAAATTCAAAAGTTTCTCACTTTTACTTTCGATAAATTTCTATTTAGACAATGATGCCATTTCCTAACACTGTTGGAAGCAGATTAGGTATAATATTTGCATACGAATCCAATGGCGGTTGAAGGAAAGCTGACTGGTGTGTACGACACTGGTATTTGTATCCTTCGTTTGCACTACACAGTGTAACACTGCCAAAATAATACATAAAGCTAAGAGGTAATTAAGACACAGTAAATATATTACATATCATTAAAATATTGAGATTCAAGACAAATACTCAATTCTAATTATATTATTACGTTCTTAATTACAAAATTTATGATCAAACACTAAAATCATTGACTTAGATATATGAACAATACAGTAAATAATGGCCTCCAAATGGGAGAGAAGTGGGGGAAAATTAGGACATGCCCTATCCGAATGCTTTATCCTTGCAAGAGATGGTAAGTTCATTATTTTATTGTTGACCATAACTTCATCATCATCATCATCATCATCATCATCATCATCATCATCATCATCATCATCATCATCATCATCATCTTCTTCTTCTTCTTCTTCTTCTTTTTTCTTTTCTTCTTCTTCTTCAAAGCTCATTACTCTGTATGTTTTTACATTCAAATATTGATTACTTTAATTTTAGGTCGTTTGTCTTTGGATTTTTTTCCATCTTTGTTGACAGGGAAATTAAATATTTATAGAATGATAACTGAAGTCGATATCGACAATGTTAACAAGTGGCACACGACTATTCCGACCAGGATCGGTACTTGAAGATGGACTCTTCAAGAACTCTGGACGAATATGGAGGATATTACCAATAAATAGTTGTTTATATCGTATAATCTTGCATCAAAACATAAAATGTTGGACCCATTAGACACGAGCTATTATTATTATTATTATTATTATTATTATTATTATTATTATTATTATTATTATTATTATTAGTGGCAGTAGTATTGTGAATCTTGTTTTTATTATCATTTTATTATCATCATCGGTCTGATTAATACCTTTTTTTTCCCCCATATTGACACACTACCATTCCGACGAGAATTCGTGCTCCTGTATCAGAAATGGACTCTTCCAGAACTCAGTACGATCCAGGCGAATTACTACTAGAGGTTTAACGGTACCAATTGTACAACTCCAGATAGGTGGAGCTTACGGTGATGGAAACATATTCAGAAATATACAACAAAACTAGCTGTGCTTGGTGCATTATGTAAGAGTTGTACTTTCTGTTAGGCGTTCAAAAAAAAGTGAGCCTCTTGGCAACATTTGAGATTATGTTAATTCATATCTAGATCACAATTTGTATTTTTTAAGATTTTTTTTTTAAAAAATGTGGTACATATGACTGAAAATGTGCCTGGTGTAACTAGATAACTCTTACCCCTGTCTAGTTCCAGGGGAGTTATCTCTCTTAAATGCAATGGAGTACCTATTTTCGTTGTTATCAAATTGACAATCTAGCATTGTTCTCTGTGACAGTGTGTGTTATGAATGCTGAGGTAAGATAGAAAGTATATGTATTTCGCAAACATTAGCATTGAGGTCCATGAAAAAAAAAACAATTGGTACCGAGATACCTAGAAATTGACTAAAAAGTATAAAATGTGTGATAAAATAATTAATCAGAGTGGACGTTTAAAACCTCACACATGGAGTCATACTGGAGAAAGACCTTTCAAGTGTGAAGTGTGTGATAAAATGTTTAATGATAGTGAAAATTTAAAACTTCACATGAGGAAACATACTGGAGAGGAACCATTCAAGTGTGAAGTGTGTAGTAGAATGTTTACTCATAATGGAAATTTTAAGCGGCACATGATGATTCATACTGGAGAAAAACCATTCCAGTGTGAAGTGTGTGATATAAGGTTTTCTCAGAAAGGAACCTTAAAGAAGCACATGGTGATCCATACTGGAGAAAAACCATTCAAGTGTGAAGTGTGTGATAAAATGTTTACCCAGCGTGACTCTCTAAAATTGCATATGAGCATGCATACTGGAGAAAAAACATTCAAATGTGAAGTATGTGATAAAACGTTTGCTCAGAATCGATATTTAAAGAGGCACATGATGATCCATACTGGAGAAAAACCATTCAAGTGTGAAGTGTGTGGTAAAATGTTTACTCTGAGTGTAAGCATAAAGAAGCATATGGTCATTCATACTGGAGTAAAACAATTTCAGTGTGAAGTGTGTGATAAAATGTTTAATCAAGGTGGAAAATTGAAACTTCACATGTGGAAACATACTGGAGAAAAACCATTCAAATGTGAAGTGTGTGATAAAATGTTTACTTTGATTGACTCTCTAAAATCACATATGAGCATTCATACTGGAGAAAAAACATTCCAATGTGAAGTGTGCAACAAAATGTATAATCAAGGTGGAAAATTAAAACTTCACATGTGGAAACATACTGGAGAAAAACTATTCAAGTGTAAAGTGTGTGATAAAATGTTTACTCAGAACATCTCTCTAAAATCTCATATGATCATTCATACTGGAGAAAAACCATTCAAGTGTCAAGTGTGTGATACAACATTTGCTCGGAATG
Organism: Potamilus streckersoni; assembly: GCA_016746295.1. Classification (NCBI taxonomy): domain Eukaryota; kingdom Metazoa; phylum Mollusca; class Bivalvia; order Unionida; family Unionidae; genus Potamilus; species Potamilus streckersoni. Next base: position 237,458 of record JAEAOA010000749.1, read on the forward strand.
GATATTTAAAAAAGCACATGACGATTCATACTGGAGAAAAGCCATTCAAGTGTGAAGTATGTGGTAAAATGTTTGCTCATAATGGAAGTTTAAAGAGGCATATGTTGATTCATTCTGGAGAAAAACAATTTCAGTGTGAATTGTGTGATAAAATATTTCCTCTGAGTGACTCTCTAAAATCGCACATGAGGATTCATACTGGAGAAAAACCATTCAAGTGTCAAGTGTGCGATAAAATGTTTAATCGTGGTGGAAATTTAAAACAGCACATAAGGATTCATACTAAAGAAAAATCATTCAAGTGTGAAGTGTGTGATAAAATGTTTAATCATGAAGGAGCTTTAAAATTGCACATGAGGATTCATACTGGAGAAAAACTATTCCAGTGTGAAGTGTGTGATAAAATATTTCCTCTGAGTGACTCTCTAAAATCGCACATGAGGATTCATACTGGTGAAAAACCATTCAAGTGTGAAGTGTGCGATAAAGTGTTTAATCATCGTGCAAATTTAAAACAGCACATAAGGATTCATACTGAAGAAAAACCATTTAAGTGTGAAATGTGTGATAAAATGTTTAATCATGGTGGAGTTTTAAAACTGCACATCAGGATTCATACTGGAGAAAAACCATTCAAGTGTGAAGTATGTGATAAAGTGTTTAATCGGCATGGAGTTTTAAAATCCCACATGATGATTCATACTGGTGAAAAACTATTTAAGCAAGCAGTGTGTGATAAAATGTTTAATTAGAGTGAACTGTTAAAACAGCACTTGAAATTTCATAAAAGAGAAAAACCATTCAAGTGTTAAGTGTGTCATATAATATTTAAGTTGAGAGGATCTTTAAAAGTGCATATGAGGATTTATACAGGAGAAAAACTATTTTAAGTGTGAAATATGTGATACCATGTTTAATCATTGGGGAGCTTTACAAGTGGACATGTGTTCACACTGGATAAAAGCCATTCAAGTGTGAAGTGTGATAAAATGTTTACTCAGAGTGGATAGTGTAAGTGTAAGCAGCAGATGAGGAAAACCATTACAGTAGAATGGTTGTAAACATGTGTGATAATTTAATGAGAAAAACAAAAAGATTTTATTTTTATACATGTTTGATCAAATTTATATTTAAAACTAAAATTATCATTCAAACTGATTGAGTCTTGACTATAATACATCAGCATCAATTACAGTATAAATACTTTGTTGTGATTTCATTGTTGCCTGCACATGACTTTCTAAGACTTCGTCAGGCTTTCTATAGCTTAGAAATAAGAGTGTTTGGTAGAACTTTAGAAAAGTCGACCCATGGTGGATGGAGAACTGGCTCCAGGTTGAAAATATAAGTTGTATCGAGAAAGAATGATCATCCTTTAATTTAGATAAATAATTTTCATGATAGTCCATCCATGAATTTCAGAATTACTCAATACACATGATTTCAAACAAAAATCATGAAAGTACTGAACGTACACGAGGAGTCTCTCTGAATTTCCTATGTCTATACTTTCATCTACCATAAGTGCAAAGTTGCCTGACTCCTGAACTTTTTGAACTTTATCCTCGAAAATAACGATTGCATTTGCACTTTGGAATTGAGTTATACTTTAATGGCTAGTATACTTAGTCTCGCTTTTACGCAGTGTGATACTCATGATGCCAAGCTCACATTACAAAGATATTCATCCTTTGGCAGTTTGTATTTGGCTAAAAGTTATTCAACCTTTGAAATATTTTCTCTCAAGATTTTCTTGAATGGTTGTTGATGTTTTAATTTACTTTTGGGTATTGCTTCCCCTTGTTCCCCCTAGTTCATATTCATGTGACCTTGGCTAAGGGTGTCCTACGTCCTAAGTATGCTATATGTATTTTATGCTATATTGTATGTTGCTATATAGTATATTTGTGAGGACAGCCGCTATATCCAAATCTTTTCCCAGTTTTCTAGAAACAAAACTTATATGTGTATATATTGTCACTTTTATTCACTTTTTTTCATTCATACTTAATATACACATATATACTGAAAAAGGAGATTTTTTTGTTTTCATTTATATTATTAATTTATGTAATTTTGAATTTTGGATATCCCTATTTTTGAGGATGAGGCGGTTCATATATATATATATATATATATATATATATATATATATATATATATATATATATATATATATATTGTTTAAAAAAAACGCCTTATGTTTTAACTGACTTTGCGTAACGTCTCTCATTTTATATAAGTACTATATATTAAATTATTAGATGCAGTGGATTTCTTTCCCAATACAGGGCACGAACATTTATTTTATTAAATATGTTGTTCCCTGCATTTTTGATAGGGTTATTTCAAGGACTATTTCAAGATAGCCAAAGTTTTGTTTGTTTACTACACATGTGGTTTTTGGAGGCTCTTTCGCCGAATTCGCGTATAGCCATGTGATATAGCCCTATGATGTCCTTGTCTCTTACTTCTCCCATGTGTAGGTTCTTCTCTATAAAGAGAAAATAATAGATCTTAGGTTATTATTAGTAATTGTTAGTTTGGTTAATCTTTCATTTCCAAATGGTTATAACTTGCCCACACTTTTTTCACTATAGATATAATGTATTCAATTATTTTCATATAAGTATCTTTTTTAAAATTAACGTGTAAATATAAAAGCATGTTTTTCCTAAAATTCTCCGTTTTTTGCAATTTCTGTGATTATAGCATTCCTTCTACTTTTAATTTTTCACATTCAGTTATTACATGTATTTCAGTAAAGTTAGGATATTTTGGTATTTCCCTTTTCATGTGCCTTCTTAGTGCGACTTCCCCAGTTAGCCATGTACTGTGCAAATATTTAAATATTATACTTTGTATTTTTAAAGAGTTTATTTTTCCCAATTTTTCCATATTACCCCCCATATTTCATTTTCTATTTTACTTCTGTTATTCTTTATATATATATCTCTTATTTCCCCATATGCATCTTTTGTATTAATTTCCCAAATTTCCCTATCCTCTCTGTATGTAAGTATTAGGTTATCAATTTTCAAAAGAAATAATAACATCTAAGTTGTGTTAGTCTGTGTTGAAACTACTAGTTATTGAGAGAAACTTCTGCTAACATTAACCTGTCCGTCACATTCTTGTATATGGCCCGCAGTGACAGGTGTGGTAAATAGGATCATAAGATGGCCCAAGTTCAAAAGTTCATAGCGCGAATGGAACAATAAACGATTTGCTTGTGGAGCTCGCTTCCTTTACAACTGTCACAAATTTATTCAGCAAATTCGTAAATTGTCTAGTTTAAAAAGTTCATGGTATGAATGGCCTCACTTGCAACAAAATTTCAAGGCTGTAAGCAGCGTGCGACTTAAAAGTTCATTCGCTTAAGAAACAATCATTTAACATACACCTCTCTGGTCTGAGACAAGGGACAAGGGCGTCGTTAACTTTTAGACAAGGACGTGTGTGATACCTATATGTTACACTAAATTCTCAGAGCATAAAAAGACCGAGCCATTGTGAATCTTTTACTTGTCAGGTCCAAATCAAGATCGTGTCTGTTTGTATTTTACGGGAAAGAATTTTCTGTTTTGTTACTCACCATTAAAGTTAGAGATTTCGGTAGTAACTAGCAGTTGTAATATTCTTGTGAGTTCTCTTTTTAATTTGATATTTAAATGAAGCGGAATATGGTGTGTTTTTTTTTAAGATTTGATATTCATTTGTATTTGCATGAATTTACTACTAGCTTCATGCTAAAATTTAGTTGCGAACAAAAACATTATTCTTTAGATAATAAAGTATAATGCTCAGTGATTTTTTTTTCTAGGTCATTATTCTAAATTTAATGAAATAAAATACATTTCTTTAAAATGTTTATGGCATCATGCTCAACTATTGAATGTTAGGCTCTCTGAATACAAACAATATTTAATCACTTGTATGGTATTCTAAAATGCAGAAAACTATACAAGCATATGAAGTGGTAGATCATTTGAAATTTATTTAATATATATTGTAATATGTATTGTGTGTATTTTTCAATATAAAGGTTTTTATAAGTTGTATCTTTAGAATGTAGTTATATATCAATAAAGCTTGTCAGGACTAGATCAAGCGATTATCTGTTTATATTTTACAGCGATTTCCGCTACCTCTCGTTGCCAGAGCTTTACCCACAAAAAGATGTAGTCATATCTACACCATTATAAGTGACACCTTATCTTTAAGAGCGACGAACTTTCTTCACTCTTCCTTTTTGATCAAGATTCAAGACATCTCTTAAAGTAGCGAAAATTTCCTTCTGATAAGAAATGAGAAGGTTATGTTAGAAAACAATAACTAAATAACAAGCAGTTTTCTTACATAATATAACCATTAGCATTTTTAGATATCTTAATTTCCTCGGTATTTCTTATAGTCTACTTAAATTGTCATTTTTATAAATATATAGTCTATTTTGCATAATTAGACCATACCAGGATATATATAGTGCCTCCCAAGGCATGTTGGGTTTAGATTTAATATCTTTAGAACAGTTTAAAATATTAGTATGCTTTATTAAAATTGGGTTGGGTAAATTTAGACCTGTAATTTTTTACTTATATATATATATATATATATATATATATATATATATATATATATATATATATATATATATATATATATATATATATATATAGTGACTAGTATGCTTTATTAAAATTGGGTTGGGTAAATTTAGACCTCCTCTATTTTTTTACTTATATATGTAGGGTCTCTTTCTGAATGTAGTGGGTTCCATAACCCCATATGTATTTAATAATAGCTATGTCTATTTTGTCTTATTTTTTATTTTCGTAGTCATTTGATTTGAAAATATAATTCATATTTGAGTATAAATATGTTTTGGCTACTTGTGCACACTCCATTATACATAACCACGTTAGCGCCCAGATATCTGTGCATTTTTTAATTTTTTCAATTATTTATTTAAAGTTTCTCTCCTCTTCATTTGTTCCAAAAATATACCTAGTGCCTTAACTCTTTTTTTTTTTTGACGTAGTTTGGTGGCAGACCAGGGTGATTGCCTCTTCAGTTTCCTGTTTTGAGTATTTCGGTTTTATCTTGGTTAATTTTTGATCCTGATGCATTTCCAAAATTTCCATACTCTATTGTTTGTTTTTTTTTTGTTTTTTTTTTTGTTTAAAATAGTTCAGGTCTTTAATAAAGTTGGTGCAATCATCAGCATGTTGGAGCATTTTAATTTCATCTTTTAAATTTGGTAATTTTATTCCTTCTATGAGTTTATTATTTCTTATTTTTATACTTCGAATTTCAATCGCATCGATAATGGGCTTCCTTGCCTCACTGATCTTTGTATTTCAAATTTATCCGTTAATATTATATTAATCTGTACTCTTGCAGTTATTTGGTTGTACAGGATTTTATTCCATTTCCGGAAAATTTTCCCGAAACCATTTTTTAAAAATACCTTTTTATGTAGTTATGTTCGACTCTCTCAAAAGCTTTTTCTTGATTAATGAGCACCATGGTGCCCATTTGTCTATTTTCTTTAATATAATCTATTATTGTTCTAATGTTTAAAATATTATTTTGAATTTCCTTCCCTTTTGCGCCACATGTTTGATTGATATTTATTATTGTGTTCATACAATTATTTTACCCTATTATCTAACAGTTTAAATAATAATTTATAATCATTATTTAAGAGGGAGATGGGCCTCCAGTTTTTTTTAGAACTCCTTCCTTTTTAAATTAAAGATATTGTACCTTTTCTCATTGAGTCCGACATTATGTCATTTTCTAGTAATATATTATTGTATAGGAGCTCTAAAATCGGCGATAACTCACTTTGGAGTTTAGAATAGAATTTCGCTGTAAGTCCATCTCTTCATGGGAATTTCCCTTTCGTTACTTGCTTTATAGTTGTTATAACTACATCTTTATAGATGAATTAATCACAAGTTTCTAAGTACTGATGATATCATCTTACACATTATTTCTTTTAAATATTCTTTAATTAAATTTGAATTTATATTCTGCTTTGTATACAGCACAGTATAATATTCCTTAACGCTTTAAAATGTCATTTTTCTCTAATAGTATCCGATATGATTTTATCCTTTATTTTTTTCTGTGTTTTTTCTACACCTTTCCTCAGTTCTTTTCTTCTAAATAGCCCTTTTGCTTTCCTAAATAAATCTATAAATTTTCCTGCTCTTATTTCTTTACCCTTTTCCTTATCATCTATTATTTTTTGAAGTTTTGTTTTCAATAATGTTTCCTTAGAGTTTTCCCTAGTAATTTAATTTCTAGTTCATCTTTATTATTTCTCTTAATCTTTTACCATATCTCATTGCCTTTATTTTGAATTCCTCTTTTAAAGCATCAAACATTACTTTTACATCTATGTGTTCATTCCCTAAAAAGTTTCTTATTTTCTCTTTAATTTCATTTTCAAAATTCTTATCTTCTAGCATTTTATTGTTCAATTTTCAAATACCCCTTCCCTACTTCTTCTTTATAGTAATATTAATTTTTAAATTTAATAATGTTAGAATCTTTGTATAGTTTTATATTAAAATTTGTTCTATAAAATTTATTAAGTCTACTAGCTTGATCATAACCATATTCATAGGTTTATTCCATTCTTGGAAGGTTATGTATTTTATAGATATCGTATAGTTTATGTTTATTCAACAACTTTAACATTTCTTGCCTAAACCTATAATCATTTGTAGTTAAATGATTATTATTCATATCTATTTCATCCCCTATCCGATTTATATTTCCCCCGTTACCAAATGTTCCACTGTATATTCACTTAAATATTTATCAAGTTGGTCTATGAATTCTTGCTTTTTATATTTATTGGCTGGGAAATACACATTAAGGATGTGCATTTTTTTCAATAATAATGTGTAGTAATCTCCCTTCCAGATAATTCCCTTCCATTTTCCATTCCCAAATTGTCCCTCTATCAAGTATTATATTCATAGCCAACTTACCCTTTTTATCATTAATTTTAGAATTACTCATTATGACTATTCCATTTATTTTCCCTTCTATAAGTGTTATTATTTCTTTTGTAAATCCATTACGTGTTTCTAGTATCATTATAATATCGTATTCATTTTCATGACTTAGTCTTATTAGTTTTTCCTCATTTGGACCATTTAAATCTTTTGACGCTATTAACAGTTTTTTCCCTCTCTTTTCCCATCAGCTAGCCGATTTTGGTCTAACATTTAAAAAAAAAAAATAACAATAAATAAGATATATATTTGATTTTTTCCCAATAATTTTAAACACTTTCTTAATTTAATTACATTGCTTATGGATTTAGTGTGGGAAATGCCTGAAGCTCTTTCTCCAATTTGTTTTTCTAGTAGTTTGTATCGGTATTTACGTTCCGTCTTTGTTATTTGTTTTGTCGTCATCCGTAACCATATTACTTTCATTCTCCGTCGTCGTTTTCCCTTCCGTTTCCTTTTATTCATTTTATTTTTCATCAGATTCAAAATTTTCTTTCTCATCTTGTCATTTTGAGTCATTGCCACTGTCATTGTTTGATTCCATTGATTATTTATCCTCAATTTCCTCTTTTTTCTTTTACCTGTTTTTCTCCTTGTTTTCAAGAGTTACTGTATCCCCCCGCATTGCTATCACTACCTCTTCACTCTTATTTGAGGACGATTCAGATAGAGATTGCGCCATCTTTCTCGTCATTGTCCTCGTCCTTTCTTTGTGTACTGGTGTGGATGTCAAGGGTTCAATTCCCGTTAAGTTTTTTCTAGGATTAAACATTCCTTTTTGCCTTGTCTCCGACTCTTCCATTGATAACATGAATAAAGCAGCAGAGAGGGTGAATCCTACAACAATATATTTGCGACAAAATCGATTAAAGCCTCAGAATGCCAATGGAGCCTTCCTACGAAATCTCATATTTTAACCAAAAAAAAATTAAAGGTCCCATTTTACAAATGGAGCCTTAGCGATTTTGTCGTGAATACATTGTCATAACCACACTCAAATTGCTGCCATCTACGTCTACAAATTTTTGCGACAGAATCGATTAAAGCCTCAGAATGCCAATGGAACCTTCCTACGAAATCTCATATTTCAACCAAAAAAAAATAAAGACCCCATCTTAGCGATTTTGTCGCAAATACATTGTCATAACCACACTCAAATTGCTGCCATCTACGGTCGCAAATATGTTGTCATTTCACCCTCTCTGCTGCTGATTAATACAAATTATTTGTTAGCTTTTCACAAACAGACTAATCGATAATACTTCACCACGTAGATCAATTAAATTATTTGACTGATCGGTGAGTGTAAAATTAATTCTGGTTAGTGAATCATTTTGACATTGCATATAGACTGGATTAGTCGGATTCTCAACAATTAAAAATCCGGGGGGTGCTGTTGGTGCAAATGAATAAAGAATGTAACCCTGTCGGGCTTGATTTGATTGTTCCATATTAATTTGATAACTTCCTTCGATTACATCACACGTTAAATTAAGTGCGATCACCGATGAAATATTCACATTGTTCGGTGCGATATGTCTACCGTCGCCGTCGGGAGAATTATTATAAGTGAGGATAATAGGCTTCGGCTGGCTATCTTTCCATGATTGATAAATTTTATTAAATCCTTCGTCGATGGCAGTTCTGAGTTTTTTCTTTAACTCGGGAACATTATATCCTGGTAATTTATAATTTGGATTTTCATTTATATTTTTTTTATAATCTTGAGCTGAGCTAGTTCTTGAAATTGGGTTATTTTCATCAGTGAAGAGATTAGTAATCCTCGAATTAAATATTTCCATGTCATCGATGATTTTATTACCCGCGGAGACTACACTAATGAACTCAGCTTGTGTGAGAAGACCGGATCTTAACGATGGTAATAACAATTTAAAATCATCATTCATTCCTCTGAAGATAAAAAATTCAATATCTTCCATTGCTGGACTTGTTTCATGTATTTCCAGAATTTCACCTTCCTGTGGGATATAATCATTATAAAATGGAGTTAACCACTCATCTTTACCATATTCATTCTTACGTCGATAAGTTTTTGTAAAGTTTATATCGAGGAGGGTTTTATATCCTTTTGATGGATTTTCAGGTCCTATTTCATCAGTGACGTAATCAGATTTTACAGGCTCGGGCGTGGAATTACCAGCACTTCTAGGTGGATCTTCGGGCCATCCTAATACTGTTCTTATTGAACTGTTATAAATATCTACAACATACCCAGGAGAGCCTATTTCAATTGTAGATGACAGTGTTGGTTCATGAACTGTTATCGCAATTTTTGATTCTTTTTTAGTAATGGATTTTATTCTACGTTGTAATTCATTATTAATTTGCTCAATTTGATAGGACCCAGTTGGTATTGAAACAACGTTCCAATCTGGAGTGTCATCTTTTTTATTCCTATATGCAAATACCAGAGAATTATTAGGTCTCTGACCGCCAAATGGAACCGATCTGATATTAGGCCAACTATGATACACTCGTAATTTTGCCAACGCGATTTCCTTTACTGAAACAGGCGAGGGAAAATTCACACTGAATTTAGGGTTTGTTGACGATATTGATATCATGCTTGTTTTCCGCGGAGTGGTATTTTCTGCTATCCGCTGAAGTAGTTGAATCTCTTGCGACATTATTATTATTATTTACAATGTCTAATTTTGCAATAGATGAAAAAACGCTAGCGTTTTTAATCGTAGTATCATAAATACGTATCATCGCGGAGAATTCGTCTTCGGTAATTATCGTATCATCAATCGATGATGACATCAACGAGGATAATTGTGAGTAACCGTTAGATACTGCTTGATGTTTTACTATATAGTCGTTAAGTTTTTCTTGAGAACACGATGATATTTTTTTAGTAATAGCATTTGCAAGTCCAGCAAATGTTGTCACCGCGGAAATAGCAATTGGGACAGCAATCGGAGCTACCATTGTTACTGAAGATAGTATAATACCAGCACCGGCCATTATACCAGATACCGAGTATACTGTAACATCAATTGCGGTAATTCTCCTGCGATACTTTTTAATTTTTATTTCATATTCATCAATGAGTGTTTTGAGTTTTGTTAAGAACTCTTTGACGGTATCATAGCGATATTGCGATGATGGAATCATATTATTTTAAAACCTCAAGTGGTTTTTAATTGTTAAAAATTCTAATTTAGATCAGCTACAAACTCCATGTACCATACAAATGATGTCTTATTTAAATTAGGATCAGTGCTTGTTATTGTAAACCGTTTGTATTCACCCACGTCAATAGTCGTTGAAATCACGTTGTTGTATCCATATGAAGTCGATGATGATATATTAAACTGATTCAGTGACACTATTGTTAATCGATAAATACCCTTGTTTGACACAGTGAGGGTTACTGTATTCTTTTTAGGTTCCCAATCTAATGATCCAGAGAGAACTGTGTATATCATATTTATGATATTTCTCTCATGAGGAATCTTTATTCTTTCAAGTAGCGGAAGATTGTCTGTTTTAAATTTTGTAATATCCTCGATAGATTTTTTAATACTATTAATGCTATCTCTAATAATACTAAATCCAGCATCATTAATATTTTTAATACTGGATTTAATTTCATCAAAATTGGATTTAATTTCAGCGAGAGATGGAGAGGTTACCGCTGGTGTTCCAAAGAATTTATTGATAATATTTCTACGAAGGGAAGTATATGTTGTTATATGTTTTTCAAGTTCTTCATTTAAATTTTTTAATGCATCTGTGATTGTAGAAACGAGTACACCCGGTTTGAGTTTTCCATCATTTGAATATAACGCTATTGTATCTTCAACGACGTCACGTCTTCGTATTAAGACATCATCCAATGAAACATTACTAGATTTCAATTTGCCCTGGCGATCTTGAAATACAACTATTTCCCCAGGATCTACACTTGACAAATTTAATGTCTCGGCGATTTCATCTTCGATTATTTTTTTTACACTTTCGACAGCGAATTTGCTATCGGTTTCTGTTTTTTTTGATTCTGATAAAGGTCGTCCCCAAATATCAATCATTATACGAAAATGCTACGTTTTTCTAAATCATAACGCTATCGTTTTTGCCATTGCCTGCTAGTATATTCATTAACAACAACTTGTGGTGGTTTTCTTGGAAATTTAGATATCTCTGCAAGGAAGTTTAATACCTCACGACCGCATATCGGTGGATCATTTAACTGTTGTGTTGGTAGCGTGGAATAAAAAATTGGAGATGACTTTGTTATTGTGGATACATATCGCATGAATTCTTTTGGTGGAGCTAATCCATATGAATCAAAATAGACAATTCCACGTGGATCAATTGCATATGCGACCCAATGAGTTCCTTTTCCGCTGCTGTTATCGAGATTGATAATACCCGTTTCATTTTTCATTGGTTTTGACGGTAATTGATCTCTCATGAAAACTCCTCTAAAGTTTTTTATTGATAATGATTTTACAGCATCAATTAAATCAAAATTGGACATTGGTGAAAATCCTAGGGATTTTTCCACTAATAAGCCGTTCCTGGTATTCTTAGGCCCGTGCCCTTGTACCAATTGTGTGGAGTTCCTGGTAGTCTTAGACCCTTTCCTTTTTTTTTATAGCCTTTCCCAGTAGCTTTTTTCAGGGCCATTCCTGCAGCAGTACCAACGGCTCCTAACGCTGCCGCCTTCGCAACCGCTGGGGCAGCCGCTGCAATCAATGCTGGAATAGCAGCTAACAGCGGGAATATTCCACCCGATTTTATCATACTGGCGATTGCTGCTTTCGAAAAATCAATTTGAACTCCTCGTTTGTTCTTTAGCGCATCATTGAAATGTTTTATTTGACGATCTGTCAGTGATAATTTATGTGCACCACCGGACATTTGAGTGGGTTTCAGCGTTATTGTAGTTCCACATTCTTTAGCCGACTTTGATTTCAATTTCTTGACCTGACCATCAGTCAACTGGACATTAACAATACTATATGTCATTCTATTCTAAAATGTAATTTACACTTTCAATTGATCTTATTGTGAAAATCCTAACTACATGTTTGAAATCAAGATTTCTACTGGTGCATCAATAAGTCTCATTCGTCCGCCAACTCCTTCTAACAACATTGATTTATCACTGAGAATGACAGCAACTGCTCTATAATCGGCTATACCAGCAGGGCGTTGTACCCGAGCTTGGAAGTATATATCAACAACAGATTGTCTCATCATGTCAAGATGTTCCAATGAAAAGTAATAAATCGGATAGTGTTTTTCAAAATCAATTTGCGATATTTGCAAACCAGTATCAACATTTTGATCACGACCCATATACGACAATATTCTATGATATACACGAGCTATGTTGTTGTTTTCATAATTAAGATGTACAATCTCTGCTGGCTCTTGTTGTCCGTTTATTCTCAACGAAACTTCACTTACTCCTAATTTATCAAATATCATATGACTAGATAATTGACGACCCACTCGATTTGCATCCTGTAACGCTATAAAGATATGACGTGGAGCTGAAACACCTTGTTTTGATGCTAAGTGCCATGTAAATGTGCCATTTACATTATCCTGCTTCGTATCAGTCGTTGTTGTTAGCCAACTTAGCAATGATTTTCCACCTGTGTCCATAAACGATAGTAATTCTTGCTCTATTGTAACTGCTGGTGTCAAGACGGGTATCCATAAAGTCAATTTATTTAAAATGACTTTACCATCATCAACACCATTAGCATGCCAAATTGCATCATTGTCATTTTCTTTTCGCACTAACACAACCGTATGCTTTGCTCCATAGATGACTTTTCTGACATTTCTACAGAATCCGAATATATGATGTAACGGAATTGCACATGAAAACCGTCGATGTTGTCCTTTCAATGTTCCATTTCGTGTTGCAAATCCTAGATTGAAATTACCATTAACCCTTTTTAAAATGTCGAATTCAGCGCCTGGTCTATCTTCACGGTCTAGATTAGCTGCGAGTTGTTGATCAGCTTCTGCAGTATCTACCGCAGTTCGTACTTTAATAAACTGAATATGGTCAGCATGATCAGAAGTATCCTTAGCAAACATCATAGACGGACCAGCCGACCTTGTATAATCATCAGAATATCTCGCAAGTCCGATTATTGTTGTTGCAATATCAACATCTTGTTCTATTGATTCAATTTCTTTTCCATCAATGATATATCTTGCACTGTTAAATAGCGCCATAATGCCATTATTTACGAAACCAACTCGGATATTTTGGTCATTCCCATATGGCGTATCAGCTGCAACATTTGTTACAAGTTCTCCTTCTACTTCAATAAACGCCTCACACGGCAAAAAGTATCTACTTGTATCTTGAACTTGAAGTTCAACTCTCCCTCGTTGATTTGGCTCTCTTGCAGGATAGGCATAATACTGATAGTTAATTTTAGAATCATCTTTATTCACCGGTGCCGCCATATCAAACGCTGGATCAGCAATTTTTTTAAATGCCATTTATACTAAAACGTATCGTTTTTCTAAATCATTTTCTTTTTCGATTTCCTCCAAGACCGCTTCCCGCTATCATACTTGCAATATTACTACTATCTGGTGAAGTCATTGCTAATGATGCTAGTTTTTGTTCCACTGCGTTATTTATCACTTTACTGACATTTGCAGGCATCATTGTTGTTGAAGGTAGCGGTGGTGGTGGTTTTCGTCCGAATCTAGATTTCACCAATGACGTTATTCTATTCTTTGCGGTAGAAAAGGCCGTTCCTGCAAGATCTCCAACAGCGTTAATTCCCTTATTACGAATAACATCAATGGCTTTCATCGCTAATTGTTTAGCAATTGGTGCTACTTTTGGGGCTATTCTTGTGAATAAACCAGCCATGGTATTTCCAAGGCCGTCACCGTAGTATGCCTTATAAACGGGCAATCTTGAGTTCACTACATACACGTTTGTTGGTTTATTGTGATTATAGTGTACTATCATCTTATTTGAAATGACTTTGCAATTTCTAAATACAATTTCAATCGCTAAATTCCCCCGGAATTCCGTCCATTAACTCATCCAAGAGTTCTCGATACGTATGAATATCAATTATCCCACCTTGGAATAATCGTCTGCAAATATCAAATGCTTCATTAGTTATTTCGACTGAGTTATTTCCAGCTCGCTTACCTCCCATAAGAACCTCAAGTCGTGATATATCATTAATGATATTACTAGGACACATATGAGAATCATGATGAGAACTTCCATAACCCTCTCCTGAAGAACTTTCTGGTTCGGAAACGTTTTGAATTTCTGGAGATTGTCGACCTCGACCTCGACCTCGACCTCGTCCTCGACCTCGTCCTCGACCTCGACCTCGACCTTTTTGTTGTTCTTTTCGTTGTTCTTTTAGTTGTTGTTGATCTAAAACATACTTATTAACTCCCATTTGAAAAGCTAGGTAATTCAAGTCACTCTTATTTAAATTTCCGGGTTCATTTTTATGAATTTTAAATAACCAATTCACCCATTGATCTTTGGTTATTGTGTTTTTTTGATACTCGTCTTTTAAATATTCCCCCCTGTTATAATAACGTTCGGCAGCGACTTTACCAAATAACACATAGTCTTCATTTTTCAACAATTGAATTCGTCTGATTTCTTCTATAGCTTCATCAGTGAATTTCTCGTTAAAAGGAACACTTTTTTTAGTGGAAACACTAGCATCTTCAACGGGGTTATCATCAATATCAATATTACCCATTTGTTGTATTTCTCGCTGAGTTTGTAACTCACCTGAAAGCTGTTTTATCCCCTCGTGAGTTTTTTCAGTTTCTGTAGCAATCTTTCCTAATACATCAATAATAGGTACTGCTCCCTCTTTAGGGATGTCGCCGTATATAGCACGTTCTGTTGCAAGTTTCATATCTTTAGTGGCTTTAGTTACAGGGGCAAAAAGTTGTTCGCTTCCAATAGAAAAGTCAGTCTGCGCTTGCTGTCTAAGTTGTAGTTTATCTCGCACGTTATCTCGAATTGGTATAAACTCTTTCAGTAATGCTAACCTCTCACGGGCTAGTCTGGTACTTAATGCTTCTGAAGTCATTATTGGAAATGCTAACGATTTTTCAATTGTGGGTTTCACTTGCATCAATCAAACGTCTTATAGATTTCACTTTCAAAGCAATCTCTGACCGAACTTGGTACTGTTCCCCGAGTTTCTTTCTAATGGCTTCAACTATACTAAATAGCCGAATGAATAAATTAATATCATTGTTATACAAAGAAGCATTAACCGCTTTTTGGATTCTTTTTATCAGTGAATACATTTTAGGTAGAACATATCTTCCATGTTTCAATTGTATATCAATTTGTTCAAATTCATTCAAAAGTCTGTCTTCATTCAAAAATTCAGAAAGTACGATTCCTTGATTTCTTAAATTTGATATTTCTGTGATGATAGATGTAATATCTTGAAATTCCATTTATTATTATTACTAATGTATTTGTATCTTTAAAATATTTTTATATACAAAAAAACAAAACATATACAATGCCCGTCTCTTCCTCATTCGAGTTTCGAGGCAAGAAAGGGCACATACATTAAAGACTTATACAATACCCTAACCCCCCAATCGAGTTCAAGGGCGGGTTATATGGGTATTAGACGTGAAATCCAAGTGATTTCTTTACAAACATTGAACATATAACATAAAGCCTCATTTGGAACCTCTTTCGCGCCAAACGACGTCAAAGAGGCCCAGAGGGGGGACAGCACATTCTTGGAACTCATTTAGTGCCTTCGCATTATATAAGCCCAAGGGCCACAAACATAGATCTCCCAATTGGAAGCTCTAACGTAACAAATGCTATATTAGGTCTTCCGGAAGATATGTTGTGGGGGGGACAGTACATTACATATAGGATGATATATATACAATGAATGAATATTTACAATGAATGAGTATTTACAATGAATGAGTATTTACAATGAATGAGTATTTACAATGCGATTATAGGTTATATATACAATGCGATTATAGGTTATATATACAATGCGATTCAATGAATGAATATTTACAATGAATGAATATTTACAATGCGATTATATAGGATGGTTATATACAATGAAATGATAGGATGGTTATATGATAGGATGGTTATATGATAGGATGGTATGATAGGGACAGTACAGGACGATACAAACATGAAACGACGGGGCGGACCTACACCCAATCTGCCAATCAAAAGCAACCCAAGAAATTAACCCTGGTTGCAGTTGAAAAAATTCAACCACACCATGTCAATGGCGTGGGAGTTTTAATTGGCAAAGTGGGCTTCGTTTTAAAGCCCCAAACTTATTACGGCTCATATTATATATAAGGTGAACTAATACTGCAGTGTCAATGTGTAGGTGTGTATTTATTTTCCTAGCATTTCATAATGAATACTGTGTAGTAATTTCAATGGAAGCTAAGTATTTAAATAAAACATTAAAACAAGAAATACAACTGTTAAATAATAGCAATTTTTTTATTAATTTCTATAATATTACGATTAAATAATCGTAGTAATAATGGATTTACATGACAAGATAACTCTGTTATGGGGATCCCTGTCAATTCAGGACCTGCTATTTCTTGAATCGAGAATGATATTTTTCTGAATTTTATTACACATAGCCACACTAAAAAAACTAAACTACATGTAGCGCATTTTACTATTTTGACCTCACATACAATCTATTTTAATTTGTAATTTTAAAGTAATTTCATTTTCATACAAACGCTGTTAACGCCGTCTTTGTAATTGGGATTTTTAAAAAATCTATTAATAGAACCATGGCCCAGTGTCTTGTCTTACACGCGCGCGTTCCGGTACAATAACTATATTTACTATGTGGCTGTTCCGGCTGTTCCAGTTATTGTCATTTACTCTTTTAATGCATATATAAGTGAATATTGCGAATAAATATTGAAAAAAAAATATGTACACAATGATATTAACGCGCGAAACGTTTTTAGTGTATTGCCCTATGGTAATTGATCTGAATGGTAAAATCATGCAAAAATGACTAAAATAGCATAACTCACTATTGAGAGTTATCTTGTAAATAGGAAAACTTTATTCTATGTCCATTTTTCTTTGAGATAGCTGTTTGATAAATCCCTTCAGCAACTTTTCGTACTGAAGGAATACATATTCCAAAATATTTTCCCGCAGCATTCATTGAATGAAAAACTCTTTCTTCATTCGTCGTTGTATCAAATGACTGTACTGGTCTCTTTCCAACTGACTTACAAGTCCCTGTCTTTCCGTTTTTTATATTCTCTCTTTGAGAAATGCATTGTAAATTGGAAATCGCGTTATTTTGAATATTAGAATCAATGTGATCAATAACACAGCCATCTTTAATCGGTCCCATATAACACTCAAAGACTACCCTATGACAGAGATATCCCTTTCCTCCAGCAGTAAATTTCAAGTATCCCTGATTATTAACATATCCCACGGGTTTCTTTAGTCTACAGTGTCTAACAACACCATTACGAGATATTTCATAATTAACGAGTATTGGATGTGGTCTGAATTCTTGCTCCATTTATATAATAATACTATTTGTCTAATTCATCATTTGCTTTAATTATAAATCTATTAATGTAGTCTTGAGGGGTTTTTATGATTTTGTCTTTGACAGAGTCATGGTTAGGGTCAATGATGGCGTTTTTTATTCGTTTATCATAATAACGTTTCAATTCTCTAAACCGCTTACCCCCACAATTGATACATAATTGTGATTTTCCTCTCACACCCACCCCACAATTTATGCATGGGGACGGGCCTGTCGAATTATTTCTGACACTCTGTAAGTGATATCCACAGAATTCACCTCTACACGATTTATTGCATGGGGTTACTGATCCGATCATAAGCCATTTGCAGTGATTCATTATATATAAACAAACTTTTCTATTTAAATACTTGTCTTATTTATATGAATGAAGAATTCAAGAGATTATCGGCAATCAAGCCTCGGAAAAATATTAAATTCAATCTTGATAGAACTCTCGAAGACGTACCAAAAGAGAGAATAACTAATAGAAGTCTGATTAGAAAAATACGAGATTGTGTTCATGAGTTTAAACAGGATGGTGCATCACACACCTGGTCAACATTTAGAATTGATGGTGTTGTTGATGCTAGAATGAATGATGAAACAGCAGCTATGATACTATCACAACTTGGCAATAAACGGTATTTTATCAGAGTGAAATTCATTATCAAATTAGAATCGGGCGAATATATTATAAGAGACAAATTTGTTCCAATTCTCAAAGATGGGACATCAGTCATTGTTAGCCGTTATTCCAGACCAGGGCTGTTAACTGGAATTGATAAACCATACTATGAAAAAGCGTATCCAGAAACAGCAGTCGTTTATGGGATGTATCCGTTAAATAACCCTGACATTGGAAAACTAGCACCAATGAAACAGTCAACGTCAGCGGAAAAACCACTCAACTGTGTGGCACAAAGAGTCTTAGAACATTTTACAAATGCACTCCGTGGGAATAAATTAACCGATCTAAGACATAAAAAAATAGATCAATGGGAGCTAACAGTGAAAGAGAACGGAGCAACTATTTCCGATATAGCTAGATTGGAAAAGTCGTTGAGATTTCCGATAACCGTTTTAACGATAACTGGCGAAGTATTATACGAATCGAAATACAATAAAAACGGAGCTCCAATCAAAATTATTGATCATAACAAGCACGCATGGACATCCGCGGTTACAATATTCCCGCGAGACAGAACAGTGAAGTATATCCCAGAAGAATTCATCAAGGATGGTATTCTCACTGAAGAAAGATTATTCGATGCTATTGCTAGTTTGTGTAAAAACGACCATGTATCAGTATGGCTACTTCATAGTTTTGAAGATGAAGAATGTCAATTCAATCAATTTGTGAAACCTAACGGTGAATTATATCGTAGTGAAAGTCTACATAATAGGATGAAAAATCTAGCAATAAGTCTCAGTGAAAACGCTAGCGTTTTTAATGAAAAATCTGAAGATTACGAACAGTTACTTACAAATTGTTTTACAATTCCATCAGTTGCAGCTCATTTTGCAAGAAAGAAAAATAATTGGAAACCAACACGAAAAGAGTTTTTACAGGATGTTCAATCCAGCTGTTTGGAATATTATCATGGCGGTCTATGGAACGTTAAGTACAATCGTGAGAATATGATATCAGTTGATATCGTTGCCTGTTATCCAGGAAGTTTTCTAGGATATGGATTCGCTGGTGAGTATTTTAAACGGTTTGGACATCCCACACATGAAATGACTCGCGTTGCTATTAATGGACCACTGCCTGATTTTGATTTGACCGGTTTTGCTTGCGTAGTATCATTTGAATTCGCTGAAGGACTTCATCCGTGTTGTTATGTTTGGATTGGTAGACACATGGCTGAAAGGATGTGGTTACCAATAGTGTTATTGCGATATATGATTGATTGTAAAGTGTTAGTTTCGTTGATTGTCAGCGAAGCGATTATCTCATATCGAAAACAAACCAATGTCTGGTTACCAGAACCAGAATGTCTTGATAGTATAATCGATAAGTCTAGAAAACATATTGATGCTGACGAGGAGTACATTATTGAATGGTCAAAAAAGATATTTAATCAACGAAATAATGAAGCAAAGGATCTCGGCCGAAGAATAATCGGTAAATTTACACAGGGTGGAAAAAAATTTAACTTTAAAAAACAATCCTCACGATTGATTATAGATGATGCCGAATACGACTTCGTTATTAAAGATGCAGTAGAGAAAAATAGATACGCAAATTGTAAAACAGCCTTTTTGTCCAATAAAACAAAGTTAGGTAGAATTGTTACTTACAGTGATGGAGAAAGCTCTGCATATCTACATTTGAGAGCTTCTATGCTGGGTTATGCATCTATCAATTTATTTGCAATGATAAATAGATTTCCTAGTATAGCAGTCAGAGTTGCAATTGATTCAATGTATGTCGATAAAAAATATATCAAAGAGATAACTAAATTTACTAATAGCGAAGAGACTTGGGGAACATGGCGAATTAAACAAGAAATACAACGCGATTATTCTGAATCAGCAGACGTTGAGATTAAAAGCAGTTACCTGAAGAACGATAATTCTATCAGTGAAAAATCTATGTCTAAAGCACCACCGATATCAGATCCAATTTGTAGATATAAAACAGTTTATTTAAACGGTTGTGGTGGATCTGGAAAGACAACACGTGCGATAGAATTATATCGAGAGAGAACGTCCATGATTGTACTCACACCAACCCATAGACTAGCGAGAGAGATCAAACAACGAAATGTTGAAGCTTGCACGTATCATAGTTTTTTTCGATACAAGGGCGATGCTTGGACTCCTGAGCGAATGGGTGAGAAATTTATTCCAGCGGTTATTATTTGGGATGAAGCATGTACTGTTTCAGAAGATGTATTAAAAATGTTTCTTGATTGGTTATTGCAAAATAATACAAAAATTATATTGTGCGGCGATCATGGTCAACCACCACCATTTGTTGGTAGAAGTCCACATAATTGGTTAAAAGGATTTGTTGATTATTACGAAGAAATTGATACTGACTATAGAGCACTCGATGAGCAGTTACGTGAGTTTAAAAAACTAATTAGATTACAACCCGATAGAATTCAATGTGAAGTAGCGCGTGAAATAATTTCTGAAACACCTTTGAATGATTTTTGGGAAACATGGAAACCAAATGATTTTGTAGTAGCAAGTAGAAAGATAGTCAGAGACGCACTTCAGAAAAAGTTGTTTGAGCTACACAAGAAAAAATTCCCAACGTTTCCAGTACCATTGTGTTATAGACCATTGGATACACGAAAGCAGAATATTGAAGTTGAAATTCCAGGCCAGACGGAGAAACAGATTCTAGTGTTAAATGATATTGTGCTAGTTGATATCAATACTGTAGAAGATGCATTATGCGCTGATAAATCACCATGGACGCTTGGTTATGTAACAACAATACACTCGTCACAAGGATTGACCATCACGGATACAATTGTTTGGATAGTTGATAATCGCATTGAATGGTCAAATTTAGTCTATCTCGCAGTGTCCAGAGTACGACGAATAAATCAACTACGAAGGATTGTTTTCGATGATGATTTTAATGCAAACGATGATAACACTGATATTAGCATCATTAATAAAAAACTCTCTGGCTACAAACAGCAGGACAAAAAAAAAACAACGAGAATTTGATATTGATGCTGAAGTAATAATCGCATTAAAAGAACAACAGAATAATCACTGCGCCAGTTGCAATTGTATAATGCACTGGCAGTATTCGGATAAAGACCCTCGACAATTCACCGTAGACAGAAAAAATAACAGTCTTGGTCATGTCAGAAACAATGTGATGTTGACCTGTCTTGAGTGTAATAGACGTAACGGAGCTAGTTAAGACCATGTGGCGGTAATTGAGTATCGTCCGGAATGACTTGTAGTTGTTCGCGTGTAAAACCACGCTGAGGTGCAGTTGAATCCAATCTGTAGATTGGAGGTCTACCAGTTGATCGCGTTATAGTTGAAATTTTATGCGTAGTAACACTCCATATAGGATCAGTAGCTCTTCTTTTACCGCCTTCAAGCTCTCCTGGTTCGTATAAATATCTCACAGTAACATCACCGAGAAGTGGCTGAGTGCTAACCCGCTGCGGTTGTTCGGGAATATATTCTTTTTTTATTGCAATATTTGGTTTCATATTAATAGTTCGAGTAATCTCATTATTTAACGCTGCAACTACACTCGGTAACCTTTGGACCCATTCACGAGATCGTTTTTCTTGGATGAATTCTTTTGCATATTGATATCCAAATAACCGTTCTGCAAGAGTTCGATTAAATCGTTCTACAATTGCCTGATCACGATGTAACGCAGTATGCCCCGTCGTATTGTAACACTATGAGTTTTCATTGTTGATAGAACAGCACCTTGAAACTCTTTGCCAGGATCAACTTGTAATAGATTTGGCCATCTTAGAGGACCTCGTCGATAAATCCTTTCAAATGCAGAAGCGACTTCAGAAGCTGACTTTGTTTTCAATGGTTCTGCTTGTTTAAATCGACTCGCAATATCAACTACAGTTAGCGCGTATTTGTAACCATGGTCATGTGGTAAAAACAATAAATCAGCCTGATGAACTTCATTGGGTACGGTAACATCAAAATGAGAATAATTAATTTGTTTAGGCGGTGGTAGATAAATTTGCCATATAGCTTGTTTGGATAACCAATCTTTTGCAGTGGATTTTTTCACTTTTGCAGCGTTAGCGAGTTTACTGATTGCTGCTTTACCCCTCCAGTATCCTTTCGGAGAATAATAAATAGATTCCATACTATAAAAACACTGGTGTTTTCAATTACCAGCACCTAACACTAATTTGCCTTTCATAGCTGATTTGACCAACCATGAAGCCAATTTTTCTTTGAAGGATTTATCGGGAATAGCATTTAAGGCATGAATTAATTTTACATCCGCGATATGTCTTTGTTGCAAATTATTGCTTTTATATGCAACATCATGAGCATGACATGCCTTATCAATAGCATTTATCGGATACTCACCAGGCCGGGGCTGATTTTGATCATCAAGTCTGATATCTAATCTCGTTCCGGGACCACAGTAGCTATATCCTGGAAGGTGTTTTTCTCCGGGGTATTTTGCCCATGGGGTTCCGGGGAGTTTTCCAAGTTTTGCGGCAATATCACCTCCGAGTTGCTTTTTTTTAAAAATCTAAATTTTTTTGTACCACATGTTACACACTTACCAGTAAGCGCTAGTCTATTGTTTTTAGTTGTAATGGTTGTCTGATCGGTTGTATCAGTACGCTGTTTACACTTAACACAATATAGATCCATAATTTATATATAGCGTTATGAATATAATTGATTTTTCAGCGACTAAAAGAAGAGAACCGGTAAAACACCACGCAGCGCTTCCGAATTCTGTCCGTGCCATTATAATCGGACCATCTGGATCAGGCAAAACACAATTACTGCTTAATTTGATAATGCGATTTATGAAGTGGGATAAATTATATTTAGTTGCCCCATCCGTAGATGATCAACGGTGCTATGAAGTGCTAAAAGATTATAATAAAAATGCATCAGAAATTAAAGGTGAAAGTGTAATCGACTTTATTACTGATATTGATGATGCACCATCAGTAGAAGATCTCGATGGAGACATAAACAATCTTGTAGTGTACGATGATGTAATGTTAGATAATCAAAAGAACCCTGCTAGAATATTTTCCCGAGGTAGGCATAAAAACACTGACGTGATATATGTCACTCAACGATATACTCAAATTCCAAAAGTGATTCGCGATAACTGCAATATTCTTGCTGTATTCAATGGCGTTGATACACATACGCTACGAAATATTTGGCAGACATGGTGTTCCGATATGGACTTCAATGGATTTAAAAATTACTTTAGTCATGCTCAGTCTGTCCCATATGGATTTATAACAATAAATTTACACGACCCTCGGTCACGATATCGTATTGGACTTGATCAAATATTTGGTTAAATAATTTGTATTAATCAGCAGCAGAGAGGGTGAAATGACAACATATTTGCGACCGTAGATGGCAGCAATTTGAGTGTGGTTATGACAATGTATTTGCGACAAAATCGCTAAGATGGGGTCTTTATTTTTTTTTTGGTTGAAATATGAGATTTCGTAGGAAGGTTCCATTGGCATTCTGAGGCTTTAATCGATTCTGTCGCAAAAATTTGTAGACGTAGATGGCAGCAATTTGAGTGTGGTTATGACAATGTATTCACGACAAAATCGCTAAGGCTCCATTTGTAAAATGGGACCTTTAATTTTTTTTTGGTTAAAATATGAGATTTCGTAGGAAGGCTCCATTGGCATTCTGAGGCTTTAATCGATTTTGTCGCAAATATATTGTTGTAGGATTCACCCTCTCTGCTGCTAATAATTTGTTTTACCTTAGGATGTCGGTGTTTAATGCATTTGTTATCTCTCAAATGTTAGGGCTAAGGTAGTTTTTCAATTCTTCCCTTTTAGGGTTTCTAGCTCTGTGTTAACTAATTTAGCGTTTGTCTCCTGTGGTTTTTTATCTGATGTAGACAAAATATGTATTCTCTGTAGTTGGTTCCCACCCCATCACTGTCTCTGTCTCTGTCACAGTTTCCTTGTCTGTTTATTCCTTTTCTATATGTGTTACTTCTTGTCTTATCGCCTATAAAGCGCCTTGTAATTTGTCATGTTCTTCTTCATTAAGGTTAAAATTAATATTTGGCATTGCTTACAATGTTGGCATAAGTTTTTTGGGCAGATGCTGGTTGATTTGAACAGTTTTTTGGTCTATGACCCACATGCTTACACCTAGAACAAACTCTCTCTAGTTCGCATCCCCTATACCATGTTCGAACTAGGAACACCCATGACCTAGAAAAATTTAGGGATTTTTCTTGCATTGTCCGTTAGCATTGTAACAATTCTGACCCCCGATTTTATGTCATTAAAGCCCCAGATTGTAGCCATTTTATGGCTTATTACCTGTGCTTTTTGCTTTTTTTTGAACTTTTCTACAAGCTCGTCATTTTGTATTTCCAAAGGGAGTCCTGTCATATATATATATATATATATATATATATATATATATATATATATATATATATATATATATATATATATATATATATATATATATATATATATATATATATGTATATTTTCCTACCCTCAATTTCCCTCACAATAGCATTTGTCTCCCCTATCGTTGCTTGGATACCTTTAAACTTCTGTGAAATCCTTGTCTAGAAAATAGGAGTTGAGTAGTCTTTGGGGTACACTATATATTTGTTTCTCTCTCCATTTTGATTTCTATACATGTTTGATTTCATACCCTTAGGCCCTTATTGCAATCAAAACATCCGATTGCCTAGGACAGTTTTCCACCTCTCCAAAATCTATCATTTGACATCCTGGAGGGTGAAAAGTCAGTAAGTTATTGCCAATTGTTTGGATTACAAAATTCTTTTTCAATTTTGATCCAACTGGAATCAAACCTGCAAGTGGTGCTTGCGCCATTGTCCAGTAAGTACTGTTTTGTTTCACAGTGAGTATAGTTTACAATTTTACAGGTCGCAAATCACTAATAGTACTGGTATACTCTGTAAAATTGTCTTTTCAAAAGAATTCGCCGGTTAACCTATCTTCTGCAGAATGTAATCCAATGAATTGAATGCTAATACACACATTTCACGTATTTCTCTAGACATACACAAGCAAATTATCATTTCCAAACTGAAAATTTCAATCTACACTGATATCCTTCATAAATGTAAATTGAATATAAAACAAAAATTCAAAAAGTTTTGCAAAACAAAACCAAACAAAAATAAATATAAATACTAAGAAACAAAAGAGTGTTTTGGAACGTGCCAATCGATTATCGAGCCAATGTATTGAACTGTCGATCAGCTATTAAAATATACCTGTGAATGTATAGGGTTTCCTTTGTCAGCAAAATTTGCTAAGGCTGCACTGCATTTCGTCCGGATTTACAACTAGGTCAAGTAGACTGAGCAAGTTAGCATCTAAAAGGAATAAACTACTTTTAAGCATTTATAATAGGAGAAATGATAAGGCGAAGTCATCTTCGCTTTTTATACAGCGGAAAGCGAAGTTTACGTCGTTTAAGCGAGCTTTTGGCCCACTTCGCTTGGTAGCGTGACCCTTGACTTATATATTGTACTATAAATGATTTTTAGGAACTAGATATGAAATACCTACTTTCTGAACTTATTTAATCTGATCATCATTTATCAAACAAAGGTATCAAACTACATGACTAATGCAGATCCACTTTAACCATGAAAGAAAATTATTTTTGTGAAGTACTCTAAAATCACCAGTCAGCAGAACATATCATTTTTCAGTTCCTCTTGGTCTTGATCTTCACAACTTTTCCAACAGTCCTTTCTATATTATGGGGATTTTATTCTTTTCAGATTTAAAAACAAACATATGTTTCTGCACCAAAGGAGGTACTGTACAGATATTATCAAATTCTGAGAGAGCTGTAAGGTGCTCTAAAAAATAGACAGTCTATATGTGGGTAGTGAACCAGAATAATTCATGCCTAGCAGTGTTTAGGATGAAAAGTTATGATGCAGCTTCTATGTTTAATAAGTGTGTAGGTTTAAGACTGTACATGAGGATATATGATGATTGTATATCATTGCTCAAAGAAATTCTATTTAGACACAGTTCCAAAGCTGGCAACTTCAGTAAACTCAGCTCTTACTGAAATTCCACAAGTCTTGATGCCAATTTCCACAAGCCCAAAATTTCCTCTTTTCTAATATGATCTCAACATTGCAAGCTAAAGTTCAAATATGAATACTTTAGGGCAAAAAGGGTTTTGAAGCTACTGCAAGTGTTACTAGTGTGCATCACTGCTCTCACTTGGGACTGTATGGTCTTGGTGTTCAAACTTCTCAGATGGATGGGACAATGTATTGATGATTTCTGTAATTGAATTCAGGCAGAAAGAAACAGATATATCTATGGGGTCATTTTTAAGTGTACATCAAATAAACATTAGATTTTATTATTGTGTTGATTTTCTATGATAGTGGAGAAAGAAGTGAAGGTGATTTTGACAAAAAGACATGTTGAGACTTAGACAAAATACCATTTGTAAAGTTGGGTTAGTTTTTGAGGTTAAATGGCAAACTAATGAAGAGTCTAATGAATTTCAGAAGATAGCTAAGGTTGCTAGAACTGATAGTTAGGATGGGGCAGTAGCTAAGTACAATAAAAGTGTGTGATGCCTAGTTTTACATTGGAATAAGACATTCGGTGGACTGAATTCATTCTCAATCTGATGGACAAAGAACATATTTGGAGTTATACAGAATGGAGAAATTAAATTCAGTGGCAACATGTAGTTGCTCAAAAAGGCATAGATGTTTGGGATGGTGCTGCAATTTCTGCTGGTGAGACTCCTATTTTTTACCAAAATGGGAGTCCTGGACTCCTAGTTTTAAAATCATAGTGAGACCACCTAATTGATATATCATGGAATGTTCAACGAGAGAAGATGTCTGAAGAAGTGTTCATGCTAAAATAAATAAGACTAAGCTCTGAAGTATGTGATCAATTCACGCTAAGTTACAGTGGATCTCTAATGTTACACATAATAAATGTGTAGAAATGTGATAGAGTGATCATATGGAAGTTGTTATTGGAGAGAATATCAGATGCTTATAAGAAAGATGTTTAATCAGGATGGAAGGATGCATACTGGAGAAAAATGCATTTAAATATGGAACAAGTACCCTTAATGGAGAACACCATTTAAACTTTGAAGTAAGGATCGTTACTGGAAAGACTTTTTGAACATTTATATTCAATAAGATAAAAAGTTTTCCAGATTCATTCTGAGAAATTATGTTATGATTTATTTAGCTTTTTGTAAGGCAAGAGCAAGGAGAAGCCCTGGGAAAACCAGATCTTATGTTTTATTATGTCAGAGAAATGTAAAAGAATAAAAGAAAAAAGAAACCTTTATGGTAGTAATATGTCATGTGTTGCAAACAGTGGTATTGTCATGTGATTCTTTTTGTAATTTCCAACATTATTCAATGGAAATGACATCCCTCCAGTGTCTTTTAGGTTTAATTTTTTGTTCATATAGTAACTTTGACAAATTGCATTGATTCATTTGCTTTTGAGCTGCAGTGTATATGACTGAAGGATGGTGAATTTTTGTAATGGATAGAAGCTATTATTTCAGATGACATGTAACTTTTAGTAATGTTAATTGCTGTCTTCCATTGACACATGATAGATATTTTATCATTGTACTTAAATGTAAGAATGATGCTAAACCATACCAAATAGGTACCATTCAAACAAAGTTCTTATGTGCTCATTAATTCTAAATTTGTGTACTAAACTAGTCAGAAATATTGCATTAAGGTGAAGTTTCTTACCATAATTCTACAAATGAATTTCAACTCTGAACTATTTGGCAAAACAGTTGAAGGTTGAGTGAGTCCCTGATAAATCTAAAGTTGCAGTGCTACATATGTTGATACAATTCCTTTTTACTCTCAGTTTCCCAAATATTTTCAGTTTGAATTGGGAAAGAAAATTATTGTAAGAGACTAAATGATTTTATTTTACACCAATATGGGACTTAATCACAAAAGTACCATCCACAGACTTGAGGTCAAACTTTCAAATACTAGAAAACATTGTGCGTCAGGAGCATGCTGTATGTAAATGACTGACCAATATCTGGGATAGGCTTTTGCCACTAATTTTGTTTGCCTACTGGACAGTGTAGCATTTTTCTAAACTGAAAATGCATTTTCTTTTTTTTTATGGCAGACCGTTCTCAAACAACCTTATCAAAAGTAGGGATTTGTGGAAACAAAACAACAACCTTCTTGAAGACAATAAATATGTAGCTGAAATTAGGAAATGGATTTAGAGCAGATATTTCACTAGGATTTTAAAACTAGGATTCCAGGACTCATACTCCTAGAAGTCCCACCAGCAAAAATGTCTGTCCCAACTAAGCCAGGCATCACATACTTGCTTACACTTGGTTACCGTTGCATCTGATCTATTAGTTTTAGCAACTTTAGCACAGTTCTGAATCTCATGACAATCTTAATGATATGTCTGTTTAGCATCATTTTATCATAGTCTCTTGATTTAGAGTTCGAAGGCAATATGTACATGGCGACAATCGGAAAGGAAATCAATAACAGTGACTTCATAATGGGCTTCATAATCCAAAAGGATGTCCTGAGGTAAATTAACCAAGTAGAGCATAAGGTGTTATTATGAAATTCCTCCATGTGACTGTCACTGGATAATTTTAAGTAAACTTGGTTCTTCATCACCTCAGAGTTTAGGTCTCCGATGGGTCACTGGAAGTCAGAAGAAGATTGCTATGGTAACTATTGAAAGAGAAAACTGACGTTGGACGCAAGAATCGTTGTTTTTTACGTTTTTGGAGTATTTCAAGGAAGGATTGTGAAGATGGTTACAGATAAAACTTCTGATTAAAATGGTCCACAACTGTCAGTCTGTTTCAAACTCAAATTGGTAATATCAGCACCGATGACACATACACCGCAAAGATTTGACAGAAAAAGACGATTTGTGTTTTAGACACACCTCCACACCACACCATCAAGATGTCTTTTGTAGATCTTTCTGAGACTCAATGGATGAAGAAGTGGCCATTGCGGTAGCTGAGGCTGTGTTGAAATCATGATGGTTACTTCTTGTTATAGTCAATGATTTGTGAAGCGTTGATAAAAGTCAAAACTGGGAGGACGTTCTTTCCAACATACTTCGACTTCTTTGACACTTAGTTTCCCACTTTTCGGGTTCTTCGATCGCGAATGCTTTTGATTTCGTACACACCATCTTGTCACACGTTGTAACTCGGGTATGTAAAACGTTCCTTTCAACACTTCCCCGTACATGTCTTCCAATTTATAGATAGGAGGATGACGGCCACACACACACTTTAATTGACATGAAAAAATCCAGCTGGTTTATGAAACCTTTGTCGAAAGTATGTTTGGTTTTGCCAATGTGTGCCCAATAACCTTCTAACACCACTCCACAATTCTTGGGGTCAGTCACCTTTGAGGATGTACCAAACAGACGATAAACGTGGCATGTTAGTCCGTTTTGTACTCTTTTTGGTGTAAGGTAATAAGTGTTAGTTTTGAAAAGCACCGGATCTATTTTAGTACCGCACCAAAAATGTTTCGGCACTAATTCGTACATCACACCTCGTAGAGAAGGTTCCTCTTGGAACAAAGGGATTAGTTCTTTTAAAATTTTGTTGTAATCTCTTCATTAGTCCGTTGGAATTCAGTTTATCAAGATCATCTTGTAAGCCGAATATTTGGCATCCAAAATTGTAAAGTGCACACGATTCATCAATGCCTGACCAATGGAACGCTTTAACATGGATCAGTCCTCTTGTACCATTAAGTTACCAGCGTTTCCAACATCGGTGATGTAAAGAACTCAATTGTCGTCTGAGTTTCAATTGTTATTAGACCAACTATCGGCAAATGCGTTCTCTCACATCCACAGGCAAACCATGAATGTCCTCTTGTAAAGCATATATGAACAGTCACATACTCCTCCTAGAGCGAAAGTAACTGATGCATTGAGTAATTCCTGTCGACTGCCATTCAAGGAAACGGTCAAGAATGTCATTAAATCTTCCAATGTAAATATCTAATGCAAAATATTTTGTAGATCGCACACGTGATCAGCGAAATCTTTCTTGTTTGTTGACTTTTGTCGCTTTCTTTTTGTGCAGTTAACGACATAAATGTTTCCCAGTCACTTGTTGAGATTTTCTACGGCAAGACGTAGCCAAATTTTGTGATATCTCTTCAAATTCGTTTGGTCAAGTTTGAATTTTTTTTTTAAAATGGAGTTTAAATACTTGTGTAGGTCAAACCAAAGTTTTTATCCTAGGCAAGCTGATTTCTTAAATAACATGGTAAGCCACTTTAATGACGAGGTCATACTTGAGGAAAGTCGTGACAATCCGGAGACCATCGATCATATTCGTGACGTGACACACCACAACTTTAGCGCTCGATTTATTCTCTCTCGCCCAAGGAGATAAATTATGCTTTGGCTAATTCTTCGGGTGTATGTTTTTTTTTTATCTCTCTCTCTCTCTCTCACACACACACACACACACACACACACACACACACATATATATATATATATATATATATATATATATATATATATATATATATATATATATATATATATATATATATATATATATATATATATATATATATATATATATATATATATATATATATGTATATATATATATATATATATATATATATATATATATATATATATATATATATATATATATATATATATATATATATATATATATATATATATATATATGCCATTTTCCTCGAAAGGTTTGGAATCGACTTTCAAAGTCGCGTTATTCAGGAAATCTCAAAGGGAAGGAGTCTTTGTCTTTCACATGTTGATTTCGACGAGAGAGCGGTGAAATTAGCGGAAGTTACTGTTTTGGATGACATCCATAGAGTGGAAGTCGTATGGTTTCATAATGATGACATCCACTATAAAAAGCAGTAAAATAAAAATTTGTAGGATGACGAATGGCATCGCTTTTGCATCCGTCAGGTTTGACACGTACAGCATCATTTTCCATGATACAGTCATAGCAGAATTTCCATGATGTGTTACTATATCGCTGCTATAATAGCGTACGACATACCTCGCAAGGCACACCATCGTGCTTAAGTGTCTCTTTGGACTTAAGTTTTCTGCTTGATGCATGCTGTTTGAAAGGATAAATCTTTCTCACCTATTGTTGATAGTTTCAATGAACGATCGATCTTGGACGTTGTCGCATTTTATACATTGGCCCTCTTTAGGTACATGAAATAATACACATTTTAGGGACAATTGTCGATTTTGTGTGTCGGCAAACTTACAATGCTGTCCGGTTCTTGGTTGGTCAGTTTAAAATGTCCATCCTGTCCGGACTTCAAAGCTTCTCTTAAGACGCCAAGATTCACTCGACTGGTACGATAACAGAGTCAATCACTTCTCTTTATACTCGGTTTGCACTTCTCCTTGTGGATCTCAGTATTCGTAGCGGTAATGTTTAAGATAGCTACTTGGAAAATTTAGAATTTCGTCATAGGGATGCTTATCCGTCCAGGCTCATAAATCATTTCCTTCGATTTTAAGGTACTGTTGACCCAGATAATCTATGTCGATGCAACTGAGTCAAAATATAAGATACGATCCCCTAACAGTCTGTAGCTTCTTTCAGTCTTTATGGAAATTGGGTTGTCACGTAGGATGCAATGATGAGATTTCCAAATTCGTCGACATATACAATGTTCAGCTCTTCTTCGTAATAAATAAAGACCAAGTCTTCACGAACGATGTACACGTCTTTTGTACATCTGGATTTGACGTGAATCATACTTCTGTCAATTACTCAGTCTTGGTTAAACGAGGTCGTTGTGGCATTTTTTTTCTCGCAAACAATTTGATATCACTTTGGCAAACGATCGTCTTCCTTCGTTTTACTCAACGTGGTATAAAGTGATGTCTCTCAGTATTACTTTTTGTAATTATTTTGGTTTCTTGGAGGCTGGCACATCTGACTTCTTGCTTAAGTTTTTAATTCGCATTCACGTAGTCTGCGGATATGCCTTTCTGAGTCTCGTCGCCCTTGTGGGTATTTTTGTCTTGTGAAAGAGGTAAATCTCGTACATGTGTAACAATTTAATACCAAGTCCAGAGCATTTAGTCAATTCCACGCTCACCTACATTTCATGTTAAAGCGCGTTCGTTCTGGCTGTGCTGTTACGGCCGATTTTTGTTGCAGGTTTCGGCACATGTACGGCAGTAGGGAAACATGAGTTTCCTTATCAATGGTGAGGAAAACGGGATTGTACAAGTTCGTGTCAGGTAAAACTGTCAAATTGATCAAACCGTCGTATTCCTGAATGTTAATCAAGTCGATGTGTTCCGTAATCAATTGTGGGTGTACTGCATAGAAGTGACAATGTTTTGTACATGTAAGAATACAGTGATTTAACGTCAAAGTATTTTATTTCTTCTCATTTCATCTCATAGGCTTAGTACAGAAAACGTGTGGCATTGGACCGTTCTCCGTACATACTGTCCCTCGGATTCAATGGGTCCACCAGTTTGCAAATTTCCCCGATGTGATTAAACTCAGGATATGTTTGCAGACATTTCTACCACTTGGTATCCTTGCTCCTCAAACTTCAAGCGTCGCTCATAAATGGACTCGTATTAAAGAGTAAAAAGATGATAGATTTGTGAAATAATTAATCATTAAATTCGCACATAATCCATCGAATACCTTTAGATTTTCTTTTTTCCTATTTCGTTGCGATCGTATTTGATCCATTTATCTTCCTTGTCGCAAAAACATTGTAATCATCGAACGGCTTTGAACGATTATTGGGATTTGACAAAGCTCGACGTTTGAAGACGTATGATCCACAAGGTATTTTCGGGCATAAATCGTTCACGGTGCATTAAGGAGATCGTTCGGTATGCATGTTGTCATGGTCGTAGTAGCGAGCCTAAGGCAAATGGAATAGAACGGTTAAAAGTAAGGAAAATAGCCTTAAAGCAATTATATCATTCCAGACGGTTTAGATTTTAAACTCAAAGACATGGCCAGGCAATTCATAGAATCTTAAAACTGCCCTTGTCCCGCTTGCATGAAAATGATTTTAGCACCGTTCAAAGTCACCTGAAGATGTTCCGTACTCGGCTACGGTTAGTATCTCAAAAGAAACTCCCCGTCGTATTCCGAGAAATTGCGAGCCATCATTGTGGCATAACGATAACAATCTCCAAAACATTCGATGTCTTTTTTGCTCCACAAGTCAATAGTAGGGTCTACGATACATCGTGCAAAATTTGCCGTTGTGTTCGACGCCTAAAAGACATTTTAACATCCTCCAGATATCTCACTGAAAAAACAGCAATTAGTAAAGCTGACGTCTTAGATGAATTTCTAGCACGTTCGATGAGCCCCTTAGCAACGTGAATGCCTGTCCCTTGCATGCATTAGAAATCAAAAAGATGAAATTCCCTTTCTTCCGGTCATCATAACTTTCTTCATTTTTTGGATTTAACTTTTGGATGTATCACTTGTGTTCCTAGTCCATCTCTTCTTTCCTGAACATGCGTGTAGCTTGGTGCAGTTGGTATGCATGACTTTTCCATAAGTAGGGCACAATCTCAGGAGTTGACAAGCTCATTTCTGCTGTGAGCCTGAGGTCTTTAGATATTGTTGGTAGGGCTGACAAAAGTGCGCTAACCTGTAGAGCAATGCACTCGTTCTTCTCTTTTGTTTAGAGGCTAAGTATCATGAGCATTTGAATGCACAATGTTAGTGTTGCTTTCAATTGTTATGGCCATAGTCATATTTCTCACAATAATAGCCATATCACAGGAATTCATGAATACTGGTAATGGCATCAAAGTGTTCATGGTGATATTAGACGTGAATGTAATTTCCGTCTTTGAAATGATTGCCTCGTAACAACTGAGGTCCACGCACTTCTTGAGGTTGCACTTTGAAGGTGTAACATGGATCAAAAACTTCTTTCAAATTTTGCATTTCGGGAATGTCACAGGGTGTCATTGGATTTCCCCGCTTGCTGTTATAAGAGTTCCGCATTATTTTGTCATTTGGCTCGATCCGATTGTTGAAGAGTTTTCCAGGCTATTTTACATTCTAGAGCGTCATTCTTGTTGGCATACGTTCGTCCCACCACGACAAAACGGACTAAACACATATTGTCGTGAGGATTGTTCATTTTAAAGAGACTGCGCTTGATGATGCAAATGTTGTCTACCAACAACGACATTCCCTTGGAGAAGAAACACATGGGTGATTTTTCCGACGGTTATGTGAAACTTGTCATTTGGTTGTTGAAGTGTTGAACCTTGTCGATGAATGTGTATGGTTTCATCAGTTCTGCTAAACTTCTAAACTAGATCCAACCGGGGGACTTCAAACTGTCGTAATGAATGGAATGTCTCAAGCAATCGTCTTCTTTGGCTTTGCATTACCGTTTCAGTTTGTTTAACAAAGAATCACACATTGATGATGAACCCTTCTGATTTCTAACAGTACGTCGGACATGAAATCTTTAACCTTCACCGTGTTTGTGTAGGCTGTGGTTCTAAATTTTCTGGAGAAACCTTTGCCCTTCTCTTGAATGTGGTAGTACTTCTACGCTTTACTGGAGGTGATGAAATTTGACTGAGTGTTGAGTTTGTGACTGAATTCTGGCTTACGTATCTCATCTTCAAAATCGCTGCCATGAATTTGAGCCAAGCTCTCAGCTACTGTGCGAGGCGATAAATAAACGTTTCTGAATCTTATTTGCTTCGCTTTTCTCTACGAAAATATGAGATGGTTTTATATTGACTGCAAGAAGTCAAATGACTACATTTGGATCGCCATGGACACCTATGTTTATCCATGTTAGACTTAGTTCATATATAAACGGCTGATGACTTTCTTCTCAGTATTCATTTTGCTTTGAAACCGATTAGCCCGATTTAAAAACCCAAACAAATCGAACTTCTAATTAGAGCTTTGCGAAGTGTCATACGTAAGTTTTCTTCAGACAAACAGACGAACCTCTCTCCCTTCTTTTCGAGATAAAAGTCAAGATTCTTGTTATATCTGTCAGAAGAAAGGGCATTTACTATACAGAATGGCCAGATCGTCAAAAAAGCAAGAGCAGTGCCAAAAGAAACAAAAGTCAAGAAACTTGTTACCATTGTCAATTGAAAGTACATTGATAAACAGAGTGCCCTAAGTAAGACCAATAGCAGGAGGAGGAAGAGGAAGAGGTGCCCTCGGCAAAGGAAGAACCCCGTCACGTTCAGAAAGAGAAGACAAATAAAAAAAGACGAGACAAAAGCCAGAAAGAAAAAGAGGAGAAACAAACTTTTGAAAGTGAAGATAATAAAAAAAACAGAAAGTATAAGAAGAAAAGATATAAGATACAGAAGTCCACGAACATTTTAAAAGTGTGTTGTGCTGTGACATTGAACTGTGGATACTTGTACCAGACTAGAAAAGACTGAAAAATGTAAGTATTTCTCTGTTTTGATTGTTTAGAAAATTAAGGACCTACATTCACGCACTCACAACATGTATATCATAAATAAGGGATTTTAAGTTTTAATTGATTTGTTCATAAACTAATTAATATCTCTTTTCGAAAGAAGTGAGAGGCCCTGTAGAGAACCGTTGGGTGTTTGTTTTCTTTCTTAGAACAAACTCAGGAACGAGAAGCAGTCAGCCTTAACTGTCATAAGCCTTTGCCAGGACCATTGTCTAATTGTGGACATGCTCCTTTCAATACTTGGGTAAAAATCACTAAAGGTGATATCTCTGGTGAAGTAACAGGGTTAGAATGTTTGGCTCTGGAAGGTCTTTCTCTTTTGGATCGTAATAAAGGAGTCTGATACATTTGTGTCAGACGTCAGACATCTTAAATCTGTCAAATTGTCCAAGAGAACCGTTACCGTTTGAGCTTCGCTGTTCTTTTCTTCTTGACTTTATTTCTTCTCTACTGCTTCTTCCTTCTTGCTTCTTCTTTATCTATATGTTCCTGATAAAGGATAAATGCTTGTTCTGCCGCTTTATGCAGCTGTAAAAATTATGAAGTCTTTCATTCTGTCTCTGTTTGAAATTGTCATCGTGTGGTAAAGGATACAAAGGTGACGAAATTGCTGGTACTGGAACAAATTTTTGTGAAGAAGAGAGAAAATCTACTAAATGTCAATTAAAATTGACTCCTTCTAGAAGCAGGTCTGTGTTGACTATGGTAACCGCTGTTATTCCATCGCTTCTTTTCACTTCGGCCCGTGCGCCCAAATTCATCGTCTTCTTAGTTTCCCTCATGTTTCACAAAACAGTGTTGCATTAACTCACTATGCACAGACGCTGACGCACCTATGTAGATGATGTAACCTCAAATGTAGCTCTCTCCGGATTGGAAGACAGACTCCATGAGGCGGCTGAATTTTGTAGCGTGTGTTTTTATTGGCGAATAGTTTCATCCATTTCTATGTCTTCCGCTATAAATAATGCCTGCTCACTTGATTCCCATCATTTGTTCTCGTCACAAGGTATAGATAATTGTTGAATCCTCTAATCACGTTTCGTCGATGCTGATACGTACAGACTTACCCATGTATGTAAAATATCATCATGGACCATAGAGATGACCACTGTTTGGAAATTGAGGATCAATGTGGAGAGACAAGGCTGCCTGAAGCGAGTCCTGATCTACTGATCAAAGGATAGACAAAGTTTGAGGAAAAAGAAGGAGATCCAGGATGTCTTTGCCTTTTTTTAGCGAAATAGGGAATAATGATTGCCTTCTTGGTGGAGTAAAGAGCTCATCTTCATCTCATTGATGTCGTGGATTAGTGATTGTTATCTTTATGGTGTTAATGGATCTGTGTCAGTGAAATATGGATTGGGCATTGTCATATTGATGATATAAATATGCCCCTGTTAGTGAAATAGGGATTGGTAATTGTCTTCTTGATGGTGTAAAGAGAGCCTTGTCATTGAAGTATAGATTGGTTCTATTCTTGTTGGAGTAAAGATATAAATGTCAGTGAAATATAGACTAATATTTATCTTCTTGATGCTGTAAAGATAGCCATGTCAGCGAAAGACTTCACCGTTACGGACCATTGCCATCTCACTGCAGTCTGTGTTGATTTATAGTCTAGGATTCGACTAATGTGGTTATGTGAGAAAGCTTACCAGTAGTTTTACATGGGTCAGTGGTTCATTTCGGGTGTTTCATAGGTTCCTCCTCCACAATATGTACTGGCCACCATGTATAGCCTATCTTGTGCTGACAAATGGAGTACACCCTATAACAATAACAATAACAGCTACATCGTGAGCATCACTTTCAAGCAGCAGTGTGTAATTTTAGCAAAGTTAAGAACAACAAAATTCTGACCATATCAAAGACTAAATAACAAACTTCTGAACATATCAGACGCTAAATAACAAAATTTTGAACATATCAACGAATAAATAACAAAGTTCTGAACATATTTAAGACTAAATAACAAAATTATGAATATAACAACGGCTACATTAAAATATTCGTACAATATCAAAGAATAAATAACATAGTATCAATAGCCTTAAAATATACCTCTAAAATTTTGCAAAACTTTAGGAACCGAAATTATTGAAAAATCATATAACTTGTGGACCAAATCATTATTTATTGTCCTATATAAAATCATTAAGACATCAGGAAGAAAATAATACCTCACGGGTAATAAAGCATGATAAAACTTTTAAATTACAGAGATACATCATGTAATAAAGATTCATTTTTAAAAACTATGTGTCATTATCTCAACTTCCTAAATTTCACGTCCATAAAAATGATATGTGGAATCCATCGGTTTACATTGCGACATTTCATTGTTATGTTCAAACACGAATCCTATTTTGAAGAAGAGACACTACTTTACAGTGATCCACTTTTTAGATATTGCCATTCGACGAAATGCATTTGCATATTTTTATTGTTAGCAAAGTTCCAAAGGTTGTTTTATATGGGACCAAATGTGCTAAATGATCAGAATAACCCCAATTATGTAAGGTAAGAAAATTTTCATCTGAATCAGAGATAAAATAGATAAATTAGACCATTTATGGTAGTCATTTTAATGTCAATATTGGTGTTTGTCAAGAATGAGTGTTCTTTCACTGTTGCTTTATATACACTTGGTTGAATCTCTGTAAAATATCTTGACTTTTTAATGGCTGTTGTACTTCCACATACTTCAGGAGACATCTATCAAGCAAGTACTCTGCTGTTCTATAGTCTGGATTATTCTTTTAGTTATGCTATTAATTAAAACAAGAACATGTATTTTAATTGTTATCTCGTGTTTGAGCTAAATACATATTTTCTCTCTACTCATTTATTTAATTTGCTTCTGTGTAATTTTTCAAGAAGTTATGGAATTCTCAATGTCACAAGTAATGCTTTATTTTAATTGATTTGAATATTCTTAGATTGTTTGCTAAGTTGTGATTTCATCCAAGAGATGCCTGATAAATGCAGTTTTTAAATAAAAGTTGGTTACTTAACATGAACTGGTTTCTTTTCACATGTGTATACTTAACCAATTAATGCTAGCAACAGCACAAATAAGATTAAATAATAAAATGTTTTCAAAATTGTTCTGTAGGTAACATTTAACTATATGAATGTTCTGCAGATAATGGTGACCAATATATGTGTTCGTCACAAGTTCAGTTACTTCTTTTTATAAAGATTCACAGAAAGTTTAAATTAAACATTTTGTAACATGAAATATTCTGGATTATTAAGATTTCAGTGCCATACCTATTCATTAAACATAATCTCAACAGTATTCAGTCAGTGCACATACATGTTCTTTGCATCCATTTAATATTGGCCATTTATGCAAATCGTTTGGGACGCATGATCTTGGACAAGCACAAATCAATGATAACAATAGCAGGTATCAGCATGCATACAAAAATTTTACTAGCCTGACTTTGACTCTCCCATTCAATGCCTGACACAAAAAACAAACATCTAAAGTTGTCTGCCATATCTCATAACATATATACAATACATGTAAGTGTTTAAGCAGCAATATTATTAATTTTGTAACAGAGTGAGAATAACATAATTTGCCATAAAGAGTGGTACGGTTTCTTTCCCTTAAGCTATGAATTGGCATTTGTTAATTATATATTATTTTTTAACATTAGTATAAACATTGTGCAATAGTTTTGTGATTACTTCAATTTATAATACAATTAATCAGTTAACCGTCTATAATCAACTCTTATTAATTTTCCTACAAGCACTGAAGGCATTCAGGTGCCAACTTTCTGGATTAAACGTATTAAATTCCATTATATCTCTAATATTTCGCTTAAAATTGTTTGTATGTAAGTATAAGTTATTGCGTACATATTGTATTATTATGTGCAGTATTATTTTAGTCTTTATACTAATTATATTGTTAATAGCGATGATTATCATTTCATTTTAAGATTTACATGATGGGTATGCAAATGTGTTTGAATGTTCATTAATAACTGCTGTTCTTTTATATTGATAGCATCTGTACAGCAAACTATAACTTTCTACCTAAAGATGTGTGAGAAAGCAATTTTGCATCGTAGGTAACAAGTAGAGAGAGAGAGAGAGAGAGAGAGAGAGAGAGAGAGAGAGAGAGAGAGAGAGAGAGAGAGAGAGAGAGAGAGAGAGAGAGAGAGAGAGAGAGAGAGAGAGAGAGAGAGAGAGAGAGAGAGAGAGAGACAGACAGACAGACAGACAGACAGACAGAAATAGAGACAGACAGACAGAAGGAGAGACAGAGAGAACTTAACATGATAGACACACTACTCTACACTATAAAAATAATGATGTATATCTTTAAATGATCTCTATAGTTTACAACCTGCATAAAACTTAATATTGCCAGAGACAAAATATGTCATTAATTATGTATTAATTCTGCTAGAGACAGGGACCTCTCTTGTCCTATGTACAAAAATGTTAGAAATAGAGAAACCAAAAAAAGTGTTAGATAGTTTGAAAATTAATGGATATTTGTTTATGGCTGCTAGAAGAACACAAATATATTTTGTTCGTTATTATATGCCATAGTTTTGATTGCGAAACTTTGAACAGAACTATAACTAATGATTTAATACTAGACCACGTTAACGGCGTTAAAACAGATAATTCTAGAAAATCTAATACTTGTTACACCTAAAGAAAATAACAGACGAGGACGAGGGGGTGATATTTATTTCAGATGTTCGGCTAAACGAATAAAATGTAACATTAGTACAGGCGAGAAACTAGAACTTTCACAGCTGCAGAAAATCATTTTAAAATTCATTCACAATCAATAAAAGATGGAGCAGGTGTCAGAGCCAAATTAGCAATATCACGAACGACATTTGACAGAAAGATCTTCATATAAAGCACGGTTAATTACTTTCGATAGCTTAGGCAAGTATGAGCAAACATTCAAACATCATTTTTATAAAATTATAACGTCATTACTGCATTTTCTATCATTAAGTTAATTCATTATGAGCAATTTATTGTTTAATTTTTTTTTAAATATATTTTTGTAAGATCACTCGAAGTAATCTAAATGAGCCAACAAATTATTATCGTAGACAGCGATCCAGTGAGTGCCGGTTAATCATTGAAGCTTTGTATATGTACAACACATGAACCACCCGTTGATAGATTATCTAATTTGTGTTTGGAATATATTCCACGAATTCAGACAGGGTCATTCTTTTTTGCAATTAAGCCGAAATTGCTCAGAACGACGTTTTGTGTAAGGTAGAGTCCTTCAACGTAATTACCCTAGCAGGTTTATTATGAGACTACTTGCTAACCCTCCTAGCAGCGGAGTGAAAGGAAAACACCTCATTTTTCGTTTTCCTTGGCGATTGCTTCCATGGCGTCTTATTCTTTTTAATTGCATTGCTGGCCATTTTGTGGATGGCGATTTCTTTCTAGCTGGTATTATACTATTTATGCTATTTATTGTTATACAAAACTTTGTTTAATTCCGGGTTTTTAATAGAGCTTTATTAGTTGTTCCATATAATGCATTGACACTGCTGCCAGTCCTGGTGTTCTTAATACCGTTATAATCTTGGGTAAACTTACAGAAAGTGCTGGCACAAAACATCCTTCGTGTTTTACCATTGCTGTTATTTGGGCAACGGATAGCTTAAGAACAAAGGGTTTTCCCTGATCTATATTTGTTTCTGAGTTAACACTACTTTCACTGCGGCTGCGGTGTCAGTCCTCCGAGATTTTATCATTACAGGGCATACTTATGTTTGAATGGGACACCATAGGGGATAATAAAGTTGGTGGATTGGAAAAAGGTATGGAAAAGCAGGACATCTTCTATGGACAGTATTTCATCTACTTGAAGTAGGATACATCATATTTAAAACATCGTTAAAGCGCACACTTAATGAAATAGTAGCATTTTTTGGAGAACATAGTACAACTTTCCATTCATATAAATCACTATTGTGGACCTGAATGACAGATCTGGTATGTACTTTTTGGCTGGAAAAGAAGTCGTTCAAAGAGTGTCCCGATATTATGGAGGCTGTGACAAAAAGCCATATCTCAGTACTTCAAATGGTAAAACTGGAGTGAAGTTTCTTAATTTATTATCTCTAAATTATTAAAGCTTAATTGTACAAATATTCATTTGTAAACACGCAATGTAAATTTCAAAAGCACTATGGTGTAGATATTAAAAATTTATAAAGCAGTTAAATGTTTAATACTGTATAATACTTCAAACAAAACTTATATTTACAAAAAATGTACATCAATTTTAATCTGCACCTACAGTTTCTCAGAGGTACATTGTACCATTATTTAATAAGATAACTTGGAACATGAAACACATATAGTGTATTCTTACAATAAAGAACATCCGTATTTGCTACTAGAAAATCACAAATGCAATATTTGAAGTGAATACTGAATATTATATGTTGATACGTTTAAAAATAATTTAAACCTGGTATATAAATTATGAAAAAACAACATAACAGTTGGAATATTGTTGCCCAAATAAAAATCTTTGGGGAAATGCATCAGAGTAAACTTTCATAAATCACGAACCATCTGTCATTTACATGGGATTATTCTAGAAGATCAAGAAATGAAATGTATGGCATCTGAAGTGATTTTTGGTTGCGATGGTAACATTTTATCATGCATGTATGTATATAGATCTTTTTGCTACTTGAGAGGAATAACCCATTTAATACACTCCAGTTCTGTGACCTCAGGCAACTACTTTCTACCCAGCAAGCCACCAAGTAGCTTTCTTGAGTATTCTATGGACAGCAATGCCATGCATTGTTGCCTGTTGATATTTGTAAACATATACCGTATTGGTCAGCCTGCAATTCGATGCGGGGTATAATTCAAGTTAGCAAATTTGGTAAATTGTCCATCATTCATCCGAATATATATATATATATATATATATATATATATATATATATATATATATATATATATATATATATATATATATATATATATATATATATATGTGTGTGTGTGTGTGTATGTGTGTGTGTGTGTGTACGGCATCGCGGAATTCATCCTATCAATAACTCAGCAGCCTTTCCAGTAAGGATCAATAAATGTAATTAAAGGTACCTAATTTGTTAACGTTGATGTATTTTAACAGCAATATATGTATTTATCTACACACAATTACGTGTTCCTGAATGTATTAAGCCACATACAGGATAAAATTTGCGATGCTTTGAGAAACTAAACTATAACTTCATGTCTCATAAATATTAAAAGTATCACTGGATGTTTTTTTTTCTTCAAATTACCAGAAATAATGAAATTGCATCATTAATACTCAAATGCTTTCTTCACATTTTTGGAGGAAAAGATATGCATAGAGAGATGCATAAGTATCATATCACACTTGGGAAAGAGAGATACATACAGATGCATATGTATTCCGTCACATGTTTTCTCT
Organism: Potamilus streckersoni; assembly: GCA_016746295.1. Lineage (NCBI taxonomy): Eukaryota > Metazoa > Mollusca > Bivalvia > Unionida > Unionidae > Potamilus > Potamilus streckersoni. Next base: position 280,811 of record JAEAOA010000749.1, read on the forward strand.
TGCACATTATTATCAATTATTATTACGTGTTCCTGAATGTATTGCAATGACACAATATTTGAGTTACATAACACTGACGGCAGAGGTACAGGGAGAATATCATATCCATCCGATATTATAATACATTCAATATATATATATATATATATATATATATATATATATATATATATATATATATATATATATATATATATATATATATATATATATTATAATATAATATATCATATATATTATAATACATAATATATATATATATATATATATATATATATATATATATATATATATATATATATATATATATATATATATATATATATATATATATATATATATATATTATATTAAATATTATAATACATTCAATATATATATATATATATATATATATATATATATATATATATATATATATATATATATATATATATATATATATATATATATATATATATATATATATATATATATATATATATATATATATATATTGAAGCTCTTTTTCTTTTTCTTGTTGTTTATCTTATTGATCCTGCTGAGTTGAACCTTTAATCAAGGAGAAAAAACAGCAATGACTTAAATAGTAAATGAAAACTATGCAAATATATACCATGCTTCTTCAGGGTTGAGCTTGTTGTAGGATTTAACGTCATTTTTCAGCACAAGATACATAGCGGCCAGTTTTAATGGTGGAGGAAGAACCCTGGAAAACTCAGAGAAGACCCACCGATCCACGAGAAGCTACTGGCAGGTTTTCTCACTTACCCACTTTGGCGAAATCTGGATTCGATCTCACACAGAGTTGAGATGGCAGTGATCCGTAACGGTCAGCGCTTTAGACCACTCGGCCAATCTGGGCTCCTATTCAGGGTTTAAATATTTTCATTAGTTATATACATATAGACTCCATTTAAGTTAAATCCCGATAATGACCATTTCGAATGCTGTCTAATGTTCTTTGCAAGTATAACAATGTCTCTATTTCTAAAAATACGTTGATTTGTATGTACTCTTCCTGTACTTAAGATGTAATTATTTGTTTATCTTTGTTCATGGTGTAAATTACTGTAATTGCTCTGTTTTTTTCGGCAAGTTCAAAATCTGTCACTGTTAAGGAATAATTTCTTTGTCAGATGCCTCGTATAAATCAAACACAGGGTGAGTTAAAATTCACTTTGTACAGTGAGTCACTGAAAAAGAGCATTCGTGGTATAACAATCTTAAATCGGATGGATATGATATTCTCCCTGTACCTCTGCCGTCAGTGTTATGTAACTCAAATATTGTGTCATTGCAATATATGCATTTTTATATCTCTATTTGATTTTTGAACTAGCGATATTAAATAAACATAAACAAAAAAATGAGAATGCTGATGTTGCGAGGTATAGCTAAAATGAACCTTATACGAGAACCTCTAAAAAAGCTATACCTGTTTCAGGATTTGATAAATTATTAATTTGATAAGCAAATTACTTTAGCAAGTTGTATCTATACAAATGTGTTACCTCTTCCGTTCCGACTGTAACGCTAGAACATGCGTACATAAATGTATCAAACTAATAAACAACTTTTTATGAATGAACTAAAGCGTATACTTCATACCACCAAATGTTTCATAAACTGACACGTAAAAAACTGCTTTGGCTCATTACGCGTTAACATTTGATTCAATGTTTCAGAAATAGGCTAGCTATAGACGTCATACAGGGTTCTCACAACAGCACGCAAGTAATAAGATATAACTGTTTTCTTTAAGCTGGTAATAAAAATTACAAAAATATACTTACAATTTTATATCCTGAATTTCCTAAAAATATTTTTTCCTTGACATGGGTTTTCAAGGTGTATTAAAAATTGTAAACTTGTACTGTAATTTCGAGTATATTCCAAGCGCAATCACAACCGACTTACTGCGCTCAAAATGAAATAACCTTTAAATTCCAGTCTTTTCAATAATTGCAATTGAAAGGCTTCATAATTTTCCTATTGTGATCTGAATCTCTCAATGTAAAGAGCAGAAACTGTTACGCTGATTTCAAGGCACATCAATACGATCAAATTGGAAGACGCTGCTGAAATCCGATGTAAATTACTTCATGTAGAAAAATCCAGCCCATAATCACAAAATTGCTTCGAATCGACAAAACAAAATCAACCCCAAAACATATTATTTCCAGGTCAAAAGGAAAAGTTGCTGCAATGCGTATTCATTAAAAATATTACTCCAAATTTCAAATTTAAGTAGACCAAACGTCATTTTCTTTATAAATTTACGTCTAGCGGCGCGACCAACTTCTAGTTAGTCTGGGAGGAGTTACGTGTGCATTAATAATGTTCCTGAGTAATGATGCGTCTACACTTGTATACTTGGTTTGGAAAACGGCGTACATTCATTTGCTTTGTTTATGGTAATATATTTTTGTTTCTATATTTAAGCATTGGGACGAATAAGAAAATGAGCATATAACATAAAGGTTAATGAAGTTTTGTGGAAAAATATGACCTCGTTTTGTGGGATGGATATACTGAACTCCCAAGGTCGTGTAATATATGCATCTGAAAAACCTCGTTCATATTTTTCCATACAAATGCAGTAACCTATAAATATTATCAAAGTTATATACACCTCAAAAAGAGACAGATTTCCGAACTATATTGAATCACGAGAAATATTAACCGGAACAAATATTTCTTCCGTTGCCGATGAAACAAGTCAAAAAAAAAAATACAAAATTGGGAGCATTTACTGCATCAGGATCAGAATGGAAATTTGAGTTGCTGGAGGAAGCTTTGTTTCACACAACGAGATGTAAAATCTTTCGTTCTTACGTTGATCTCAAAAAATAAAACCAAAACATGTTCCATAAACATAAATTACTCTGATAATAAATGTTTGCAGAAGAATATTAAGCTGTGATATTTTCAGCTGAAGAAAAATGCTGATAGCGTCGACAAGTATATTAGTGACGTATCAAAATTAAATTTTAGCGGCATTGAATTTCCAGTTTCTGAAACACAAATACCAAAGTTTTGAAAAGAAAATGAATATTTAAGTCCATGAGTTTTGTCTTAATGGGCGTGAAAATGTTTATCCCAGATACATCTCATTAAAATGCTACACAAAACACAATAAATTTGCTGTTGGATACATAAAAAAAAACTTTTACGAGCCAAGTTGGTAGACAATATAAGATAAAATGAAAACAAGTAATATTTATGTTATCGTTGATTACAAAGCTTTTCTAAGGATGAAACACTGCAAGTGCATGTTAAATGCTGTTTTGATGATTACAAAATAACAAAGGATAAAAAAGAAAACGGTTTAAAATTTAAAAACTATTATGATAAATTAAGTATTCCATTTGTTATTTACTCCGACTTCGTATATCTACTTGTTCCTGCACGATGTGCAGAAAATGATCGATATAAATCAAGCTACAGAAAAATATATTTCCCTTAGTAACAGTTTATAAATTAGTTTGTTGCGCTGACAATGTTTCAATTCTACTAAAATTGTTTCGAGTAAAAGAACATGCCGTTTGGTTTCTAAAAAATTAATCGATGATATTAATAAAATTTGCAACAGATTATCTAAAACAGCTCCAAAAAAATCACTCAAACATCATCATTTTGCCAGGGCAGTTAATTATAATATCTACGAGAAAACTATGCCTGGAGATAAAGCGCGTATCTACCCGGCCAATAAGTTAGAGCAACACGTAACAATTGTAATTTGAACTTTCATGCGCCAGATTTTTTCCTGTCATTTTAAGTAACTTCCGATGGAACAATATTATCATCATTGTCGAAGCATTTGGTGATGAGGACATTAAAGATAAACTATTATATATAATAAAATTTATTCCAAACAATTGTGAAAAGTATATGACAGTTACGCTTTGCAAATTATGTTTTGTCTACAGTCTGCAATTTATAATAGCACCATTGGATGAGCGTGAAAAAAAAAGGTTGTAGCAGTTTTGGTAATACTAGAAGTTATTTTCGTGAAAACTACGTGGTTCTGACAAAAAAGTTATCTTTCTGTAAGTTCTCTGCGTGACAAAGATAACATTTACTCCCAGCGTAAAAGGGGAAGGTGTATCATATAGTGAATATAGTTATGTAAAGATATTTGGAATAAATATGGTTGTAAGACACATGGTGAAGATCAAGATTTATATTTTAACTCAGATGTGTTTTTACTCGCTGATGTTTTCTCGAGTTTTCGTAAAGTTATTCATGAAAAGTATGGATTAGATCCGTGCTGGTATTATTCTGCACCACGATTATCTTGGATGCTCTCATAAAGATATGCAATAAAAAAATTGGATCTCTTTACAGATGTTGATATGTTAATTTTTATTGAAAGAGATACGCGGCAGAATTAGCGTTATAATAAAAAAATATGCTGTAGCAAACAATAAGTACTTAAAATTATCAAACAATTTACTGTCAAATTATAAAATTTATCTGGACTATAACAATTTGTGTGCTTATGCAATGTCAAAGCCAAAGCTGTGCAGTGGATTTTTTCGAAATCTCCAGACCAATTTCTTAAAAAATCCTAAGAAATATCTCCTCAAAAATGTCAGTAATTTTGTTGAAGTTGACATTGATTATCCTAAGTTTTATACAGGATCTACATAATGACTATCAATGACGATCGATTAGTTTATTATCGCCTGAACAAAAAGCAATGACAACAGCAAACTATTCGGTCGTTAATAAGCTTGTTCCACCTTTGCTCAGTAAACGGAATTACCTGATATATCAAAAAATATTTGAAACAAGCATCATATGCTGGACTAGTGCTTAGGAAGTTTCATTGCTTAATAAAATTGAATCATTCTCGATGGAAGGCAGATTATATTGATTTAAGTACTAAGAGTCGTGCTATTTATAAGACTGGCTTTGTGAAAAAGATTTTCAAGTTGATGGACAATTCAATGTTCGGGACGTCTATGGGCAATATCAAAAAGCGAGTCAATAGTGAAATTGAAAATAATGTAAATTGTAGAAATGACACTTTTGGCAGTATGAAAATATTTAATGAAACTCTTGTTGCAATACAGCGACGAAAGAAAAATGTAACGTTGTTGCTGTGGGGCTTAATGTCATTTTTCAGCACATGATAGGCTATACGTGGCTGCCAGTATTAATTATAGAGGACGAAACCGGGAAATCACCGGACATAACCACCGACATCCGAGAAGCTACTGGCAAGCTTTCTCACATATCCACATTCGAAGAATCCTAGACTAAACAAACACAGATAGAGGTGAGTTGGCAGTGATCCGTAACGGACAGCGCTTTAGACCACTCGGCCACTCGAGGCCCCCGTCCTCACAATATCGTTTGTCGTCACAATTACTTTGTCCAACTTGCAATGGTGGAGGAAGAAACCGAGAAATCACCAGAAAGATTCACCGTCCCACGAGAAGCTACTGGCAAGATTTCTCGCATATCCACATTTGCCGAATCATAGACACGAACCCACTCAGACAGAGGTGAGATGTCAGTGTCCGTAACGTACAGCGCTTTAGACCACTCGTGGCCCGCAAATGCAATATTAAAAAATACGATTATGTTGGTGCAGCTGTACTTTATATTCGTAAGTGGTTAATCATCGACTTTCACTACAATTTTACCAAAATAAAAAGCAGTGGCAGATTCGAAGTTGCTATTTAATGATAGATATTCACTTGTTTATACCATCGAATGTGAGCATCTTTATCAAGATGTTCATAAATTCCGTGATTTAACAGATTATCCAGCAATTAGTAAATTTCATGATGATGCAAATCCACAAGATGAAAGATGAATTTGTGCCAGTTAGAGACTATGTTGGACGAAATAAAATATACCTCGCATTTTTATATGACCAAAAATTTTTATGACATTTGATGGACAATGCTAAACAATATTGTCGGCTTTATTAAAACAAATGTTATCAGGACAAATCATTACAAACTTAAAACAGATAAAATTATAAAAGTTGGAGAAAGTAATTCTGACGACAAATGATATTGTGAGGACGGAAGTATTAGGCAACATATTGGATACTGCTGGTACAGGAGGTGATTATATTATATCTCATCATTAACTAATTGTGTCGCAAATAAGAATATATTATTTTAAAGATTTTACTTAAAATATTTCATTAAAGAAATTAGCAAAGGGGTGTAACATTTTTATTAAAAGTATGGAACCTGTTGATCTCTGAAACCTCAAAAAGAAATCTTGCATTGAAATAAAAGTGTTGTGTTTGATGTGTCGTGCAATGATAAACAAGAACTAAGTGATGATTTTTAAGAACTTTATTTGTGCTCTTATTTACAGTTTTATAAAATAACATAAAATACTCATATTCAGAACTAATTGTGTGTGGACAAATTTGGATGATGAAAATGATTACATACAAGTAATTTGTGTCTCACAGTATGGTCATTCATAGATCTTGATATTGGGTCCTACTTGTGTTTACTATAAGGCAGGGAACCAGTCTACAAGTGTTCTACTAGCAAATTAGTCTGGTTTACAATAAAGCAGCATAGTTTACATAGAAAATTTATGATACTGGTAGCCAGCCTTTTCTTATCATCTGATTAATAACATTCATCAGAGTTTAAACCCAATCTTGTAATGCAGCCGTATATTGAAGTGTTGAGATGCATATTTCCAAAGACATCATGGTTACTGGTCATGTTCAGCAGGTGGTCACTCACGGCAGCATATTTATATAAAATAATTCAATCTGTGCATTATGATTGTCATTAGAAATTACAAGTGGCATAGCAGATGGTACTCATAATAGATTTTACTGTAGTAAAATATTAAATAGTATTTGCATTTATATTTTTGTTATACTGTACTACAAAATAAAATAAATTCTTTTGTTTGTGTCTGATTTAACTCCACAAACAGCATCAGATTTTCTGTATGTTTTAGAATCAAATTCATCTATGAAAAATCATACGAATTAAATCAGAATACAAATTAAATTGCATCATTCACTTATGAACTTTTAAACAGGTGACACTATTTATTAAACCAAGTTTTCCCATCCCAAACAATGAACATTGAATGAGACTGTTGTCTTAGTAATATATATTTTCTCATTCCAATCCTCAAATTCATTGAAAATGACTTGATCGTACAAAATCCTTATTAAATGTTATTCAGCTGAGATTGAACTTGGAGATTTACACTATTCACAAAACCATATTAGCTACATTACACTAGTGGGGGCATTGATGTATTACAAACACAATTTCCAGTCAACTGCTGTCATTCCTATAGAAATGTATATATGAAAACTTGCTGTCAACCTTGATTAATTTGATATTAAGGCAAAAAATTTTCACCTGCAGATCTTCAGAGAGAATAATGAACACAAGCCACATGTATATCTGTTATGGGCAGTGTTATGAAACAATCTCTCTCTAAACTGTGTCAATTGTAACACAGGTCACTTATATATCTCCCACTAGCAGTGTTATACAAACATGCACTCAAATCTCCATCAATTGTTACAGAGTTTGCTTGTATATCTCCATGGGCAGTGTTATGAAACCATCCCTCTCTCTGTCAATTGCAATAACAGGCAGCTTCTATCCCTTGTACCTTATATGGCTCCTATGAAGTGTCGTCATTATATCCCTCAGAATAAAACTATAAGTTATAGAACAGGACACATGTAAAGCTCCTATGAAGTATCATCATTATATCCCTCAGTATAAAATGATCAGTTATAGAACAGGACACATATATGGCTCCTATGAAGTGTTATATCCCTCAGTATAAAACTATCCGTTATAGAACAGTACACATGTAAAGCTCCTTTGAAGTATTATCATAACATCACTGAATATTAAGTCCACCAATTGTAGCACAGGTCACTGGTATGTCTTCAATACAAACATTAATATAAACATATTAATGATATGTATCTAATCTGTTTTTTTAACTGCTTTAACAATTGCTTATTTTATACATACATAACATTTATATTGCAAATAATATTGAAGAAAAAGAAGTTTAAAAAAATCATATCTGAAATGTTAATTCCTATTTTTAAATGGGTGAAGTTGTTAAAACATGGAAACAAAATAATATATATATATGTAAATTTTTGTAAATCTCATCAAGTTTGCAAACATGTTTAGAACAATTTTACTTAAATGGTTTTTCCCCATTATGAATCCTCATGTGCAGTTTTAAGTGTCCACTCTGACTGAACAGTTTATCACACACAATACACCAATATGGCTTTTCTCCAGTATGTATCCTGATGTGACGTTTTAAATCACCACTATGATTAAACATTTTATTACACTCTTCACACTTGTATGGTTTATCTCCAGTATGTATTCTCATGTGCAGTTTCAAATTAGCACTCATACAAAACAGTTTATTACACACTTCACACTTATATGACTTCTCTCCAGTATGCTTTCTCATGTGAATTTTTAACTGCCCACATGTAATGAACATTGTGTCACAAACATCACATTTAAACGGTTTTTCTCCAGTATGAATGCTCATGTGAAGTTTTAATTTTCCTTTAATTCTAAACATTTTATCACAAAATTCACACTTAAATGGTTTTTCTCCGGTATGAATCCTCATGTGCTGATTTACTTCCACACATGTAATGAACATTTTATCACAAACGTCACACTTAAAAGTTTTTTCTCCAGTATGCCTCCTCATGTGAATTTTTAAATTGGCATTCTGACTAAATACTTTATCACATATTTCACACTGACACACTTTTCCTCCAGTGTGAATCCTCATGTGAGATTTTAAATTGCTACTATCACTAAATTTTGCATCACACACTTCACATTTGAATGGTTTTTCTCCAGTATGAATCCTCATGTGACGCTTTAAATTTCCACTATCACTAAATTTTGCATCACACACGCCACATTGAAATGGTTTTTCTCCAGTATGCATCCTCATATGAAGTTTTAAATGTCTACTCTGACTAAAACTTTTTTCACACATTTCACATTTATATGGTTTTTCTCCGGTATGCCTCTTTATGTGAGTTTTTAAATTTCCACTCACACTAACCATTTCATCACATACTTCACTCTTTAATTGTTTTTCTCTAGTGTGCCTCCTGATGTGAATTTTTAAATTTCCACTTTGATTAAACATTTTATGACATACTTCACACTTGAATGGTTTTTCTCCAGTATGAATCCTCATGTGCACTTTTAAATCTCCACTCCGACTACACATTTTACCACAAAATGTACACTTGTATGTTTTTTTGCCAGTATGTATTGTTAAGTGCAGTTTTAAATCTTCACTCTCATTAAACATTTTATCACAAATTTCACACTTGTATGGCTTTTCCATAGTATGCATCCTCTCTTGCTGTTTTAAAATTACACTTTGTTGTATATTTGTTCTTTCTTTTATTTTTGTTTCCTCGACGCGTCTCTTTACTCAAATACACTCTACGCCACTGATAACCACTATGCTATGCTAGGTATATATGTAGACGTGGTTGTAATCGTTATTTGAAGAATGCAATCATTTAAAGCCTCCAATTGATTTTGTTAAACTGTTCACGTGAATTGTATTCGCTATATTAATAACTAAGAACACGTGACATGGACTGGATATACTTGATGTCCCTAAAGAGTACTGCTAGGTGAAAACAAAAGCCAACTACTGTAAGTGAAATAGATGCTTGTACAAGCGAGCAAGTGAAATGATGTGGTCACTGGTATTATTTACATTTGCAATATTTGCCCACGCGCCTATTACATCTTATTGGCCGAATTGGCAGTGAAAACCATCGCAATTTTAAGTTAGTGCAGTTGCCTAGGTTTATTATTGTTTGTCAAACACGGGCGACATCTTCTGCTTCAAACTGATTTCTCTGTTGTGGTTCTTGTAGTGAACCATGTGTGGACAATTCAAACACTGTAAGTAATAGTATGTCCGTACATAAATTAATTATTATGTTAATCACAATATCAGTGACTGCACGGACTATGAAATATTGTACAGCTAAATTAAAGGACTAGAGGCAATTATAAAATATCTCACGGTTCGTGATTCTGTCAAGCAACATCTACAACAACGTCAAGGATTTCTAGTGGAATTTGTAGAAGATACAAAATTGAAAGAAAAAACAAAAACAATTGTCGAACAAACAGAAAAAAATGCTATTGCTGAGCAAGCACAAATTCAAGATTTAAAAAGTATTGTCAAGGATCAGTAGTATAATGGGTGTTTATGGACAATGGGAAAATACCTTACACACACACACACACACACACACACACACACACACACACACATACATACATACATACATACATACATACATACATACATACATACATACATACATACATACATACATATAAAAAAATCAACCTGGGCAAGTTCACCGACAATGATAATTTTGTATAGGGACAAGAGGAATGGCACAGGTAGGGTGACGTCATGGTCCTGGACACTTGCCAACAATCTTGCAAGTACCGTGTCGTCATGCCACCTGTGTCATTTTTATATAAAGTTGGATTCATTCGCGATCGTGTTTATTGTTATTATAATATTATACCAAATTATATAACTAACTAAACAATAATGAGAATAATGTTTTTGGAAGTTAAACATAAATTATACAATCGAATACATTTTTAGGCAAGAAAGAATAAATCTTTTCGATTCAGGGGAGTGGCCCTGAAAAGAGCCGTTGTTTATTATGTTAACTCCATTCCGTCAACATAGGTTTTCTTCTCTTTCTCAAACTTCGTCTAACCTCTTTTTCATAAATCAGACCTCGCTTCAGAGAGCCTTTTCTTTCATCACATGTCCCTCTTTTCCAAGCGATTATCTCTGTGATCCTAACAATTTTCCATGTTCACACATACTTGGGTAAGTTCGTACGGAAAAGCATCGAGGATGCCAGACTAGACGACTCGACTCAATGTTGGTCCACATCATTTTGACGAGGAGTAGGTGAAGGGAATGAAGTGAAGAGCGTTTATTTATAGTGGAAGACCGGATGGAAACGGACTGAAATTGTTGACCAATCCCAACATGTGTTACGAAATTCAGTGTTTTTTGGTGGAGTTGTACATGAAACGTCACATTCCCTATATAGGTGCTCTAGCGTCAGTGCGCAGTGAAACGCTGCGGCAGTGTTTGGTGAAACATGACGGAAACTAGGCAATTTAGAAAGGAAAATTATGTGCTTTATTTGGAATCAGTACACAATTAATAATTCCGGTTCAGTACCCACGAATATAGTCCCAATCTTTTTTAAGATAATTTTTTCCTGTTTCCGTTTGGTGGTGATATAAGAGTTAGATTTTGGCATTCTTGGTAAGGATTTAAAGGCAATTGTTTTTTTTTTTTAAATGTGAGCTTATGGTGTGGTTGTCTGTGTGTATTTCAGCGACAGTGCACATTGAGTAATAAGGCCATGGTGATGAATCGGAAGTGACATCTGTTTTTTCTTGCCTGGTGTTTTGTTTACAATTCAGCCTCTCAAAAAATGCAGGTCAACCCTTGAATAGAACTTCACCGTAAAGTCATCTTTAAAGGTATTTTAGATTAACATATGATTTGTATTGATTGTCACACAGTGGAAAATTCAGTACTGAGAAACAAATGTAGATACTATATAGTAAAATTGTGTTCTATGGCCATTTGGCAGAACGGAATTCACTATCTGAAGAAAGAAAAAAATCTATATACAAACCAAAGACAAAGGGGGATTATGCCACCCTAATGAGAACATAAAACAGAAATCGAATATTCTAAACAGAATAAAAATATTAAATGTTGAATCCAGGTACACTTGGAAAGCGATTAATGAAAATTGATATGGTTATTTATGCAAGTTTAATAAAAAAAAAAACATATAAAACTAAGAAACTAACCAAACTATTAGTACCGCCAGGATCATATAGAAGAATTAAAGACTTAATTTATAAGTATTGAAACAATAGCATATTATGGGCTAAGGACAAATATATTTATAAAGTTTTAGCAGATAAAGCTACAAACGACAAGCAAGAAACTGAACTTCGGAACCCAGGATTAAGCTGGGAAATGATCTGGAGTAAACGGGTAAGTTATAAAATTATCTGCCGTACAAAGTAAAATATTTTACTACTTACGTGATGGATGGATGACAGATGAAACTGTTTACATAAGGCAGTTAACGACCTATCTTCCGAAATGTAGGATTTGTAACAGACTCATTGATTCTAAAACATATATCCTTAGAATGCTCCAAAAATAATAGAGGGAAGGAATTAAATTATAAATTATAAAGAAATATGGGACATTTGAAAATGCTCACCAACTCTACATGATTGAAATAAATGACAACAAAATTTTTAATAAAATAGTATAGTTTATCAATAATATCATGAAAATGGTAAGATAATACAACCAAGATGTTTTATACATCCCTTTCAGATATTCTATCTGAGAGATCTACATGACAATCAAAGAGCTTTTATACCTCCAGACCGCTCACTTCACTTATGCTATACCTACTATATCTATTAAAATATTATGACTATGTATAGAAACGAACAAAAATTAGAATTATAAGAACTGATCTGGATATTCAGAATTAAAGATTTACCATTAAGACACATATAAACATTGACGTGTAAAAGATATATTATGTTAATCATAACATAAATGTAAATAGAGGAAATTGTGCAATATGTGCACATGGTGCTCACGATTGAAAGCATGGGTTGTGCACGTGTGCCATGAGCCTAAAGATATGATCCTAGTTTCAAGCATCTAATTCTTTTATTTAGACTACTTTTCAAATTTCAAAACGAAACCTCTACTTCTCCTTAAAAAAATTATTTTAGAAAAGAACTATAATCAATCAATAACTGGGAAAACAAAGAAGTTGAATATGTATAAACCCTTTGTCAAAATTATAAATCAAACATTTTGTAATGATAATAATAATAATAATAATAATAATAATAATAATAATAATAATAATAATAATAATAATAATAATAATAATAATAATAATAATACACAAAGCACATATACTCGAAATATAAAAACAAGTACACATAAAAGCCCTTTTTCTTTAGATCTAAGGGTCCCTCAGATGAAGACAATTCTCAGAGGGAACAGTAAGACGGACACTGAGAAGACTCCGCGAAGTGACTGAATTTTGTACATAAGTCCAGAAGAAGGTATTGGCCTTGGAAAAGGCTTAAGACAGTTAAAAGCGGATTGCTTCTCGTTCCTGAGTTTGTTTGCTTTTACAAAAAAAAAAAAAAACACTCCAAGGTCCCTGTCTAAGCCACTCACTTCTTTCAAGAAGAGACATTATTCATTTTGCTAAAATCAATTAAAAACAAAAAAAATACAACTGTTTAAAGCCTATGATTTACGAGTGTGAGTGCTTGAGTATAGGTTTTATTATTCTAAAGAATCTAAACCGAAATACACGTTTTTTTTCAGTCTGGTCTATTCTGGTACAAATATTTACAATCCACTATCACACTACTACAAAATATTTACAATCCAATATCACACTACTACAAATTACTTTTTAAAAAAGTTTATAGACTTATCTGTCTTTTTCTTCTTTCACACTATCTCTTTCCTTTTATCTTCTTTATTTCAGAAGTTTTTCCTCCTCTTTCTTCTAGTACTCATTTCTCCTCTTTCTGAACGTGTTGGAGTTCTTCCTTTGCCGAGAACAACTCTTCTTCTTCCTCCTCCTGCTCCTGTTGTGAAATCTGAAGATCAATGTCCTTTCTCTTGACAATGATAAGAAGTTTTTTGACTTTTGTCTCTTCTGACACTGGTCTTGCTTTTAGAACATCTAGACATTTTGTAACCCAATGCACTTTCTTCTTACAGATATAGTACATATTTTGACTTTTATCTCAAATGGAAGGAGAGTAGCCCGTCGACATGTCTGAAGAAAACTTTCGTATGACACCTCGCAAAGCTTTATTCAGAAGTTTGAATGCGCTAAGCCTGACATAAATATATAAATGTCTATTGCGTTTCAAATGGTGTTATTTGACTTTAACATTCAAGATGAAACGATTGCATCTTTATGTAAAGAAAGGAGAAGAAAGGAAGAGGCAGAAACGTGATTTATCTCTTCACATAGTAGCTGAAATCTTGGCAAACGATTCATGCCAGCGATATTCTTTCTGAACGTATATTTATGGGCCACTCTTATGAGGCTGGAAACCCGTCACTCCCACTGTCTATTGTTTTTGAAGCGCTCGTGTTTTTCAATTTTCCGCATACCTCCCCCAATTCAAAACCCAGTGAGCACACACCACTTGCTTCAACCTTGTGCAAGGTGTGAATGAATTTTATTATTACATTTTTCTGTTTAATTTCTCTTTAGGCTAAATGCCACCAGAAATCTTATAACAATGCGATTATCGTCAACCGTCGACTAATATATCGATCACGGTCGACTAATATATCGATCACGGTATTCGAACTCCATACGTCCAGTATGAAAATCCGCAGTGATAGCTCTAGAGACTATCATTCGTACGATTATACATTTCAGTAATTATTATTATTATCGTACCTATAGAAGGTTAATAACAGACGATATTACCCAAATAGCGGGCAACCCAGCAGTTTTTCCTACATGGGATCACCAAAGTTTACCATTTATAACAGGGCATACTAAAATGACAATAATATATATATTTGATGTGCGTTCTGAGTATGCAATGTTCTTCAGAGTATCTTTAAATTTAATAATTTATTTAAATTTCCAAGCACTATATAATGTCTGCGGCAAACCAACCAGATGGCGGTTGATGACGCACTTCGAGAATTTTTAATACCTGAAAATATAAAAATAGCTTGCCTCGATTCCATGGAAGGATGGCGCGACAGATTCAAAGAGGACATAAAATATAGAGTGAGCAACAAAAAATATTATCCGTTGCCGTCATATGATATTATGCAGTTAAACGCGAAGCTACTGCTTAATCACTCAGTGGAAGGAAGTTTTCATCGGTATAGTTATCTTGCATACAATTTATAGGCAACCATAATTCAAGGAGATACTTAAATATTATTTTGTTTATATTCCATCAGAATTGATACCTTCCAATGTCATCGGCAAGAATCAACACGCATAACAACCCAATGACAAGTTTCACATCACCGACAGAACAGCAATACTATTTATCACCAATGTGTCTCTTCCACAAGGGACATAACGTAAAAGATTGTATTGGTAGACAACATTCGCAGCATCAGTCGCATACTCTGTCACGGAATTGTATAAATATTTTTTTTTATTAAGTAAACGTACTCGGGTTTCGCTTTTATTGTACAATGATACCCGAGGGTGATCAATGTATATTATACATTTCGAAAAATAGTGAATTCGGTTCTTCCTTGCTCGGCACGTGCGAAGTGCTTCCGGCTGGAAAAACCGAATACATGGATTACACGGACGATGTTGAGCTACATTGCCTGTGTATATATGACTCAAACTGTAACGAAAATATTACATTACTGACCGTTCTGTCAATCGGACGTCTGTCTACTGAGACCCAAACCTCCAGCTATAGAGCTGTCTGTCTGTGTTTGTGTTGGTGTCGTGTGCAGCCGTTTGTGACGGGTGCAGCAGTTTGTGCCGTGTGCAGCTGTCTGTACTGTGAGGGCGTATGCTGTTTTGTGCTGCTGTGACGTGTCGTACAGCAGTGTAGAGCTACGTGACCAGTGCTGAGGGGTTCTGTGCTTGTGTATTCGAGTGCTTCGAATATTTCAACGTTGCTAGTCGGGTTGAGGTTGATCAAGCGTGGCGGACCAACGTGGTGGACGCTGATAGTGTAACCCAGGAATCAATGGTGGTCGGTGACTACAAATCTTTGCTTGGAATCATGGAGTGTCTACATTGCTCCAGATACATAATATTTTAGCCATGGGCTAATGCAGGTTTTTTTGTAATATACAGTGTTTTTGCTATCGTGAGTAAAAACTATCACTTCGCTAGTTTGAGCGAAATCTCATTTGTTTGTAGAACAATCGAGTCGTTATTATGAACGAACCATTATTCGTTTTACTAGTATGAGTAAAACTTGCAATTCGTTATTTTTGAACGAACAATCATACTTTAGCCATTATATCAATTCGTCATTTTGAACATAACATTATTCGTATTTTACGATCATATTTCTGTTTGTGATATACCGTGGATCGTTTTTTTCATTTGTCTCGGTAACATATTTGTTGCATTTAAAGATCGTGCTTATTATGTTAATTAGTCTCATATTGGGACCCAGTGCAAGCACGTGTCTATAATATTTCGTTTCATACCACCATAAAACATTAAACATTGTATTGCATTCCCATCAATGTTGTTTTGTTATTAATCCGAAAATCCCAAACTCGGTTATCTTGTTACAAATGGTGTCAGAAGTGGGATCTTCGGATTTAACAAAACATTGTTTCATTATTAGTGTATGATTTTTGTATGTTTCAGACGCTCTTGACAAGACAGTAAGTTAAGTAGCCATTTTACATTTGCCTTGTTCATCGTACAGTTGTATGTTGTTGTTGCCTTCCGAGAAGAAAAATACGGTTTAGTTGTTCAGAGTGTAAAGATTTCACCTTTTGAAATAATTGTGCACTTTTAGGTTGGTTCTATTAGATTTTGTTTGAAAAGAAAATGTCTTCTTTGAAAGAACTTGTGGAACTGGGGAAGCAGTTTGGGTACGATGGGGAATCTTTAAGAAATTTTGTTCGTGAAGAACAGGCTAGAGAAAGGGACCTAAGGGAAAAGGAAAGGGAAGCCAAACGGGAATTGGTAGAATTAGAAAGGGAAGCCGCAGAAAGACAAAGGGCTTTTGAGAAGGAAAAAATAGAATTAGAGAAACAGGCCGAAAAGGAAAATATAGAATTAGAAAAACAGGCTGAAAAGGATAGAATGGGAAAGGGAAGCCGAAAGGGAAAAGGTACGACTACTAAAAGAAGTAGAAGATAGGAAGTCAGAAAGGGAAAAACAAGCGAGATTAGAAACTTTAGAGATAGAAGATAGAAATAGGGACAATGAGTTTCAAAGAAATTCTGGGCTATTGCAAACCACACGGGAGGGGGGAATGTGATTTTAAACTGAAAGGTCCAAAACTACTCCCATTCGAGCACGATAAAGATAATATGGACAGCTATCTTAATAGGTTTGAAAGGTACGCCACTGCACAAAAATGGAAAAAGGTTGACTGGTAGCTTCATCTTAGCGCGTTGCTCAAGGGCAAAGCTTTAGATGTTTATTCTCGTTTACTCACGACGGATTCGCTTAATTACACCGCGTTGAAAGAGGCACTTCTGAAGAAGTACGAGTTAACCGAGAAAAAAGCAAGAAGTTTAAATATAGTAAACCCGAGAGAGGCGAGACATTCACTCAATTTGTCACTAGGACGTGCAATTACTTGCAGCGATGGGTGGAATGTGGTAAATTCGTGAAGACATTCGAGGGTCTTATGGACTTTTTGCTTCGGGACCAGTTATTAACAACTTGGGGCAAAGAGTTGTACTTGTTCTTGAAGGAACGATCCTTCACTAGTATATATGACATGGCCACACAGGCGGACCTATTTGCTAAAGCTCGGGGGGGGGTCCCAGAACGTTATCTCGCGAGATGGAAAAAGCGGTAATCAGGCTAGAGACCCAAAACACAGGGAACCTGAAAAACCTAGTAGAAATAACCAGGGGAGGTATAAGGACAAGCAATGTTTCACTTGCAGGGAGTGGGGTCATATCTCCCCCAATTGTCCATAGCGGAAGGGACCAGTCCAGAGAGTCGCAGTAGCCATTGAAGGCAGGCGGTCGATAAATAGAAAATTCGATGTTTCCCAGCCAGCTAACCGGGAAGCAGTTTATGAGCCAGTAATGCGTGCAAGGATCGGTCGAGACCCTATCCAATCGATCGGTACATGTATTTTCCCAGAAGCAAGGGTACCGACGGCGAATGGCACTGTAAATGGCCAGGAAGTGACCGTTTTACGAGACACTAGGTGCACTAGCGTAGTCGTGACACAGAGCCTCGTTCGCGATGACCAATTGCTGGGGTTCAAATCGCCATGTATGCTACTGGACCAATCAATCGACCATATTCCCATCGCAAGGATAGAAATTGAAACACCTTTTCTGACCGGAACCGTTGAAGCGTTGTGCATAGCCAATCCGATCTATGAACTGACCATTAGCAATATACAAAGATCTAGACTCCCAATCATGTCGGATTTCAGATTCCCAATCATCCAAGCAGTGCAGACTAGAGCTCAGGTAAAGGGGAATAACAAACCCCTACGGAAATTGAAAGTACCTGACGCCATTACCGATATCTCCCGCGACAAATTTCTAAACGAGCAAGAACGAGACGAGACTTTACACGCGATCAGGGAGAAAATATTGTCGGATAGCGTGAGAAAGTGCAAGAACGGGCGTCCTCCAGGTTTCTAAAGCGTAAAGGCTTCATGAATAGAGAGTATACTACTCCTGATGGTAGGAAATATCAGCAATTAGTTGTTCCCAAAAAAATTTAGGGTGCATGTACTCAAGGTCGCGCACGAATCAAGTATGGCCGGTCATTTAGGTGTAAGGAAAACATCGGATAGGGTGACCAGGGAATTCTATTGGCCTGGGGTCAATGGCGAAGTAACGCGGTTTTGCCGTTCGTGCGATGTTTGCCAAAAGACTGTCCCTAAAGGCAAGATAACTAGAATACCGTTAGGTCTGATGCCCCTGATAGATACTCCGTTTAAAAGAGTAGCTGTTGACATCGTAGGGCCCATATTTCCACACACGGAACGTAAAAACCGTTACATCCTAATACTGGTAGATTACGCGACTAGGTACCCTGAAGCCATAGCCTTACCCTCAATTGAGACTGAACGTGTAGCCGAAGCGCTCGTAGACATGTTTAGCAGGGTAGGAGTGCCCGAAGAGATTCTTACAGACTGTAGAGCAATTCAGCTCAGAACTCATGGCGGAAATAAGTAGGTTGTTGTCCCTTAAACAGTTGCGCACAACACCATACCATCCTATGTGCAATGGGTTAGTAGAGAAATTCAACGGGACGTTATAGCAAATGTTGCGACGGATGTACGCAGAAAGACCTAAGGATTGGGATAGGTATCTAAACGCAATCCTGTTCGCGTATCGCGAGGTCCCTCACGAAAGTTTGGGTTTCTCCCTGTTCGAACTGTTGTATGGTAGGACAGTTCGTGGTCCTATGTGTATCTTACGCGAATTGTGGTCGGGCGAAGTCGCGAACGAAGAGGTCAAGACCACTTATCAATACGTTGTAGATCTACGCGAAAGATTAGAGAGCACATGCCAAATGGCGCAAGACGAACTCGCGAAATCGAGTCATAGACACGCGAAGTATTACAACAGGGGAACGCGGAGCAAGAGGTTTAACGTAGGTGATCAAGTGCTGGTGCTTCTCCCTACGAACAGAAACAAACTGCTAGTCCAAGGGAAGGGACCATATGAAGTCAAACACGTAAAAGGCGAGATGGACTACGTTATCGACATGGAAGGTAGGTCCAAAATATTTCACGCTAATATGCTAAAACTCTACATAGATAGACCTAGTCAGGCTATTGATAAGGGGTCTTGAATGTAGTATGCATGGCGGTGATAGAGGATAGGTCGTGTGACGAATCGGAATTCGTCTCCAGTACCGAATTACCCCTTGAATACCCCAGTGACGTAGGGAAAGAGGGTGTAGACCAGATCAGTGTATGCCCAGATTTATCTGAGGTTCAGCTTACACAGATCATGCAGGTATTGTCCAAATACACAGACGTGTTTACAGACAAACCAGGTCGGACTCGATTGATTCAACATGAGATCAAGTTGAATACATTAGAGCCGATCAGAATTAAGGGATACCCAATACCCTTTAATACACGGGAGACTGTCAATGATGAAGTGGGAAAAATGTTAGACCTGGGAGTGATCGAACCTTCCAATTCCCCATACTCATCCCCTGTTGTGTTGGTCAGAAAAAAGGACGGGACAAACCGCTTTTGTATTGACTTTCGGCAGCTGAATAAAATCACCGTGTTTGACGCAGAGCCTGTGCCAGATATGGAAAGCTTATTTTCGAAATTGGCAGGCTATAAATTTATTTCTATGTTTGACCTTACCAACGGATATTGGCAAGTTCCAATCGCAGACAATGCCCGAGAGTTAACGGCATTTGCGTCTCCAAAAGGTCTCTATCAATTCAGGGTCATGCCTTTCGGTTTAGTTAACGCTGGCGCGTCGTGCGTTCATCTTATGCGCAAGTTACTTAACGGTATGGAAAACGTAGACAGTTTTTTGGATGATATCTTCGTTTACACGTATACCTGGGAAGAACATGTTCAGACATTAAGGAATTTATTTGACAGACTTCGTAGAGCTAATCTTACAGTTAAGCCCACAAAATGTAGTGTAGGGTACTCTAACCTTGAATGTTTAGGACATCTTGTAAGTGGACTAGGCCAGTTGAAACCCCACCCAGACAAAGTAGGTGCGATTAAAAATGCACCTAGACCGGAAACTAAGAAACAAGTTCGATCTTTCTTAGGTTTGATTGGGTTTTATAGGAAATTTGTCCCCAATTTTGCGCCTATTGCCAGCCCATTAACAGACCTGACTAAGAAAGGACAACCGAATAAAATTCCCTGGGGCGTTTGCCAGGAAAATGCATTTAACGCTTTGAAACAAAGACTGATAAGTGCACCGATCTTAAAGTTGCCAGAATTGAATAAAACTTTTGTGTTAAGGACTGATGCGTCCGATAAGGGACTTGGGGCTGTTTTGCTACAGGAGCAGGAGGGGGTGAAATTGCCCATTGCTTATGCAAGTAGGAAACTGCTTCATAGGGAGCAAAATTACTCCGTGATTGAGAAGGAAGGCCTAGCCTTCGTATGGGGGATAGGAAAATTCCATACGTACCTTTTCGGGAGGGAATTTACCTTGCAGACGAACCATCAGCCGCTCTTGTATCTCAACAAAGCGAAGGTCGCCAACGCAAGATTAATGCGCTGGGCGCTATCTTTGCAACCGTATAGTTTCCGGATCGAGGCGATTCGAGGGTCGGAAAATGTTGGTGCTGATGTTTTAATTAGGGTGTAATTAACAGATTATTTTCAGGGTTCAGGATTGAACGTTTTAATAAATGTTTCAGGTTCACATTCCGTGACTTTTTCTAAAAGTGTTATCACTTTTTTAAGGGGGGGGAGGTATTGCCACGGAATTGAATAAATATTTTTTTTATTAAGTAAACGTACTCGGGTTCGCTTTTAGTGTACAATGATACCCGAGGGTGATCAATGTATATTATACATTTCGAAAAATAGTGAATTCGGTTCTTCCTTGCTCGGCACGTGCGAAGTGCTTCGGGCTGGAAAAACCGAATACATGGATTACACGGACGATGTTGAGCTACATTGCCTGTGTATATATGACTCAAACTGTAACGAAAATATTACATTACCGACCGTTCTGTCAATCGGACGTCTGTCTACTGAGACCCAAACCTCCAGCTATAGAGCTGTCTGTCTGTGTTTGTGTTGGTGCCGTGTGCAGCCGTTTGTGACGGGTGCAGCAGTTTGTGCCGTGTGCAGCTGTCTGTACTGTGGGGGCGTATGCTGTTTTGTGCTGCTGTGACGTGTCGTACAGCAGTGTAGAGCTACGTGTGCAGTGCTGAGGGGTGCTGTGCTTGTGTATTCGAGTGCTTCGAATATTTCAACGTTGCTAGTCGGGTTGAGGTTGATCAAGCGTGGCGGACCAACGTGGTGGACGCTGATAGTGTAACCCAGGAATCAATGGTGGTCGGTGACTACAAATCTTTGCTTGGAATCATGGAGTGTCTACATTGCTCCAGATACATAATATTTTAGCCGTGGGCTAATGCAGGTTTTTTTTATAATATCCAGTGTTTTTGCTATCGTGAGTAAAAACTATCACTTCGCTAGTTTGAGCGAAATCTCATTTGTTTGTAGAACTATCAAGTCGTTATTATGAACGAACCATTATTCGTTTTACTAGTATGAATAAATCTTGCAATTCGTTATTTTTGAACGAACAATCATACTTTAGCCATTATATCAATTTGTCATTTTGAACATAACATTATTCGTATTTTACTTTCTGTCTGTGATATACCGTGGATCGTTTTTCTCATTTGTCTCGGTAACATATTTGTTGCATTTAAAGATCGTGCTTATTATGTTAATTAGTCTCATATTGGGACCCAGTGCAAGCACGTGTCTATAATATTTCGTTTCATACCACCATATAACATTAAACATTGTATTGCATTCCCATCAATGGTGTTTTGTTATTAATCCGAAAATCCCAAACTCGGTTATCTTGTTACATACTCGTTTAAATTAACAACCTTCAAGACATGATGTGCCTAGACGAAAAATTCACAAGAGGAAATTGAGCAAAGTCAATAAACAAGTCCGATTTCTCTGGATCTAGGTTTCATTCTTACTACTATTTCTTTTTAAACCATTCATATATAAAGACTTTAATGCGATTTTCGACTGTTAACCTGAATTGTTGAGATCAGAAGTGACTTACTACGTTCATTACTTTCATTCTAGGATAAAAAATTGATGTAAGAGAAAATAAGTATACAAACAGACTACTATGTCACGACCTTTTACATTCGTGAAACCAAAGATTCCGTGGAAGGAAATCATTGACATAATTCAAAGAGAGGAGAATTACTAACACCTATTCAGAGAACTATCCATTGATTTGTGGTCGACTTGAAGTATGTGTCTTAGTGACTTGCTTTCTAAGATTTATTTTACCAGCCGATTCCTAATGGCTTCTTTATGAAGAGTACCTACCATTCCAAAAAACACGAAAGTGATCCCTTTAAATGAACACTTGAGACTCATTCTGTTCAAAGCTTTGGGTTTTCATTTTGATACTTCTCAACCGCTAATGGAGAACGAGATTCGTCAACCTTTAGGCACTGCAGATATGTGTGAAGACGTGCATGTAGGTTGTGACACACACTCACTGGAAAGATAAGTGACTGGAAAAATTGGTGGTTTGGGGTATGGACTAAATAAGTAGCACTCTATGCCAAAATATTTGTAATAATATAAAGCTAAAATGTTCCATGCAAAAAGTAATTTTCAAAACACTGTTAATGACAATGCCAGAAGAAGAAAAATAAGACGTCGTGACTGAGGGAAATCACGCTCTTCAATTCAATTCTGTGATCGATATAACCACAAAGGCTATTCCTGGAGGACTCTTGTGTTGTGTTAATGTGCCAAGGGCTGTAGCGACTTCCAGAAAATTACAAGCTAACCATACGATTTAACCTCTTGATAACTGCAAATATTGTGCAGACTTGTTTTTTTCCACTGTGATTGTTTTAATGTTATGTCTTTGATTCATTTACTCAAACATTTGAATTTTATGTATTTTTGTCTTTCGTATTGTTCAACATTAAATATGAGAATAAACATGTCGAGAACAAAGTATATATAATTTGTCTTGTCTGTATTCGTGTCAAAAGGGACATTTCATACATTACTATGACTACATTTACTATCCCTGCTCCCTCTTCATCCACTCTTAAAGTCATTGACAAACACGTGCATTGGACTAGTTGGGAGACCTTATATCTTCGGCATCGATTTAACATGTTCATTGATGGACTTAGTGGTTCAGGCAAAACCGAATTGATCAGACGCTTGATCGAACATAAGCTTAAACTGTAGGTTAAGCGCATAGGTCATCATCGTCATTCCGGTATCATTTATATCACCCAAAATTTTTTTTAGCAAAGCAAAACCCATCGAACCCTCAGACAACTGCTCATTACGTGGTCTTGTTTAAAATCCCTAGAGATAAATCGCAAGTACAAGTCTTACCCAAACAGTTATTAACGCCTTGGCTGACATATGCGTGCCCACACGCTTATTTACTAGTAAATTTAAAACACAACGTTCGTCGCGATTATTTGCGATTTCGTATCCATTTGTTTCACAACTAATGCCTTGACGGAGGGCCTGTCGTGTACTCCTCGCCTTAGGCGACTTAATCACAACCACCCAACAAATTCTACAAATATCTCGATCATTTGGAATCTGTCTCACACATCCTCAACGTAACGTCCCTTTAGTCTCATCTTCCGATTTAATTGATTCGTGTTCTGTACGACATCAGTTGCGAACAAAATCCACAAATACGTGCTCGTTTCTTAAACGCTATTCTCAAAGAAGTCTTACGATGGTTATGGTGACAGCACGCCAATTACCACATGGCATTATTCTGATTCCACATCAAACCAAACGCTGTTTGGAGAGAAACAAAATCCACTGACACAGCTAGTCAATCCACGCATCCACACTTCAAATGCAAACGCAAACGCAAATCATTTTGAAACATGGAGGAAACGGATCTCTAGGTGTTATCATTACATTCCCTCTTAAAATGATATTTCAACACTCCCATGGTTCTGCCAAAGATAACAGTTTCGTCCGAACTTACCTAGAAGATAAAGAAAAAGAGGAACGGTGTCAAGACCATGCCACAGCCACAGAAAGAGAAATAGAATGGTCCAGTAAAAACAGCCTCTACTCGCAAGGGAGTATCACCAAAAACCTGTCCTCCAGCGTTCATATTAATATTCCACTTTAGAGGCTATGGCATCTGCTCACGAAGTACTTGCCCCTAAAATCAAAGTCCAAGAGTGAACGGGTGTGTTACAGTGTTTTCTGGGTTTGTTGAACCAAGAATATTCGTAATTTGGCTTGTAGCGAACTCCTCCAGAACGCAAAGATTGTCCGTGGGGTAACATTCCAGTATTAAAAATGACCCGAAGCAAACAATGCGGATCAGTGGTTTTTATGCTGTTGCTCGCCCAAAGATGTCCAGAAGTCGCACCGGAGTGGAAGACATCGATCATCAAAGGAAAGCCGATTTGGCCGATATCTCTCATTTGGCCACCTACAAACGTGGTCACAAATATTTGTTTTGTGTCATGGACGTCTTTTCCAAATTTGCTTGGGTCGTGCCATTGACTTCCAGATCGAGTAGTGAGTTAGTGCGAGTCCTACACCTGGCATTCAAACGAAGTAGGCGTCACCCTCTTCGATGGTAAATGACAAAGGCATGGAAATTCTTAACGAAACTTTCGATAAAGAACTGAAGAAACGTGAGAAACATTTTCCATCTACGAGTTTCCGGAAACCAAAGCGAGTATCGTGGATAGCTTTCAACGCACATTGAGAGAACGCATCTGGAAACATTTTACGCGTTAAAAGACTCTCAAGTACATCGACGTCTTGCCTCACCTAGTCCAATCGTACGATCAGTCTTACCATCAGAGCATCGGACGTGTTTCCTCCCCCACAAGAAGTGACTTCCGACAACGAAGTGACCGTCTTCGGGTATCTATTTGATAAGTCCCTGTCATTGCCTGTCCTCAGAAAAGGTGGAATCAGGAGATTGGGTATGTATTGGCAAGACCAAATGCACTTTCGACAAAGGTTATTTACCCAATTGGGCTACCGAATTGTTTCTTGTCACATAAATTGTGTGTGGCCGTGATCTTCCCGTCTATAAATTTTAAGACTTGAACGGGCAAGTATTAAATGGATCGTATTACTCGCCCGGGTTACAACGTGTTACCAAAAGATAAGAACCCGAAAAGTTGCAATAAAGAGGTGTCAAAGACGTAAAAGGGAGTTGGAAAGGATATCCTTCCAGTTTTGACTTTTGATTGGACACTTCGCAACTCATTGACTATAAAAGGAGGTAAGCATCGTGTCCAACATCACGACCTCAGATACCGCAGTAACCACTCCTTCCTTCAGGTTTTCGTTGCAAGATCTGAAAAAGCAACACTTGTTGGAGTTGTGTGAAGAGTGTGTGCATAAAACTCAAATCGTGTTTTTCTGCCAAATCTGTATGATATATTGTGTCATCGTTGTTGTCATTGCAAATTTAAATTTGAAGAAAGAGACCAACAATTGAATAACGTTTTAATTAGCAGTTGCATTGGTTACATTCTTCCCATTCCGTCTCTGAAATATTCCTTTAACTTAAACAACAACGATTGACTTGTATCCAACGTCAATATTCCGTCCAGAAGTCACCCTAATATCCTCTTTATGACATTCTTCTGACCTCCTTGAACACTTAAACTATGGAATTATGAACAAGCAATTTTAATAACTGTACCCATTGGCAGTTCCATTGAGGCATTTCCCAAAATAACTCTGTGCAGTTATATGACCAAATTACCTCAGCGCATCTAATTGGATCAATAAGCCCATGGGAAAGTGGCTTGGTGGTAGTGATTCACCCTGCACAAATGAAAAACATCATCGAAAATCAAAACACATTTTTCATAGCAGTTCATGGCGAATAAGTGGAACATGCTTTGGATAAACGTACCAGTGCAGCTGACTCTGTGAGATCACAAAATCCCACAATGGAACAAAACACTTTGAACATTCCTTCACGCTATTATTTTAGTGGTCAACATTAGGTAAACACTATGGCGGACAGTTTTGATAAAGTCGTGAAGAAAGTCAGATAAAGTGTCACTATCAACTACCACAAATTAGGTCGTCTCCTACTCATCAAATTTTCAGACGACAAAGTATTGAGAATTCCATATTGTCCTGAATTGTATGACATTTTGGGTGGAGACCCCAAGTTGATCAAGATTGCAAAAGAAATACAAACCGTGATCGGTAAATTGGATTTTGCGAAATATTTTAGATTTTCTCTAGAAATGAAGCAAGGACTAAATTTTATTTTTGAATAAGATATGGCGGAATACAACTTCGTGGGACACACCTCCGTACTGTTACAGCGTGTCATTCCTTTCAATGTGGATTCTACATTGGCAGCTGACGAGGAAATTGGAAACACCTATCACGTTCACCACGTATTTGTACACCCTCATTATTTGCCCGTCAGTATGTTATATTTCGACACTGACAACATTATTATAAACGGAGATCCAGAACAAAATATTTCATTCACCAAAGGGAAAGTCACAGTGAAACTCCACTTTCGAAAACGATTACCCTAAACTTTTGTCAGTTAAGTACCTTGTGTACCAAGAGATCTGCTCAAATCAATCTTTTGTACAGTGGCTCACGTTTAGACACCGATGGTGACACGGATATTGCACACCATGAAAGATGCTCATTGACGCACATCAAAGTATTTCACCAAAATATCATCATTGGCAAACAAAACCCAAAGAAGCTTTCTGGAGAGCAAGCGAAATTGCCTTGGTTCAAACGGGCAAAGACATTTTAGACCTGCGTAAAAGCCTATAAATGCTCTGGGCAATAGCGAGTCAGACATTCCTGCTTCCCTGACTACTCAACAAGGACAAGGCAGAAAAAGAAAACGAAAACATGTCTTCAGAGTACTTCACATCCTTGGAGCTAGAAATACTAAGAAAAGAAAACCTGTACGATAGTTAGACGTTTATGATTATTCAATCAGGCAACATTATGCACCGAGAGTCTTGCGCTTGTTCCAAGTCGTAACTCGATCTGTTCGCCAGTCGCAGAAGTACGTAGTACAAAATGCGAATATAATGAGATATGCCGATAAATATATTTTTAAGATTACCGATTCGACGGCTGAAGAGGAAAAACATAGTCCTTGTTGCTACAGCACACACGACGTACACCGCTATATAGATCTACAAAACATAGGAGGGAGACTTCAAGGAAGATCTATGCGTGTAAAACAATAACAAACTGGACACACTCGCTGGATTTATGATGGAATATCGCAGAAATTGAAATTCCTGTAATAGGGTAGGAAGGGATGACAGATGAAATTGGATTGAGTGTACATTGCACGCATTGAGGAAGGTAGAGAAATATTTTAAACATCTATATATTATAATATTACATCAGTGATACATTAAACAAATCTCGGTTCTTAACATAAAAATACGCCAAATGTCAATATAGATAGTATGATACTAAATTTAGTACGTATTGACATTGTCGTATACAACGGAAAGTAGAGTTATGAAAATATAGGCTGCCGATACTGTCGTCTGCTATTACAGAGGCAGAATTAATAACTCTGTGTGTGTGTGTGTGTGTGTGAGAGAGAGAGAGAGAGAGAGAGAGAGAGAGAGAGAGAGAGAGAGAGAGAGAGAGAGAGAGAGAGAGAGAGAGAGAGAGAGAGAGCTGTTCTTGGGTGGTTGCCGTAGGAGGGGGGGCTTGGCTGGCTTGTTTGGGACGGTAGCAGGGGGTTAGGTCACTGAGTCTGTGGTTTAAGGTGTGCGTCAAAATTATATGAGTAATGTGTTCAAGTTGCTGAAAGGCCCAGACCGGGGCCAAGCGCCCTCTTAACCCTGTTTATTACCTCTGTTACATGTTCTCTCGGGTACATCGTTTTCCACGAAATGATTCAGCTGAAGCTAATATTGTTTCACAACATGCGCTAATTTTAATTCATCCAATTTGTTTAACAGGTGTTCAAACAGTTCCAGTGCAACATTGCTCTAAAATGAATTATTAATTATTCTTTTATACATCACGTTTTGAAGAAACGCTAACCGTTGATCGATAGATTTTCTGACCACATCTATCCCTTGGCATTTCCCGGTGATCTTCTCAATTTATATATTTTTATAACGACCTCGACAGATAAAAATCTGCGTCAGTCCTAGGAACATCGTTTTCTTATCTTTGAAAAACAAATTAAAACTTACCATATCCTGTTTTGTGTTTGGCATACTATTTTTACATTACAGTTAAATTTCGTGAAATCATGTTTAAAACCAGATGTAGCTGAGAGGTAACAATCATTGAATTTTTTTTGTAGTAATGCTGCTGTAGTTGTTTCGCGATAGCGTTGAGAAATAGATACATCGTGACACTGGAGCTTTTGAGCAGTTGTCCGTGGTAGACAACTCGGACATCAACACTTTCACACTCTATAAACTTCTCTTAGATGGAAAATATTGCAAACTTAAAATTCATGTTTCAACTTACTGAACCATTTTAAAGACTTGTCCAGTATAAGAAATGTTAAGTATAACACATAAAAACTTTAACCTGTAAATGAAGATTTCGTAGCATAGTTACGACTAAATCAATGCCATAAACATGCTATTAGAAAATTCCTTCAAACAATTCATATTATCAGTTTCAGTGTTTTATTCACGAACATGTTTACAAACATTTTTGAAAACGTAATTGTCATAAGAAGCCTATTCATAGTCGTTGATGGATAACCTTATCCATGTATGATACAGTATAATATATATTCTAAAGTTGATGGCCAAAAATGATTGAAGAAATTATCGATATATATTTTTCCTAAGAACGTCTAATTAGGAAACAACTATTTGTGTTGTAATGTGATATGATTATGATTTTTAACGGAGCTGTAACAATTTTTCAGTCATACAGCTACGATGTCTGCAGTATGACAGTTTATAATGATATCTAGCATTGGGGCATCATGCCGCAGTTATGTAGCATGTTGTCCAACCCAGTAACATTATCCTGACAGCAGGCCGACCAAACCTAACAATAACCTCCTAATGCTGAGCGCAAAGCAAGAAAACTGTTAGTACCATTTTTGTTAGTCGATGGTATGACTGGACCGGGTATTGAACCCACGACCTCGCGCAAATGAGGCGGAAGCTCTAACGACTTATATATATATATATATATATATATATATATATATATATATATATATATATATATATATATATATATATATATATATATATATATATATATATATATATATATATATATATCTGTGTGTGTGTGTGTGTTGGTCCGTTAACGTAACTTTATAAACACGGTCTTCCCTCTGCCCAACCGCACCAAAACAACTTGGATGCACCGAAGGTATATGCATTGGCATCTAATCAACTACATCTAAGTCCGTAAGAATGACAGGCAGGATATCCGTGTGACCAAAAAAATCTGTAATTCACTGCTTGCTTTGGTTGTTGTTGTTGTTGTGCTTAACGCCATTTTTCAGCACACGGTAGGCTATTCATGGCGGCCAGTATTAATGGTGGAGAAAGAAACCGGGAAATCACCGGAAAGAACCACCGACCCACGAGAAGCTACTGGCAAGCTTTCTCACCTATCCACATTCGCCGAATCCTAGACTCGAACCCACGCAGACAGAGGTGAGATGGCAGTGATCCGTAACGGACAGCGCTTTAGACCACTAGGCTACTCGGGGCCCCCACTGCTTGCTTTGGTATTAATTTCATGGTATACAAAGATTAGAATATTTAGGCTTTGTTTATACTATTAAACTTCAGTGTGATTCATTATACAAATTTGACTCCCTAATGATCTCGATTTTATAGTGACCTCAGAATGTGAGAACAAGAGTTATATATCCCCAATTAGTCCAAAACTTCAAACCAAAATCAGCGAAATCTCAATTACTTCCATGGTAAAATAAAATATTTTCGTGCTATAGTTGTATAGTTTTTTAAGAGCAAGACAATTATCCATGCTTTTGGAATGACGCCAGTAATTTAAGCTAAATGTGACGAAAGAGTCAAAACAATACTTAAGTAAAGTAGTACATAGTCTCTTACTGGTATTCTAATTGCAAGAAAGAACGCGTAATATATATATATATATATATATATATATATATATATATATATATATATATATATATATATATATATATATATATATTTGTGTGTGTGTGTGTGTTTACATATATATATATATATATATATATATATATATATATATATATATATATATATATATATATATATATATATTTATAGATGCAATAAACTGACGACGAACAGTACGAAACTAGCAACTAACTAGCCTAAGCGCTTTTGACTCTTAATGAGTCTTTTTCAAAGGCAAATACAAAACATAGTTACGACAAACAAATAAACACAAAAACGTTGCGTTTGTAAACCTCTACATTTCTATCTTCACATGTGCTAAAACTATAAATACAACCAGCTTGTATAGACTAGTTGCGGAAACTGAAAACGTTGTATAATTCCCTAAAAGTCTACAAGCCAAAGCGACATCTATTTTTACTTTGTATACATATGTAACGCAGATTATATCCCGGATATTTGGTTCTATACCGGTTATTCTTATAGTAAAAATTGAAGGATAAGAAGATTTAGAAAATGTTAAATTCTACTAGTGCATAGTTTTCATTTTCTAGTCCTCTTGGTTTAGACCGCTTGGTTTCAATGTTCTAAGGCGGCGTATCCAGTATGATTCCTACTGTAGGAATCATACAGTAGGAATCATACTGGATACGCCGCCTTAGAACATTGAAACCAAGCGGTCTAAACCAAGAAGACTAGAAAATGAAAACTATGCACTAGTAGAATTTAACATTTTCTAAATCTTCTTATCCTTCAATTTTTACTATAAGAATAACCGGTATAGAACCAAATATCCGGGATATAATCTGCGTTACATATGTACACAAAGTAAAAATAGATGTCGCTTTGGCTTGTAGACTTTTAGGGAATTATACAACGTTTTCAGTTTCCGCAACTAGTCTATACAAGCTGGTTGTATTTATAGTTTTAGCACATGTGAAGATAGAAATGTAGAGGTTTACAAACGCAACGTTTTTGTGTTTATTTGTTTGTCGTAACTATGTTTTGTATTTGCCTTTGAAAAAGACTCATTAAGAGTCGAAAGCGCTTAGGCTAGTTAGTTGCTAGTTTCGTACTGTTCGTCGTCAGTTTATTGCATCTATTTTAATTAATACCTGACAAACGTGATCCCTTGGTGGATCCAGTACGCTTGAGAGGGTTGTTATTCGCCATATGATTTGTATTCTTTATATATATATATATATATATATATATATATATATATATATATATATATATATATATATATATATATATATATATATATATATATATCAGAGAATTAGACACATTATAGCATGGAAAACCATGTGATTATTTTATATCCATAAAGGTGATATAGACATATCAGATGACATTATCGAGACATATAAGGAAGTCAATCAGTAAGACAAATATCTCATTAGTAAATAACAGTGAGACATAACTGACCCACGTTCCATTTAAGGCTAGGTGTTGCTAATTGTTCTGACAAGGGTGGTCTTGGTTGCACTTTTCGGCACAAGTACGGCGCAAAACGAAACATCAGTTTTCCTTAGGAATGATGTGGTAAAACCGAATGGTACAAGTTCGTGGGAGGCAAGAATTTACATTCAATCAATTAATCATATTGTCGATTGATGTCCACGTCGATGTGTTCCATCAGCTGTTGGTGCCATGCGAAAACGCGAAAAGATACAGCAAACACACGTCCAAGTATTTGATTTTTCCATTTCCTCGTCGGCTTGGTACAGCAAACAGATGGCAGTCGTCCGTCCTCTATATAATCTCTCTTGTTGGTTCAGAAGGTCCACGTCGATGTGTTCCGTCAGCAAACCGTTGCTACCCTGCGGAAACGCGAAAATATTTTACACGTAGGGATACAGCGAACACACGTCCAAGTATTTGAGTCTTCTTTCTCCTCGTCGGCTTGGTACAGCAAACAGACGACAGTCGTCCGTCCTCTGTACAAATTGTCCTATGGGTTCAGAAGGTCCATCAGCTTCTAACTTTCCACGATGTGCTTAAACTCTGGATCGGTTTTCAATCGCTGTTCATAGTTGTGTTGCCACATTTCTGCCACTTGGTATCCATGATCTTCTAATTTCAAGCGTCGCTGACAAGTGGCCACGGTCGTTTGTAAAAACTGGTTTTTCGTGTCACATTGAGGGTATTTGATAGGACATCTGTGAAATAAGCATCAGGTAAACTCTTACACGATCTTGGGATTTTCTAAATCCCAGCCATCTACCCAATAACTTCAGGGCGCCGGGTGACCGAGTGGTTTAAAGCGCTGACTGTTACGGATCACTGCCATCTCACCTTTGTCTGTATGATGAGTTCGAGTCCAGACTCGGCTAACGTGGGTAAGTGAGAAAGCCTGCCAGTAGCTTCTCGTGGGTCGGCGAATCTTCCCGGGGTTTTCCAGGGTTCTTTCTCCACCATTATTACTGGCCGCCATGTATAGCCTATCTTGTGCTGAAAATGGCGATAAACCCTATATCAACAACATACTAACTTTCAATGGCTTTTTCGCCTTCTCCGTTACCGGCATGTTGCATCCATTTGTCTTCCTTGTCACACAAGTAATATAACCACTGTAGATCTTTCACCGAGTATTTTGAGGGTAGAAGACTGCTAGCTCCGTAACATTCGATGTCTTCTTGGCTCCATATCTCGTCACTAGGCTCTAAAATACATTGGGCAAAACCGGTCAATGTGTTAGGCCCCCGAAAGATTTTTCAGGTCCTCCAGGAATATTGATGCAGTAATGGTAATGATTATTAACAGTACCTTGGATGGACTTCTCGCACGCTCGGTGAGCCACGCATAAATTAGGAATGTGAATGCCAGTCTCTTGCATCCATTCTAAATTGAAAAGAATGAAATTCCATTTCTTATCGTCATTTTCTTCTTCATGTTTATAAAGGTATATTTGAATGTAGCATTGGTGTTTTAAGTCCACCGTTTAGCGACAAATGTGATATCACTTCTTTCCTAAATATGCGTGTGTCTTGATGCTGTTGGTACGTATGCCTTGTCCACAAGTAGGGCACAATCTCAGAAGATGACAGACTCTTTTCTGTTGTGAACATTTTGTCTTGAGATGTAGTTGGTAACAAATTGGACCGATAAACATGCGAATACAAGCGGAGCAATGTAATTGCTCTTGTCCTTTGTCAAAACAGGGTTTAGAGGTCAAACATACTGAGCATTTCGATCATTAATGCTTATGTTGCTCTCGATTGTTTTAGACATAGTCACATTTCTCACAGTAATAAATGTATGACAGGAATGCAGTGATACTGGTAATGGCATAAAAAATGTTCGTTGTGATAATAGACATGAAGGTAAATTCCGTCTTTGAAATCTTTGCCTCGAAACAATAAAGGTCCGTGCACTTCAGGATGTACTTTGAAGGTGTACCGCGAAGCCATTACGTCTTACAATTTATGCGTTTCAGGAATGTCACAGTCTTTGGATATCCCGCTTGCTGTAAAAGGAGTTATACGTCACTTTATTGTTTCGCTTGGTCCGATTGTTGAATAGTTTTCTAGGCTCTTTTCCATTCTGCCGTGTAAAAGGAGTTATACATCACTTTGTTGTTTCGCTTGGTCCGATTGTTGAATAGTTTTTCAGGCTCTTTTCCATTCTGTCGTGTAAAAGGAGTTATACATCACTTTGTTGTTTCGCTTGGTCCGATTGTTGAATAGTTTTCTAGGCTCTTTTCCATTCTGCCGTGTCGTTTTTGTCGGCATACGTTCATCCCACCATGATGGTACGGGTAAAACACATCTTGTCTTGAGGATTGTTAATTTGGACGATGATCTTTTTGGTGTTGCGAAGATTGTCTACCAAGACTGCCGTTTTTCTCCCTGTCCCTTTAGGAAGAGAAACGTGGGTTATGAACAGTATCACTTTTCTGTCGTTGATGTGAAATTGTCCTTGGATTTCTGTACGTGTTGAATCTTGGCGATGATTTTGGAAGGTGTAAATTCTGATGGAATGCTAAACTCGATCCAAACAGAAACTTCAAATTGTCGTGATGAATGATAAATCTTAAGCGTTCGCCTTCTTTGGCTTGACATTGTCGTGTCAATGTCGTTAACAAAGAATCACACACAAAGGTAATGAACCATTCTCCTTTGTCCAATGGTACGTCGGATTTGAAGTCTTTAACCTTAACCGCGTACATGTAGGCCGTAGTTTTAAAATATCTGGGGAAGCGTTTGTCCTTCTTTCGAATGTGGTAGTACTTGTCATGGTATACTGATGGTAATAGACTTTGGTTTGGTGTAAACTCTCTGGGTTTAGGTTCTGGTTCACTCATCTCATCTTCAAAATTGCTGGCATGAATTTCTGCCAAGACTTAAGTTGCTGGAAAATAAAATCACGTTTCTGCTTCTTACGTCCTTCTCCTTTCTTTACGAAATGATTCGGTCATTTCATCTTAACTGCAAAAAGTCAAATGACTACATATGAAACGCCATGCTAGCCTTTTTATTTGTGTCAGCTAAATGCATGTATAAAGTGCTAGTGACTTCCCTTTCAGTATTCATTTTACTCTCAAGCTGACCAGTACGATGGAAGACCCCACACAGATTGAACTTCTGATTAGAGCTTTGCGAGGTGCCATACGAAAGTTTTCTTTAGACAAGTCGACTTACTGCTCTTCCTCCTTTCAAAATAAAAGTCAAGATACTTGCTATATCTGCCAGAACAAGGGGTGATGGGCAAAATAATGTTCAGATAAAGGCATGACCAGTGCCAGAAGAGACGAGTCAGGATACCTGTTACCACTTTCAATAGAAAGGACATTGGTCTTTAGAGTGCCCTAAGAAACAACAGGAACTGGATTAGGAGGAAGAGGTGACCTCGACAATAGCAGAACTCTGATAGGTTTGGAAAGATAAGAAAAGGAGAGAAAAAATGAGGAAGAAGAGGAAAAACTGAGACAGCGAAGAAATTCAAAAATTGAGAGTGAACCAAATACAGACACAGAAGTCTATGACCTTTTTAACAGTGTTGTGAATAGGATTGTAAATATTTGTACCAGAATAGACCAGACTGATAAAACATAAGTGTTTCTTTGTTTTGATTGTTTAGAATAATAGGAGCCTACTCTCATAGACTACACTCACAACACGTACATAATAGGATTTAGAGTTTATAAGTGATTTTGGCAAAGTGAATAGTCTCTCTTTTTTAAAGATAAGAGGCCCTGAAAAGGACCGGTGGATGTTTTTTTTTCTCCCTAGGAACAAAATAAGGAATGAGAAGCAATCAGCTTTAACTCCCTTAAAGCCTTTGCCAGACCAAAGCACACTTGTGTACTTGCTCCTGTTAATGATTTAGTAGAAATCATGAGGTGTGGTATCTCTGGTGTAGTCAAAAGATTAGGTTATTTGGCTCGTGAAAGTTATTTTCTCTTGGGTCATAATAAAGAAGTCTGATACATTTGTTTCAGACTTCTAAACTCTGCCAAAATATCCAAGAGTACCGTGACTGCTCTTATTCTCTTCTAGCCTTTGTTTCTTCTCTACTGCTTCTTCTTTCCGTCGTTTATTTCCTGCCTCTTCTACTCGCTGTAGCTGTTCAAAGAGAAATGCATGGTCTGCCTCTTTCTGCTGTAGATATTTCTCCAATTATTATTTCTGTCTTTGTTTAAAATCCTCGACGAGCGGTAAGGAACGAGAAAGTAGAGGTGCTGGTACGGGAACAAACTCTTGGGAAGAGAGAAAATCTACTAAATCCCCATTGAAATGAACCTTTTCGGAAGCATCTCTTTGTTCACTTTTTCGTCTCAATTTGCACCTATATAGGGAACGTGACGTTACACGTGTCTCTACTTGGATTGGAAGACAGACTCTGCGAAGTACTGAATTTTGTAACACATGTTGGGATTGGTGAGCAATTTAAATCCATCTTGATCCAGCTTTAACTATAAATAACCGGGGTTCACTTCATTCTATTCATTTGTTCTAGTCAAAAAAGATGTGGACCTAGGTCGAATCGTCTACCCTCCTCTCGTTGATGCTATTCAACTAGGACTATCCCATGAATGTCAGATTATCGTGGTCCATTATGCAGATCACTGATACAGCCCTTAGGAAACAAAGGATCTTTCTGAAGAGACAAGGGTGCCTAAAGAGAGTCCTCATCCACGGACCAGAGCTAGACAAAGTTTGAGAAAGAGAAGATCAGTGTGATGTCCTGGATGTTAAAGAACTGGTGTTAACATAACAAAAGCACCATTTCAGGGCCACTTCATATGCCTCAAAAATATCATAATTTTCATTCTGCCATATATATTTGTTATCTCTGTGTTGAACTATGTCTCCGTGTCTCTATTCTATTTGTCACTCCCTAGTGTAATAGCTGTGTGTGCGTATTTAGGTCAGTCCTTGCTACATTGTTGCAATTGTCTAGTAGTGTGACGTTATGCCACCTGTACCATTCCTCTTGTCGTTATACAGACCCAATGTGTTCTAATACAAAATTTGCATTGACAACAAAGCACCAGACTGATTTTTAATAACTCCAATTGACACAAACGAGCCTCTATATACAAATGACATTCAGTAAAATTTATTCTATTTGGAACAGTAAAGTACAAATTGTGGTTCAACATGGAATTCTTCACATTCGTTTAAGGACTTCACATGATATCATCCTCCTCCATCTTAAAACGAGATTCAATTATGAACTCAGAACAGTTTAGTGATAGGACTCATATACTTTGACAATTACACACACACACACACACGCGCACGCACATAAAGCAGATCAAAGATTATAAAATAAGAAGAGCAGGTTTCAGTTTATAAATAAATTTGTTCATAGATGGTTAATGTTTCTTCTATTTGAAAGTAGAGACGATAAAATGAACAAAGTGGTAGAGTTTACTGAGTCACAAATGAAGCTTTCGAACAAGTAAATGAATCAACTCAATATTCGCAACGTCCATAATAAACATGAAAGATACTGTATTAAAAACACCATTCTGATTTTTAAAACAGTTATTTAGGGGAAACTTTCGTTACTTTTCCTTAATGGAATGGAACAGACTATGACCAGTGTGTATGTGAAAAATAGCATCAGAAATGCTAGTAAGGGTAAGAGCTATTATTAGGCATGTACAATTTTATTAATGAAAGAATGGAATTCATGTGAAATAATGTCAATTGAAGATTCTTGAAGAAAATGTTGGGTCTCAGAGCTACAAAGCAGCTGCTCTGCAATTCTACTCATGAATTTTGTTGAAATGGTGTTTCAGATTAAGGCTAATGATAGACGTTTTACATGATACTGTTCATAACAACTAGGAGAGCATTCAATTGACCAGGCATAAACTTACCTCATTTAGCTGGTAATAAAAATGGCAAAAAAATATACTAACCTCTTTGCATCTTGAATTTCCTCAAATAATGCTTTCTTAGTTCTACAAATCCAAATCACTTGAGCTGTGTCATGAGCTCCAAGCTTAATTAAACATTTCGAAATTATAATGTAATTTCGACTATACATTTTCAGTGCAATAAT
The DNA here is from genome assembly GCA_016746295.1 of Potamilus streckersoni. Lineage (NCBI taxonomy): Eukaryota > Metazoa > Mollusca > Bivalvia > Unionida > Unionidae > Potamilus > Potamilus streckersoni. The sequence continues at coordinate 319,020 of JAEAOA010000749.1, forward strand.
GTCCTACTTACTGCAGTCAGATAAACTGAATATTCTATGGCATAGTGTCTTTTGGATAATTATCATTGAAAGAGTTCATATTTTCCCTATGTTATGATCTCAAACATTAAATGGCAGAACTGAATCGCACCTGCAAATGAGTCAAGATGCCTCCCACCATGCTGAAATCAGATGTTTTTAATTTCAAACTGACACAAATAAATAAAGACCACAATTTCAAAATGTAATAGAATCGAGAAAAATACCAAACTCTATTCATTCCAGACCAAATGGAAAAGTTGTTGCAAACTGTATTCATTCACATTACAAGATAACTCTAAACATTAATTTTAAGTGGGTGAAAAACACCAATTCCTTTCGAAAGTGCTGAAGAGTGCTCAATCAAGTTCATATTTCGCTTGGCGGAGTTATTTGAACATTCATATTCATTTATTTATTTTTTTATTGATGACTGCGCTTCTGTATTTATTTTGAAATAGAGCATAAAATTAATTACTTTGTTTCTTGTAATCTATATTTTGTTATATAATTAAGACGAAGGTTTAAAAAGAAAATGAATATATACATGTACTAAAAATAAAAAAATACCGCATTTAATTGGGGAAAATTTGAAATTGTTTGTTGGATGGATATATTGCTCTCCCAAGGTTGTTCAGCATCCAACAGAAGAAACTCATTCATATTTTCTAAATAATATGACACTTTTATATTACATGAGTAATATATATATATATATATATATATATATATATATATATATATATATATAGAACAAAGGCAGATAGAGTACGAGTCATAGAAGCCAGAGTATGACAGTCATATATGCTAGAGTATATATTAGATACTGCCCCATCCTATCAGTTCTAGCAACCTTAGTGATCTTCTGAAATTTATTAGATTCTTCATTAGTTTGCAATTTAAACCCAAATACCTATGCACATTTATAAATGGCATATTGTCCAAGTTTCAGTGTGTCCTAATTACTAGGTCATATGCTCTTCTTTTTCTGCTACATTTGGAAATTAGCACAATAATAAAATCTAATGTTTCAAGGATCTTGGAAACGCTTAATTATGCATATTTGGATGCAAAATTTTGATTTGGGATGCAGAAAATCACCCACACCGGAGTCCTCCGTACGAACATTTTTTTTTTTTGCAAGAAGGAAACTTTTGTGGCAAAATAAATATGTTCTAATCACTATGAAAACTGAAGCAATGCTTTATTTTAATTTGTTGCTGACTTCTTTGATCAAAGGTCACCCGCTTGCCTTGATGAAGGTGCGTGTGTTATTGAAGGCGCCGCTATAGGCTCTTTTAAAGGACAAAAAAAAACATTCATTTGAATTGTATAACACTAACACAATTATTAGATGTGACCGTAGCCAAGTGTGTGAAAGTATATGATTTCTGGCTTAGTGGGGACTGCAATGTTTGCTGTTGGGACTGCAACTTTTGCTGGTGGGACTCATATTTTTACCAAATAAGGAGTCCTGGACTCCTAGTTTTAACATTTTAGTGAGACCCCTGTGTTTATTTGATGTACTCTTAAAAATGACCACATGTACATCCATGGGTCTTCCTGCCCCTGAATTCAATTACAGTAAATATATATACATTGTCCCACCAAGCTACCAGTCAAGGTCTTTGAACCTGGTGCCCAGCTATCACATCAGTCATGACTACTCTTAAAATGGCAAGATATACTGCTGTAATTACATGCCTTATTGCATAATATAAAATGAATAAACATGATCATTCCAGCTGTCTAAAATAGTTCAAGTGTAATTCTTTTCTACACCTGATTTAGGAAGAAATTAGCCTTTATCTATCCAAACAAAAAAAAAAATTTTTGCACATACACTGTACTGCAAACAAGACATTAATGTGTCAGTTTGGTTCTAACCAGTATTCACTCAGAGAATCCAGCTGAGAAGTTTAAACACCAGGAAAATACAGTCCCTAATGATTGCAGTGATGCACACTAATAACACTTGAAGTAGCTTCAAAACCCTTTTTTCCCTAATGAGTTCACGTTTGAATTTTAGCTATTGCAATGTTGAGATTATATTAGAAAAGTGGAAATTTTGGGCTAGTGGAAATTGGCATAAGACTTGTGGAATTTCAGTAAGGGCTTCTGAGTGTATAGAAGTGCCAGTTTTGGAACTATGTCTACAGAAAATTTCTTTGAGCAATGGTGTACATCCAACCATTATATATCCTCAGTCTCATATCTCCACATTCATTAAGGATTTACATGTCATCACAAAATTTCATCTCAAGCACTGCTAATACTAACTATATCACAAAAAGCCAAAAAAGTCACACAAAGCCTTATCAAATCATGTGAAGACAATACAGAAATGTTCATTTGTATTGTAAAATATATTAAATAATAAAACTCAGACAACATCATCTTTGAATTGGTCCTTATGACATCAAAAAGTTATTTTTTTTTTAAATATGGAAACAAAAGTAATATATATCTAATTATTTCCTATTTGGTTACCTAGCATATATTACAACAGTAGACTTGTATTATGTTTATCATCCAATATGAATCCTCATGTGCTGTTTTAAACTTCCATTATGAATAAAGCTTTCATTACATACTTCACACTTAAATGGCTTTTCTTCTGCATGAATCCTCATGTGCTATTTAATTGTTCCATTCTGAGAAAAACTTTCATCACATACTTCACATTTAAATGGTTTTTCTCCAGTATGAATCAACATACTGTTTTAATATTCCATTCTGAGAAAAACTTTCACCACATACTTCACATTTAAATGGTTTTTCTCCAGTATGAATCCTCATACTGTTTTAATATTCCATTCTGAGAAAAACTTTCACCACATACTTCACATTTAAATGGTTTTTCTCCAGTATGAATCCTCATACTGTTTTAATATTCCATTCTGAGAAAAACTTTCATCACATATTTGACTTAAATGGTTATTCTTGAGTATGAGTGCTCATGTGCTGTTTTAAACTTATAATGTGAGCAAAACTTTTGTCACACATTTCACACTTAAATGGTTTTTCTCCAGTATGAGTCCTCATGTGCACTTTTAACGTACCATTCTGAGAAAAGCTTTTACCACATACATCACACTTAAATGGATTTTCTCCAGTATGTTTGCTCTTGTGCTGTTTTAAACTTATATTCTGAACAAAACTTTCATCACATACTTCACACTTAAATGGTTTTTCTCCAGTATGAATCATCACATGCTGTTTTAAAGTTTCATTCCGAGAAAAACTTTTATCACATATTTCACATTTAAATGGCTTTTGTCCAGTATGAATGTTCATGTGCCTTTTCAAATATTTATTCTGAGCAAAACTTTCATCACAAACTTGACAATGAAATGGTTTTTCTCCAGTATGAATTCTTATGTGCCGTTTTAAAAGTTTAATTTGGCCAAAGCTTGCATTGCATACTTCACATTTAAATTGCTTTTCTCCAGAATGAATCCTCATGTGCTCTTTTAAATTTCGATTCTGAGCAAAACTTTTATCACATAGTTCACATTTAAATGGCTTTTCTCCTGTATGAATACTCATGTGCTCTTTTAGCGTTCTATTCTGAGCAAAACTTGCATCACATACTTCACACTTGAATGGTTTTTCTCCAGTATGAATCCATATGTGCTGTTTTAAATTTCCAATTTGAGAAAAGCTTTCATCACATACTTCACACTTAAACGGTTTTTCTCCAGTATGAATCATCAAGTGCCGTTTTAAATGCCATTTCCGAGCAAAGCTATATTCACATACTTCACACTTATATGGTTTTTCTCCAGTATGAATACTCATGTGCTGTTTTAACGATCCATTCCGAGAAAAACTTTCATCACATACTTCACACTTAAATGGTTTTTCTCCAGTATGAATATTCAAGTGAAGTTGTAAATGTCCATATCGAGTAAAGCTTTTATCACATATTTCACACTTAAATGGTTTTTCTCCAGTATTAATGTGCCTGTGTTCTTTTTTACTTTTATTCCAAGTAAACATTTTATCACATATTTCACACTAAATTTTTTTTTTCTTTCTCCAATATGAATTCTCGTGTGCTTTTCTAAATTTCCATTCCGAGAAGGCTTTCATCACATGCTTCACAGTGGTCATTCAGTATCCAAGTCGATTCGTACCCAAAGCAATGGTTGTTTAAGTACCCAGGGTTGTTTGTTTCGTACCCAATGATATAGTCGTTTCGTACCTAAAGTATAAATATAAGATATAATAAGCATAATTGAAATGATAAATTATCAAATGTTAAAATCCAAGGATAAGTTCAAGCAGAAAAAAAGCTGAGAAGATACCAGAATAAAATATAGGGGAGAATATTCTCGGTGTGGAAAGAGAACCAGAACGGCGTTATCCCCTCCTCAAAACGTTGCAGCAGCATAAGTAGTATATAGGGGTAGTTTGGTGACAATGGGAGTTATTAAAAATCAGCCTAGGATACTTTGGCGTCAAGGTTTTATGACGTCACCTGGAACAGCTGGGGTACTATAGCATCAAGGGAGATTTTCTATTAGAACACCCTGGGCCTGTATAGGGTCAGGAGGAATGGCAGAGGTGGTATGCATTCACGGTGCTGTACACTTGGCAACAGTGTTGCAAGGAGCTGACCTAGTTGACCTAAATACGCGCAGCTAGCTCTATGATTCAAGGGAGGGACATATCCATATACATACTTATACATGCATAAATATACAATACAGACACATAGAGACATAGAACACTGAGATAGAGATATGGCATTTTTTTGTTTTTGAAAAGTATAATCTTTTCGAGGCATGGAAAGTGGCCTTGAAAAGGGCCTTCGTTTTCTTCTTCTAACTTCACTTTTTCTAACAGCTTCTGATTTTCTCTAAAATTCCTTTGTACTTCTCTTCTTCGGTTATCCAGTCTGGATGACCCATAGCTCTAAACATGTCTTGTATCTTCATCCAATTTTGATTTAATTTCTCAAAGTCTTCTTTCTTTTTTTGGTTTTCCTTATCGTCCATCTCTTTTGCCCAGGTCTCATTGATTTTCTTGACCTCTTCTACCAGTATATTGCTTTTATTTTGTCTTCGCCTTTCTTCATATTATCTACACCTTTTTTCACAAAAGGCCACTCTGTTAAATTGAAGACATCTTCTAAATAGCATCTCGCTTGGATAACATTATCCAGAATCTGCTTCAAGGTTCCCAGTTTGAAGTATTTTGGATTGACGATTCTTCGTATTTTTTCTGCTTATTTTATGGTTATCAATTGTAAATGATAACCGATTACTCTTAGTTTGTTATTTTTTTATTTTTTATTTTTTATTTTTTTTTATTAAGTCCTGACTACTTGTTAACTTCCATTCTTGGTTAAGTTTGTCCAGTTCGTAGGCTCCATCCACGATCCAATACCAAGTATCTCTTAATTGATTAAATAACTCTAGACTTCCAGTCATTTTGTATTTTGTGTAGAATTGCGCGAATGATCTGATCTGATCTGATATTATAGCCATGAGTCCACTTTCGTGTATTATGACTGGTTAAAGCCCTGAAAAGGGCTAGTGGCCTTCCCTCCTTCCGAGGCAGGGCTCACCCGTGTCTCAGTACTTGACACTTTTATTGCCCCGGCGAAAGGGCCTAATAGCCCTCCCCTAGATGGTTTACCACCTAAGCCGGACATCACCTTATCGGTGTTGATGCTTATCCAGGGAGGCGCTTAGCCCTAGGGCTATGCTTTTGGTCTAGTGCTTGACCTTTTTGTTGACCTTAAAACAGACCTTTAATGGGTAGCATTTACACAGTTTGACTGCTCTGAACCCCAGGCTCGGAAAAGGCAAAGGAAAGGATTCAGCAAAGGGCGGTACCGTAGTTTAATCCTCAATCTGCGTGTTGTTGTTCTTTCCCAGTGTCCGGCTTACCCTAGGTCCACATAGTACTATTGGATTTGAAAGTGTAATCTTTCCACTGTGTTTTTATGTGGCCCAGGGCACTTCCTTCTGCACTCCCTCACTCCTTGTTTGTTGGATCCCATGGTGTTCCTCGTGTTGACGGTGTCGGCAATGGATGTCGCTTTCGCCCTCACTAAGTTAAGGTTCGGTTTTGCCCGTTGCCTATTGGGGGTGGGAGTCCTTATCATAGCCGAACATGCGCAAGCCACATACGAGTCGAATAAATATGAGTTGTGAAATTTCCTACTGTATATAAGTATTATGTTTTTGTGTACTATGCGTACTTTTAGGTTCCAAAATTTTGTGTCAAATTTGGAAGGTATAAGCTATCTTGTGTAATTTAGTGGTCTTAATTTGTTGGGTGGGAAGTTATATATTTTCTTTCTCCAATCATCCCTTCAAGGGCCAAGAATGTAGTTGTTAGCCTAAAAAGAGCTCTTTGACAAAGTGAGCCCTATATATGGCATTCTGAATAGTCATATTTCACTCCGCTGCCGTTAAAACAACAGTGATGTGACAGTGGCAGACTTCTTTCTTCTGTCTACTGCTAGTCCTTTCTTTTACAATAAATCGTGTGTAAAAGAATTTGGTCATTTCTTGTGTCTTCTTTCTTCTCTTTTCTTCTTTCTTCTTACTTCTTCATTCTGCTTCCTTCTTTCTTCTTTTTTCTTTGTTCCTTTGTTCTCCGGGAGCTCCTGAAAAACACGTCCGACCTCTTCGAAGGCTGTCTACTGAACGTGACCCCTGTGAATTGCACGAATATCGCATCGCATCTGTTATCATAGTCATGTGTCCACTCTCGTGTATTATGACTGGTTAAAGCCCTGAAAAGAGCTAGCGGCCTTCCCTCCTTCCGAGGCAGGGCTCACCCGTGTCTCAGTGCTTGACACTTTTTTTGTGCCCCGGCGCATGGGCGTAATAACCCCCCCCCTAGATGGTTTACCACCTAAGCCAGACATCACCTTATCGGTAATGTTGCTAATCTAGGGAGGCACTTAGCCCGAGGGCTGGGCTTTTGGTCTAGTGCTTGACCTTTTTCCACCAACCTTAAAACAGACCTTTTTGAGTGGCATTGACACAGTTCAACCGCCTCGATCCCCGGGCTCGGAAAAGGCAAAGGAAAGGATCCAGCAAAGGTCGGTACCATAGTTGATTCCTCTATCTTGTGGGTTGAAATTCACTCCCTGTGTCTGGCTTACCCTTGGTCCACATATTATTATTGGCTTTGAAAGTGTAACCTTTTCACTTAGTTTTTATGTGGCCCAGGGCGCTTCCTTCTGCACTTCCTCATTCCTTAATTGTTGGGTCCCATGGTTTTCCTCGAGTTGACGCTGCCGGCAGTGGATTTCGCTTCCGCCCGCTAAGTTAAGGTTCTGTTTCTGCCCGTTGCCTATTGGGGGTGGGAGTCCTTATCATAGCCAAACATACGTAAGCCACATACGAGTCGAATGAATAGGAGTTGTGAAATTTCCTACTAAATATTAGTATTATGTTTTTGCGTACTATGCGTACCTTTAGTTCCAAAAGTTTGTGTCAAATTTGGAAGGTATAAGATACCTTGTGAAATTTAGTGGTCTTAATTTGTTTTGGTGGTAATTTATATATCTTTTTTCCTTCCAGTCATCCCTTCAAGGGCCAAAAGAGGTAGTTGTTAGCCTAAAAAGAGCTGTTTGCCAAAGTGAGCTCTATGTAAGGCATTCTGACTAAGCCTATTTCATTCGCTGCCGTTAAAACAACAGCGAAGCGACAGTAGCAATCTACTTTCTTCTTTCTTCTTTCTTCTTTCTTCGGCTGACCTTTTTCTTTAACAATATATCGTGTGTAAAAGAATTTGGTTATTTCTTGTGTCTTCTTTTCTTCTTTTCTTCGTTCTTCTTTATTCTTTATGTTCTTTTCTTCTTACTTCTTTCTTCTTCTGTTTTCTTTGTTCTTTCTTCTTTCTTCTGTTTTCTTTGTCCTCTGTTCCATTGTTCCTTTGTTCTCCGGGAGCTCCTGAAAAACACGTCCGTCCTCTTCAAAGGCTGAAAACTCTGTGTACCCGACGTCACCCCTACCCTACCCGTACCCTCATTTGCGCGAATAGTGTACGCTATGGGTTTATATATGTAAAGCGCGGACGCAATGGAAACATCCCTTAAACTCACTTCTCATATTATATACTATCTCACAACAAAATGAGCAGCATAAATCACAAAATATACAATCCCATCAACGAAATGAGCAGTATAAAACACAAAATATACCATCTCAGCAACGAAACGAACAGCATAAAACACAAAATATACTATCTCACCAACGAAATGAGCAGCATAAGAAACAAAATATATTATCTCATCAACGAAACGAGCAGCATAAAACACAAAATATACCATCTCATCAACGAAGCAAGCAGCATAAAATACAAAATATACCATCTCATCAATGAAACAAGCAGCATAAAACACAAAATATACCATCTAATCAACGAAATGAGCAGCATAAAACACAAAATATACTATCTGACCAACGAACGCGCATGCAAGCAAACACATTCACACGCACATTATTGTTGAAGTGAGTGTTTACAGTTACACTATACTACATTCACACAAATTTACAAATTTAATAGTCTCTCTTTTCTAGCGATTTGGCTTAGCTCTGAAAAGGGCTGTTTTTCTCTTGAACTCCATAGGCACCTGGCTAATGCTGGCACCTTCCAGGGCGGGCACCGCATACACATCTTCGACTCCAGTCATTCATCCAATTCACATTTGTGATTGGGAGAGCAGACGTAGGTTGAGTGGCTTCACTCTCCCAGTCTTCCTTCTCTGGAATTGTGAAGGCTTCCCTCCTTTTTCTATGCCGTGGAAGAAGTTGTGGTAGTGGTTGTGGTATTGGTGCTACTGGTTGTGCTACTGGTGGTGGTGCTGCTACTGGAGGTGTCTTCACATCAGGTATCACATAAAACACAGGTGTTACCAAGTGGTGAGGCAGTGTCCCTCTTTTTTTTCTTTCTCATCTTCTTTCTTCTTTCTTTCCTCTTCCTCGAATCTGGCTTCTTATTTCACAGCTTCCATGGTCAATTAGTCCAGGAGACGTCTGGCACAATCCAGGTGCCTTTGGAGTTCAAGAGGCTTGGAAATTCTTTCACTCATGTTGAATGTTAACTGGTTCACAATGATAGCTAGACTGACGTGCGCTCGCGATCATATCCTTGGAGGACGGACGTGATGAAAACATCTAACACCTAATATTTTACCATCATATGAAACGCGCGGAATTGAAAGACGCACTCACGCGAATTTTTTTTCTTTTTTGACTTGCAAACACGATTTTGTTTTGGACAAGACAGAGAAAACAGAGTGGATTTTATTTTGCTTTGTTTTGTTTTGTTTTACTAACCAAAGAATCGAAGTGTTTATAGTCACACTTCTAAGATTTTAAAATTTTTGGCAAATGATAGAAGTGTATCTGTTCGAGAGTCTTGGTAAGCCATGAAAGGGCTGGGTTTTTTTTGACGGAGTGTAATAGCAATCTTTGTTGGATTTTACTGTCTAAGATTGCGACCCTGTCTGGCAGCAGACTTTCCTATACGATAAGGACTGCTTCTGCGAAAAGAAAAAGAGAAGTCTTTGGTGTCTATTTGACAGTCCACAAATCCTCTGTCTGGTTTTTGTTGCTGATGTTGTTGTCGCTGCTTTTCCTGCTCTTCACGTTGCTTCTTCTGAAGCCTGTATAACTCAGTCCATTCTTCTCGTTCTTTCTCAATTTCTTCTCTAAAGACATCTTGCATGAGGTCCTGGGCTATAATTAGCATCACGAAGTTTTTTATTTTTTAGGCTTAGGTATCAGGTTTAGCCTGACACGATGTAATTGAACGTAAAGCTTCATTGAGATTAGTTAGTTTGGAAGATATCTTCGTAGGTTGACGAGTCAACAGTGAATGGTCAGACTGGATTGACTTTGGATTATAGTCGCTTATTGCCTTGTGGCATTTGTGTAACTGTTTGTGGCCCTGTGATAGGCGTATGTCCCTTAAGAGGGCGCTTGGCCCATAGCTGGGCCATCTGGAATTTTGAAGATTAAGGACGCCCCCTCCCCGTTCGAGCCCCAAGGAAAAGAACAAAGAAGAAGAAAGAAGACCTTGATTAGGATTACTATACTTTTTACAACTATTAATACATATTTCCCAATCACATTCTTTATATTGAAGTTATTATTAATTTATCCTAAGTTTATTGTTATGATTATTGTAACTTTTGAATAGTAGTAGCAATTATTATTTGACTTATTTAGTTTTATAGATTGTGGCTAGATTAATTTGTTCTATTACTGATATTTATTTTTTATTATTGTTTTTTGTGTGAGCTTTAATGATTTCAATTCTGATTGGCTGGTTTGTGTCTGCATTTTAATCTTTTCCCAGCCCATTATTGTTTTCCAATTAAATAAAGTGTGCGCTAAAAATTCGGCCAATCAGCTGCGGTCTTATATAATATGCTTATTTAAATAGAGGTTCCGTTTTTGTAACGCGCAACTATATTTATCCTGGTATGTCAGACGGACTTTGTATAGTACGACAAAGAAATATTATTTCAATCAAGTATACGAGGGTTTTGGGGGGGGTAAAATAAGGTTTATCCCACTTTACAAGGATGTATTTATTATATGTATATCGCCGTTTAGTTTGTCCTGTTTTAACAATAAAGCGTTTAATATTGTTGCTAATAACAGTGGGAGTGTATTTGCTTTTTTAATGGATTTGATATTAACTAGGAAAGTAATGTGATAATTGAATTTAGAGGCGAGTGACTTTTAGGATTCTATTTTTCAATAGTCGATTGATCTTACTTTTAATCTGTTCTATCTTACTTTAATCTTACGTTATCCTTACCGCCTTTTGCATTGTTAGTCCGCCTGGCGAGAATCACTCCTAATATTATTCTAATCCAGTCCTGAGTTGTGTTCCTTTCCTTTGTCCATCGCTGCTCCCCCGATCACCGCCTGTACTCCCTCCTCTCTCCTGCTCCTCGCTGGGAGACCCAAGAAACCCGTCCCTCCTCCTCAAAGTCTAGCACAGGAATTAATGAGGTAAGACTAGATTGATTAACTTTGGATTATAGTCACTTATTGCCTGGTGGCATTCCTGCAACTGTTTGTGGCCCTGGGCTAGACGTATGTACCTTTAAGAGGGCGCTTGGCCCCGAGCTGGGGCATCTGGAACCTTGAAGAGGAAAGACGCGCCCCCTCCTCTCGAAGCCCCCGGTGAAGAAGAAAGAAGAAGAAAGAAGACAGGCGGGAAAGAACAATGAGGGACAAAGGAAAGGAAGGCTGGGCCTTCTAAAACTTTATGAAATATGGTCAAATTATATCTAGTTTTTTCTACGGGAGTCCTGATGCCAATATTGTGTTAGCCACCTTTGCAATTTGTCGAATGCCTCTTAGTTGTGATTTCTGAATATATTAATGTTTGAATTTTGTGTTCTTGGCGTACATATAAGGGCCTAAAATTTCCTTGAATCTGTTGGGTGGATGTCACCCATTGTGTTATTTTACCACCGCATAATTTGTCTTGTTTTGTTTTTTTTGACCGCCTTTCCAAAGGAATATGTTTGTTCAAAAGGTCTTCAATGCCAAAGTGAAGACTGAGTTATGGTATATTTTGCTTCACAGTTGGCTGCGCGGCCCCACAATGTCCCACTACTGAGCTTAATCGTGTCCGGAAAGGTGATTATAGGACAGCAGGGGGGAGGAGGTTAGTCCTGGACTGTCCCTTACATTTGAAGCGATGCTAACACTTTTTCAAGTGTTTTGTGTGTGAGTGTGGGGTGGGGTGGGGCTTGTGGGACAGCAGGTAGAGCTTCCTAAACTGTCCCTTGGTTTGAGGTTTCGGCAACTTTTGGATATAATATCTTTTCATAATGGCAATGTTTGAGATTTAGGACACCAGCGTACAGTAATAATTTTCGTAATGGCAAATGCAAGTTGTAATTCTTTTCATGCTAACAGTTGACTCTGCCTTTGTTGAGGTTATGAAAGTAATATAACTTTCACATGGCCTGCCGCTTAAAGTGTTGTTTCCCTGTCCGTCCCTCTCCTACTTGCTGTAGAAATTCTTCAAAGTCTGTTCCTCTTAAGGATGTGTTCATCTATTTCTTCCAGGTTTATTTTCTTTTGGTGATTCATGTCCAAGTAAATTGTCATATTGTCCGTTGAATAGATTAAATACTATATTTTTACAATTATTAATAAATATTTCCTAATCACATTATTTATATTGAAGTTATTAATATTTTATCCTAGGTTTAATATTATGATTATTGTAATTTTTGTATAGTAGTAGGAATTATTACTTGATTTATTTAGTGTTATGATTGAGGCTAGATTAATTTGTTCTATTACTGATATTTATTTATTATTAATGTTTTGTTGTGAAAACCTTAATGATTTAAATTCTGATTGGCTGGTTTGTGTCTGCATTTCAATCCTTTCCTAGCCGATTATTGTTTTCCAATTAAACAAAGTGTGTACCAAAACTTCGGCCAATCAGCTGCGGCCTTATATAATATGCTTTTTTAAAGAGAGGTTCCGTTTTTGTAACGCGCTTCTATATTTATCCTGGTATGTAAGATGAACTTTGTATAGTAAGACAAAGAAATGTTTCGATCGGGTATGAAAGAATTCATGAAGTAGAATAAGGTTTATCCCACTTTACAGAGGATTTAATTATTATTATATGTATACCTCCGTTTTAGTTCGTTCTGTTATGACAATAAAGTGTTTAAAGTTGTTATTTGTAACAGTGGGAGTGTATTTGTTTTTTGAATGAATTAATGAATTTAATATTATTCAGGAGGGTAATGGGATAATTGAATTTATAAGCGAGTGATTTTTAGGAATATATTTCGGAATAATCAATTAATCCTATTGTTTATCTATTCTACCTTACTTTAGGTTTACATTATCTTTACCGCCTTTTATATTGTTAGTCCGTCTGAAGAGAATCACTAATATAATCCAAATCCAGTTCCGGATTGCCATCATTTCCTCTGTCCATCGTTGTTTCTCCCAATAGTTGAGGAGAGCGCCAAGACTCCACTCTGTCTTCCCTCCTCCTCTTTGTTTTCCTTTCTTCCTCCCCGGAGCCAACAGAAGCACGTCCTTCCTCTTCAAAAGCTTGTACTCATCCTGTGGTCAGACTGGACTGACTGACTTTGGATTATAGTCGCTTATTGCCTGGTGGCATTCCTGCGACTGTTTGTGGCCCTGGGCTGGGCGTATGTCCCTTTAGGAAGGCGCTAGGCCCCGAGCTGGGCCATCTGGAACTTTGAAGAGAAAGGACGCGCCCTCTCCCCTCCCTCAAGCCCCCAAGGACGAATAAAGAAGAAGAAAGAAGACAGGCGGTAAAGAACAACGATTGACAAAGGAAAGGAACGCTGGGCCTTCTGGAACTTTATTAAATATGGTCAAATTATATCCAGTTTTTTCCTACGGGATTCCTTATGCCAATATTGTGTTAGCCACATTCGCATTTGTCGAATGCCTCTGAGTTGTGATTTCTGAATATATAAATGTTCTTGAATTTTGTGTACTTGGCTTACTTATAAGGGCCTAAAATTTCCTTCAATCTGTTGGGTGGATGTCACCCATTGTGTTATTTTACCACCGCATAGTTTGTCTTGGCTTTTTAATTTTGACCGCATGTCGACTCACCCGCGTGATATGGTACAAGCGAGAACGTGATTGAAAACATCCATATTGAGTTTTAGTATTGGAACGTGAGTATAGCTCGTGTCATGAGGAAGGACAGAGTGAAAGTCAAAGCGCATATATTCACAGTGTGTTTTGTATAACTAAACAAACGACAGACACGTGTGTTTTATCTTCAGAACACATTTTTTATTCAACTAACAATGAACCAAATCAACTTGGCATAAGGAACAAACAACAACTATATCCAAAATACAAATTATTTTTGACAAGGTTGACAGCGTTGTGAAATCATGCGATTGATGAATGTCATGATGCCATTGATGTACACTACGTTTTCTAGCTAAAGACAAAAGATGACCATAACGGTCACAAAACCATCGATCTACTTTTTCATCGTTTCTAGAAGAGTCAAACTAAGTGACTAAATGTTCTAAAGAATGTCCCAGACTGCGATGATGAAAAAATACACACAATATTCTCAACACACCATGGAATCCTTGCATTGTATCTTCACATTATTTAATCTTGTCGCCTGGGCATTTCTTCTCATAAAGCCAATGATATCGTCTTCCAACCGCTGTAATTCATACGAATCAAAATACTCGACACAATTGTCTTGAGGAAAGTAGACGGCTACCCAGTGAGTTCATGGAAGATGACTGTCATCCGTGTTGATGACACAAGCTTGACGGTCTTAATGTTTGCAATGAGGGAGTTCATCTTTAGCACACACCACAGGATTCCAAGAAGCAGTATACGAACTGTTGCTCAAAAGGTAATACAGATCCCAGGTATCCATTTTTCTGGTAGATTTGTTTCATCGGTAACAATAAGTCATCAATTTAATTCTGACGTTTTGTTGGAAAAGTTATGACAAGTAACCGTTTTTTCAAATGGTTTCCCAAGAGAGCTTCGATCCCATAGATCTTTTGAGTAGTCAATGGAAGACAGGAATGATCACGCAAGCCTTTATACTACTTATGCAACACCGTTTCTTCTGTGATGAGAATCCAAGCTTCGTCCAGATACTCGTCCAAGTTTTCTTCTTGGTTTATCATGAGACATTCGTCATGTTGAATTTGACTGGGATGATCGTTTTGACATCCATTTAAATCATTCTTGATCAATTCCGTAATTTTATCCGCCATGTGTTTAGCAGAACATGAGACTAAATATTGTTCTTGCTCAGGCCATCTGAACTTGACCACCTCGTTCTCTTTGCCTTGGTCTTTGGATTTTTTTCCAAGGTATTCTCCCATTTCATAGATTCTTCAACTTTCAAAAGAAGGATAAGTATCTTCCATTGTGTCTAATAGTCTATAATGACCTCTCTCAAACTGTTGATTTCTATGGTATTATCGAATTCAGTAAACAGGATAACGTTCACTGTCTCGGGGAGACGTTCTTTAAACTGAAGTTCCACATGCAGTTGACCCGATTTTATAGGGTGCAAATGTCCCTCGTCGCTGCCTTGGTCTGGAGAGAAATCAAAGTCCTACAAAGTGTATCCTCCAGCATAATCTTCGTACGAAATGCCGTGACTGGTGATGGTTCCTAGTTGTCCGGTAGCTTTGTACAGGGACAAGTACGATCTCAAGTAATTCATCTGGTCAAAGTTAGGGTCAAAGGGTTTGGTACACAAAGTCTTGCCATTGCGACTGACTTCTTTCTTGGACACTTTGTAGTACTTAAACTGGAAGGAATTTTCTATTGAGGGCTACATTACTGACGATACCAAATATTAAACGTTTGGGTAACTGTCATTGAAACAGATGATCTTCGAAGGTCGCTAGCAATTGTGAATTTTTTCACTTCTACACGTCATATCGGATACTTGGCATGTGTTATGCTCAAGATTTGACTGATGTCGTTTCCCACATTCAGTAACACTTCTACACGACGCACGTAAAGTCTGACTTCTTGTATGTTTGTTTTGTAGTCGGCAGCATCAGCCATCAAATGGAAAGCGACAATGCTACGATTAAGTCTCAGGCGAATATCCACTCCATTTAGTAAATACCTGTCTTGCAACCACATGTCCAAATGCAAACGATCCAACAATTATAAGCTACGTTCTCCCACGATTTTCTTTTGACGATCGTTAAAACATACATTGTGCTGATCATTCGAGTCGGGAGCTGTTACGGCTGTTTCGCTGAACTTAGCGTGTCAGGTTTCCAGAGCACACATGCATCCAGATGAGTGTTCTTGGCCAGTTTGTTATTCAAGTACAAATCCACTCTATTAAACACGAAGGACAATGAATGCATGATTTTGCTGACGGGAGTATCAGCTGATGAATTGGTAAGCATTTTCACTTTTAGATACAAGTAACTGCTATTCAGATCGATGTAATCTGCGGTTTGTCCTTTGATTTCAAGCTCGATGGGAGAAGAATCCGTGAAAGAGGAAGTGGTATGAAATTCGACCCATTGGAATTCTTGCATGGTCATCATAGTGGGTGGAATGGCAAAGAAATCCAGTTCCGACTTTGAACAAGCCAAAGACTCTCGGTACATCATTTTCTTTTTTGTGTGCAATTTAATAATCAAAAACGTCTAAATCTCAGACAGTCTTTCTTTTCTTAGCCTTTGAAGCTCTGAGAGTGTGAATTCCTCTGAAGTGGTTTTTCGTCGTCGTCATTTTCTGCCTTTTCTTAGCTGTGGTGTCAGGGTAGCAGGAATGCCTGAGCCTTCAGCAGCCGTAGCATTTATAAAAGTTTCTTGCCGTCCCAAAAGGTCTTTGCCTGTTTGAAGAAAAACATTTTGCCTGCTCTCAAGAAAGCTTCTTTGGGATTTTGTTTGTCAATCAGGACATTTTGGATAAATTCTTTACCGTGTGACAATGTGGCATCTTTGAGGGTGTGCAAATACTGTGTCACCATCGGCATAATCACGGGAACCACTGTACGATATGCCGATTTGAGCATATCCCCTAAACCATGTCCTCGTTGTCGAGCGACTCCTTGGTACACAGGATACAAGACTGATAAGAACATTTTAGAATAATCGTTTTCAAAAATGTGACTTTCCCTTTGGTGAATGGAATATTTTGTTTTAGATCTCCTTTCATGGTAATGTGTGCAGTGTCGAAATACGACTTACTGACTGGTAAATAGTAAAGATGTACAAATTCACGGTGAACGTGATAGGTGTTTAAACCTTCTTGGTTAACAACTGTGCAGAATCTACCTTGAAAGGAATGACACGCAGTAGCGGTACGGAGGTGTGTCCCACGACGTTGTACTCCACCACATCGGAGTACACAAAAAGCAAATTCAGTCCTTGGTTCATTTCTACAGGGAATCGAAAAGTTTTCCCAAACTCCTTGTTATTTCCTATGGGTGGCGGTATTCTGTTAATGGTCAAATTTGGGTCTCCACCCAAAATGTCATACAATCCATGACAAAATTTAATGGACAATATTTTAGTCTCTGAGAATTTCATCAGGAGGCTAAGAGATATGGGATAGTGCTCAATCTTGACACTTCCTTTTGGCTCTCTCAAAGGCTTTTTCAACACGGCATTGAACATGTAAGCAATGGTGTTCACCAAATGTTGGCCACTGAAATAATAAACCCGCAGTAATTTTTAACATATAAGTCGATGATTGTTGAACATTGATACCTTCTTCTTCGTCAACGGAAGAGCTAGGTATAGTACCACCACCAAAGCGACCAGTCATGATTTTTTGCACTTCTGAGTTAGAAACATGTACCGTAAACATGTTGTTTTGATTTTCGACGATGATTTTTTATTTGTGTAGTTTGAATCATTTCCACCAAAGCCACATCCCAATTGGCTTTGTGATCCAATTGAATGGCATGAGGTAATTTTGCCGTAAAACAACACAAAGTGTTCTGTGGTAACACATCCATGGAAATGTCGCTGGATAAAGTTAAGTAAAATTGGTTGTTCATAATTCCACAGTTCTAGTGTCCGAGGAGTCATTTGATGTCAGAGGAGTGTCTAAAAGAGGGTGGTTAGGGTGACTGTTGGAACTAACGTTGGACACCAGACTCACGTTGTTGTTGTTGTTTCCGTTAGAGAAATATTTTTGGGACGGATCGAAAAGTAGGTGCGACTGCTGAGTAAAATGGTTCACAATTGTTTGTCTCCTTGTTTTAAACTCAAATTGGCAATATCAGCACGAACGAAACAATACAACATAAAGATTTGACAGAAAAAGACGATTTGCGTTTTAGGCACACGTTCTCCACACCACACCCACAAGGGTTGCTTTTGTATATCTTGCAGAAAAGAATTAGTGGAAGGAGCGGTTGTAGTATGTAGTATGTGCTGAGGTTGTGATGAAAGTCATGATGGTCACTTTTTTATAGTCGATTATCTGAGAAGCGTCAGTCCAAGAGTCAAAACTTGATGGATATCCTTTCCAATGTACTTTAGCTTCTTTGACACGTAGTTTTCTTACTTTTCGTGTTCTTCGATCGAGAATGCTTTCGATTTCGTACACGTTGTCTTCTTTTTCGGTCACACGTTCTAACTCTGGTAAGTAAAACGTTCCTTTTAACATTTCCCTGATCATGTCTTCCAATTTATAGACGGACGGATAATAGCCACGCACTCGTTAAGTAATACGAAACAATCTGGTGGTCTAGATGGGTAAGTAACCTTTGTCGAAAGTACGTTTGGTTTTGTCAAAGAGTACCCAATCTCCTGTGGCTAAAATTCTACCTTTCATGGGGACAGTGACTGACGGTGACGTACTAAACAGACGCTCGAAGTCGGTCAACACGGACGCTGCAATTTTACTAGGAAGGGGAGCTGCTGATGGTGTTTGAAAGACTTCTCGTACCTCTTTTTTTCAGGTATCCGTAGGGCTGCTTCTGTCTTGACACCTGAGGGTAGTGGTGGTGTAGGACTTTTCATCAAAGCTTTCAAATCTTTCAAAGTAGGTACGGCTGTTTCATCTAAACCTTTTCGTTGAAAGAGTTGCAGTCGTTGCAACAATTGACCGGATCATCAACGATTGTAATTCGTGTTGCAACTGGGACATCTCAGTCATATGAGGATTATGAGGTAATTGCGGAGTCTGTTGTTCTTGCCAACGATGGTATTACATCCATCGTTTGTAAGGAACTAAAGTCACTTTTTGTCCTTCCATCAGATTTCAAGGTTCACATCTAAGATCTTTTGACTTCAGTCTCGACCTTTTATCTTCTTGATCTCTTTTATTTTGCTCCAAACAATCCTCCGATTATTGACCCAATACTCCTTTCAGTAACATAGGTAAAATAGACAAAAGTCATCAGCGTTGCATCAACATCTTTTTCTTTTGACGAAAGGACCATTTTGCAAAGAACATGTTTATGTTTGACTAAGCATTATTTTTGGTGTTTAGATAAAGGTTTCGTGTATTTCAAGACAAACAAGCAACATTCGCACACTGTATCGATGACGTCTTTGGAGGCCGTTTAGTTTTTCTCGCATGGGTGGAGGAGCTTTGGTCAGGTTTGGCTAAACGATGAGGCAGTCCCTTCCCTTTTCGTTTTTCTTTCTGCACAGGAGAACGACGATGGTGACAGTGTGCACATTTGGTGGGTCGTCTTGGGAAGTTCAGGAGCACAAAAACTCTGATTTATATCGTTAGCTTCAGGTCCTTTTATACTGGAATGCGTCGCCAAAATTGTCTTTACGTCGTATCAACTTGATGACAGGCATTACACGTCGTGAAGGAGTTCGCAAAGGGCTAAATCGAGCCAATTCTTGGTTAGACAAATCCAGTAAACGTTGTAGCACGCCTGATCTGTCTTGGACTTTGATTTTGTGGGTAGGTACTTTGTGAGCAGCAGCCACTGCCGCTAAAGAGGAAGATGGTATCACTGCTGAAGGAGACGATTTTAGAGAAATTGTAGGCTGAAACTTTTTTTGTGGACTTTTTATTTTTCTGAGGTGGCGACATGGTCTTGACACCGTTGCTCTTTTTCTTTCTCTTAGTCTGTGACCTAGTCTTGACACGGTGTCTCTTTTTTCTGTTTCTTCGTGGTACGTCGTCGAGTGACCTGTTTCTTGGAGACAAGTTTTGGCACATTGGGATCCCAATTTAAGAGGGAACGAATGATGACACATCCTAGTGAACCACTACCTCCAGGTTTCAAAATGATTTGCTTTTTGGTTTGAGTGTCAATGCGAGGATCGGCCAGCTGCGTCAAGGCTACTTTGTTTCTGTCAAAAAAAATTTGGTTTGATGTGGAATATAAATCATGCCTTGCAGTTATTGGCGTGCTGTCACCGTAAACCATCGTAAGACTTTTTTGAGACTGGCTTCTAAGACACGAGCACGTATTTGTGGATTTTTCTCGCGACTAATGCCGTACAAGGCACGAACCAATTTAACGGAAAGATGAGACTGAAGGGACATCATGTTGAAGGTGTGTGGGACACAATCCAAGTGACCAAGGTTTTTATACATTTTTTTCTTTCGTGGTTAAGTCGACGACGGGGACGTGTACACGACAGGTACTCCGTCTTGGCACCAGTGGTGAATCAGATGGGTACGAAATCGCAAATAAATTGGGCTAGTGGGTTTTAAATCCACGAGTAAATAGGCGTGTGGAGTTTGAGTGGCATCTTCGTACGCATGAGTTAGCCAAGGTGTTCCTAACTGTTTGACTTAGACTTGCACTTACGATTTGTCTCTAGGACTTTGAAACAAGACGACGTAATGAGCATTGAGACTGATGCTACGATGGGCTTCACTTTGTGGAAACAAATTTTGTGTAATGTAAATGACACTGGCATTACGATGATGACCTTTGCGTGTAAACCAGAGTTTAATTTCTTCTTTGTCTTCTCCTAACACGTCATAAAAAATAGCCAAATGGGTTTGACTGGGATAAGAGACGATGCCGTCATCTTCGACCGGAATACCTTCCACAAATACAATGGATTCACCTTGACTTTCTCGTAGAAGGCTGTACGCTAATTGCCACTCTTTTCTAACACCATACGATGCCTCGAGGTGAAACGATCGATCAAATGATATTTATGCTCGATCAAACGTTTGACAAATTTGGTTTTGCCAGGACCACTAGGTCCAGCAATGAGCATGTCGAAAATACAAGGCCTCCCAACTAGTATGTTCTAAATGTTCTTCAATGACTTTGAAAGTGGACGAAGAGGGAGCAGAGACAGTAGGAGTAGCCATAGTAGTGTCAGGAATGTCGCTTTTCTTGTTATATGAAGACAGACAAGATAAGAGTTTTTATACTTTTTTCAAGACACGTTTATTGCAAACGTTAAAATTAAATAACACGAAATACATAAATTCATAATAGCCAAATGGTTAAGTACATGAATAAGAGACACATCAACACAATCATAGTGGAATATAAACAAGTTTCTACTTTACAACATGTTTTGTCATTCAAATGTAGTGTCCTAGGGACAGAGTGTAATGTTCTAAACGTTTCTACATTGCTTGGTACTATCACACAAATTTTCTGGAATGGTCTTCGAGTATATCAAGGACTGTCCTGTCCTGACGAGAATGGTTTTTCTCGGTGACAGACTATACTTCCTCTTCTTCTTCATCCTCTGGTACTGTCACTAACACACGGCTAAAAGTGATTTTTCACGAAACATTTTAATGTTTTAGGATTATAAATCTCGGGCATAGTAGGCCACTTCTTTATTCCAATCCTCAAAGCCCCCACTTTTCCAGTCACTTACATCTGTCCAGTGAGGATGTAAAGCACAAGCTACACAAACATCCTGATACACCTCTTCGATACCTGAAAGTTCACGAATCTCTTTTTCCCTTAAAGATGTTGAAGTATCCAGATGAACTCGCTTTCAGAAAATTGAGTTTATAGTGTGGCATTTAAATGGATCACATTCATACTTTTTGGAGTGATAGGTACTGTTCGTAAAGAGTCCAAAAATCATCGCACGGTAAACGAAATCCAAGAAAGCAAATTACTAAGACACACACGACACATTGTTCCCAACTCAATGGGCACAGTTCTCGTAAAAGGCAACGGTAATCCTCCACTATTTGAATATGGTCATGAATCTCCTTCTACGGAAGCTGTTGCATCACTAATGATAAAGGTCGTGGCATGGTAGAACGTTTGTATATTCTCTTTTTTCGGCAACTACTCATGAACTCTCTATACACATGTGGTCGTATTTTTCCATTCTCGAATTAAAATTTTCTAGGCACTAGCTGAAATATGACATGTCGATCAGAAGTTTCGTCTTCATCTTCCGCTATGAATGCATTCCATTTAAAAATTTTGTAACACTCTAAGTCTTTTTCTGGATTTTGATTCAGTAAGTGTACCTGGTAGTAAAACTAATCACTATCCATACCACAATCCACACAATCGACACTGTCCTTCTTGCTCATGTATAGTTGATCAATATCAAACCAGTGAAAGACTTTCCCCAGAATGAATCCTCTTATAGCATTGAGGTACCAGTGGTTCAAACGTCGGTGACATAACGGATGCAATTTTTCCTTCCGTTTGACTTGTATCTTGACCAACTCTCGGTAAATGCGTTCTCTCAACTCCACAGGTAAGCTACAAATGTTCTCTTGTAAAGGATCCATGACCATGTATCAGTCATACACTTCTCTTAGAGCGAAAGTAATAATTGTCGCGAGTTATTTCTTTCAACTGACATTCAGGAGAACGGTCATGAATGTCAATAAAATCTTCCAATGTGAATGGTCTAAAGCGAAAACAATGAACGAATACACGCTTGATCCAGAGACATCGAACTAGTTGGTTGACGTTTTTCACTTTCCTCTTGTGAATTTCTCGACACAAAAGTTCTACAGTCAACAATTGCGATTTGGATCTAGCAAGAACCTGCCAAATGTCTTTGTAGATCTTTTCTTGAAATTCAAGTGGTAATGTTTGAAGATTAATTTTGATATCAGGTTTAAATACTTGTCTAGGGGTGGTCCAACGTTTGACTCCTAACCATGTCGTTACTTTCTTACTCGACATGGTTGATATTACATAAAGGACGAGGTCCCACTAAAGGTAGGTAATAACAATCTGTAGACAAACGAGCATGTCTCAGTTAAGCGGAATCTTTCTGTTCCCACTCATGATGTGACACGTCACAACTAAAGCACTTGACTTTATCCACTTCGCCCAAGTAGAAAAATCCGGCTCTGGCTAATTCTTAGGTGGTAGGTCCTCCCAGATATTGTGGCCATTTGCCTCAGAAGGTTTGGATCCGACTTTCAAAATCAGAGTATTCTGGCAAACGCACAGGGAACAAATATTCGTATTGTGCAGATTCACTTCGATGAGGGTAAGGTTACATATGCAGACGTTTTCTCAGTTTTACGTGATATTCGTAGTGTTGTAGCCGAAGAGCTTGCTGTGGAGGATGACATAAACAAATAATGTGAAAAGGTGTGCAGTGCCGAGTAGCATCACTTTCGTGCCCATCAGGATTGACACGTATAGCATTATCATCACTCCTTTCCATGATAGGCGTGGTCGTGTTAGCAAAGTGCCCATGACGATTATGTGGTACTGAATCACTGAGGTCTCAGCGTACGGCATGAATGCCATCGCAAGGCACAGCACCGCACTCGAGTTTACTCTTTGTGGACATTTGCTGTGTAAAAGGATTCATCTTTCTCTCTTGGTCTTAGTAGTCACAATGAAATATTGGTCTTATACTATATCCCTTTTTAAATGCTGACCAATATCTGCGTGTCTGTACAGTATAGTAAAGTGGTTAGAAAGCCGTACTCGCTTCTGTTACACGATTTGATAGACTTTTCCCAAAGGTCACCTAAAGAGTTGATGTGAGGGTAAAGGTGCGATCTTGTTACGTTGGTAAGTGGTCACTTTAAAGCTTCCATCCTGTCCAGATTGCAAGGCTTCTTTGAGTACGCCAAAGTTCACCACCTGACTGGTACGATAATTGAGAGTCAATCCTTTCACTTTACACTCCGTTTCCACTTCTCTTGGAGGGTAACGATATTCGTAACCGTAATTTTTGGGACCGCAATTGGCAAAACTTAAAATCTTGTCCTGGGGATGCTCGTTCGTCCAGGCTCCTAAACGGTCTCCTTCTATTTTAGGTTGTTCTTGACCCAAACGACTGATGTAGATGCAACTGTCCGAGTCAAAATACAATACATGATCTCCTAACAGTTATAAAGCTTCGTACAGTTTTAAGCGAGAATGAGCTGTCACGTAAGCGGCAATGACATTTCCAAATTCGCCGGATTCTACAAAGTCCAGTTCTTCTTCGTAATTGACTAAAAGTAAGTCCTCACGAATGATGTTCACGTGTTTCATGTATTTGGTTTTGTCGATAATCATCTGTAAGTAGCGGGAAGGTTCTGACATATACTCCGTTTTGGATAAACACGGACGTTGTGCCATTTTGCCCCATAAACAGTTTAACATCACTTTGCCTCACGATCGCTTTCCTTCAGTTTTTTTTCCACGTGGTCTAAAGTGATGCCTTCTTGCTCCCAATATTTCTCTTTGAATTTATTTTGGCCTTTGGGAGTATGCCACCAGGAAGGATAGCCAGTGGCTTCTTGTTTCAGTTTCAAAAAATCATTCACGTAGTCTGAGAAAATGCCTTTTTGAGTCTCGTCGCCCTTGTGGTACTTTTCTGTCTTGGGAAAGTGGTAAATTTCGTACACTTCTAATAGTTGGTATGCCAGGTCCAGAGCTTTAAACAATTCTACACTAACCAAATTTCCCGAGTGTGCTGACAAGGGTTGCATGTTTCAGCACAAGTACGACACAAGGGAAACATCAGCTTTCCTTGACAATGATGGTGTAACACGGGATGGTACAAATTCGCGCTAGGCAAGACTTTGCACTTGATCAATCCTTCGTATTGTCGAATAATGTCCACGTCGATGTGTTCGGTCAGCAATTGTGGGTGACCTGCGAGAAAGTGACCATATTTGCATACGCATTGATACAGATAACACAAGTCCAAGTACTTGATTTCTTCTCCTTTCTCCTCGTCGGCTTGGTACAGCAAAAATGTGGCATTCGTTCGTCCTCCGTACAAACTGTCCCGTGTGTTCAGAGGGTCCACCAACTTGTAACTTTCCACGATGCGCTTAAACTCGTGATCGGTTTTTAATCGCTGATCGTATTCGTGTTCCCACATTTATATCACTTGGTGTCCTTGCTCTTCTAACTTCAATCGACGTTGGCAAGTGGCCTGGTACAACTCTTCCATGGTGCGTTGTAAAAACTGGTTTTTAGTGCTATGTTGAGGGCAACAGGTGGGACATCCGTGAAATAAGCATCCGTTAATCTCGTACACGATCTGAGGGTTTTCTTAGTCCCAAATATCTACTGAATACCTTCCGATAGCTTTCTCATCTCCTTCGCCGCGAGCGTGTTGAATCCATTTCTCTTCCTTGTCGCACAAGTAATGTAATCAGCGTAGGGCTTTACCCGAATATTGACGTTTGACAAAATTGGTATTTTGAGGACTGATGAAAGCTAGCGTGTTTTGGGGCATAAATCGTTGACGGAACGCTAAGGAACACGCTTTGGCAATGGTGCAGGCTTCGTTCATAGGGTCGACCAAGACCGTAAAATGTCTACGTCGGAACGACAATATTTTATCATTTCTTCCTGAAAGTCGAAAGGGTCCGAGGAGTGACTATGGTACCATGCTTAGAAAGATTCGCGTTGTTCAATACGCATGTTGTCGGGTGTTGTAGTAGTGAGCCTCAGGCAAATGGAGTAGAACAGGATGTTGAATGGCTTCGGTATTGAAAAAGTGTAGAAAATAGCCTTTTGCCATTTCGGTCATGCCGAACGTTTTAGGGATGCGACTCAAAGGCATAGCCAAGTAACTCATCGAATATTTAAACTGCACTTGACCCACTTGCATGGAAATAATTTTGGCTCCTTTCAAAGTCACTTTAGGACGTTCGGTACTTTGTTCTGTATAATATCTAACACGAAATTGTCTATCGTGTTCCGAGAAATTGTGAGCCATTACCGTGGCATAGCGATGACAATCTCCGTAACGTTCGATGTCTTCTTGGCTCCACGTCTCGTCGATAGGATCTAAGACCCATTGGGAAAAATCGGTCAATGTGTTATGCCCTCGAAAGATTTTTTCACGTCCTCCAGGAATCTTGCTACAGTAAGGACAATAAGTCAAGACTGGTTCTTGGATGCACTTTTCTCACGCTTGGTGAGCCACGCAGAAATTAGGAATGTGAATACCAGTCTCTTGCATGTATTCGAAATCGAAAAAGATGAAATTGCCTATCTTCTGGTCATCTTCTTCTTCTTTTTCATTTTGTTTCATTTTTAGAATGGTATTTTTGAATGTAGCGTTGGTGTTCCAAGTCCACCGTTTGGTGACAAATGTGACATCTTTTCTTTTTTGAACATACGTGTGCCTTGGCACTGTTGCTAGGTCTGCCTCGTCCACAAATAGGACACAATCTCAGGAGTTAACAAGAACTTTTCCGCAGTGAACCTTCTGTCTTCAAAAGTTTGTTGGTAACAGACAGGACTGACAAACGTGCGCTGACAAGCTGGGCAACGCATTCATTCTTATCCTTGGTCCAAACAGGGTTTAGAGGCTAAATATCCTGAGCATTTCGATCCGCAATGCTTATGTTGCTCTCGATTGTTATAGCCTTAGTCACATTTCTCGCAGTAATAACTGTATGACAGGAATGCAGAGATACTGGTAATGGCATCAAACTGTTAATCGTGATGATAGACTTGAATGTATTTTCCGTCTCTGAAATCTTTGCCTCGAAACAACAGAGGCCCACGCACTGCTTGAGGGTGCACTTTTAAGGTGTAACGTGGAGCCAAGGCATCTTGCAGATTTTGCATTTCAGGAATGCCACAGGGTGTGTCTTTAGCTAACCCCGCTTGCTGTAACAGGAGTTCTGCCTCTCTTTGTTATTTGGCTCGGTCCGATTGTTGAACAGTTTTCCATGCTCTTTTCCATTCTGCCGTGTTGATCTTGTCGGCATACGTTCGTCCCACCACGATAGCACGGTCCAAAACACATATTGTCTTGATGATTATTAATTTGGACGAGTCTTTTTTTGGTGCTGCGAAGGTTGTCTTTCGAGAACACCTTTATGCCATGTACTGTCCCTTGGGGAAGAGACACGTGGGTCATGAACAGTGTCGCTTTTCCGTCGGTGATGTGAAACTTGTTGAATTGTTGAACGTGTTGAATTTGGCCATGATTTTGGATGGTGTCAATTGTGATGTACTGCTAAACTCGAACCATACGGGAGACTTCAAATTGTCGTGATGAATGTAAAGTCTCAAACAATCGTTTTTTTTGGCTTGACATTGCCTTTTCAGATTGGTTAACAAAAATCGCACACATCAGTGATGATCTTTTCTGCTTACTCCAGTGGTACGTCGGACTTGAAATCTTTAAACTTACCGTGTGTGAGCCGTAGTTCTAAATTCTCTAGAGGAACGTTTGTCCGTCTCTCGAATGTAATAGTAATTTTTAGATTTTACTAATGGTAATGGACTTTGTTTTGGTGTAGACTCACTGTGTTTAGATTCTGGTTCACTCATCTCATCTTTGAAATTACAGCAATGAATTTGAGCCAAGACTTCAGGTACTGTGCGAGGCGATATATCACGTTTCTGCCTCTTACTTTCTTGTTGTCTCTCACTGAAATGGTGCGATCGTTTCATCTTAATTGCAAGCAGTTAAATGACTACATTTGAAATGTTATGGTGCTTATATATTCATATCAAATCAGTGCATATATAAAGGGCTAGTCCCTTCCCTCTCAGTATTCATTTTGCTCTCAAGCTGACCAGTACGATGGAAGAACCCATACAACTCGAACTTCTGATTTGAGGTTTACGGGGTGTCTTACGAAAGTTTTCTTCAGACAATCCAACGGACAATTCTTCCTCTTTTCGAGATAAAGGTCAGGATATTTGCTATATATGTAAGAATAAAAGGCATTTGGATCCAGAATGTCCAGACCGTCAAAAAAACCAGTTTCAGAAAAGACAGAAGTCTAGATATCTATTATCATTGTCAAGAGAGAGGACATTGGTCTTCAGAGTGCCCTAAAAAACAACAGGAAAAGGAGGAAGAAGAGGAAAAGGAAGAACCCCGAGACGTTCAGAAAGAGAAGATAAAAGGGAGGAAAAAGGTAGGAAGAGGAGGAGGAATAGAAGAAAACTGTAAAAGTGAAGAAATTCAAAAACAGAGAGAGTTAATCAAACACAGACACAGACGTTTAATAACTTTTTTAAAAAAAAACAGTTTTGTGTTCTGTTGTGAATTGAATTGTAAATAGTTGTACCAGAATAGACCAAATTGAAAAACGTGTTTCTTGTTTTTAATATTTAGAATAGAAGTCTACATTCACGCAATCACACCCATAGATACATACTAGGGTTACAGAGGGCATTTTGAGTTTTAATTGATTTTTGGCAAAATGAATATTATTTCTTTTCAATGTAACGGGTGACCCTGAAAAGGACCGATAAGTGTTTTGTTTCCTAAGAATAAACTCAAAAAAGAAAAGCAATTCTCTTTAACTGACATAAGCCTTTGCCACGGCGAAGGCCAACTTGTGGACTTGTGATTGAGTAGAAATCACTAATGGTGGTATCTCTGGTGTTGTCACAGGGTTAGGCTGTTTGGCTCGGGAAGATCTTTTTCTCTTGGGTCGTAATAAGGAAGTCTGTTACATTTCTTTGAGACTTCTTAACTCAGCTAAAATATCAAAGAGTATCATGACCGTTTGACTTTCACTGTTCTACTTCTATCCTGGACTTGGTTTCTTATCTACTGCTTCTTCTTCTTCCTTTCGTTTCGTTCGCGCCTCTTCTTTTCTGGCTGTTACTGTTCAAGCAGAAATGCTTCTCCTGCCTCTGTTTGTTGTTGTATAAATTTATCTAATTCTTTTTTTTTTTTGTCTTTGACTGAAATCGTCGACGCGTGGCAAAGAAGGAGAAATTTGCGAAGGTGCTGGTGCCGGTAAAAATTCTTGCGAAGAGAGAAAATCTACAAAATCTCAGTTGACATCAACCTTTTCGGGAAATGGCACTGTTTTCACTTTAGGAGCTGCTGCTACGCCATCACTATTTGTCTCCGCAGCCGGTGCACCCCAAGTCACTATCTTCTTAGGTTCCGTCATGTTTGTCCCAACAATGTCGCATCAATTCACTGCGCACAATACTCTAGTGAACGTATATAGGGAATATGACGTCTCTTCGGATTGGAAGACAAATTCCATGAAGTGACCGAATTTTGTAACGCGTATTGGGATTTGTCAACCATTTTAATCCGTTTCGATCCACTCTTCCTCTATAAGTACACGCGGTTCACCTGTTCTCGTCACAAAAAAGAAATGTGGACCAACGTAGAATCATCTACCCTCGTATCGTCAATTTTGCTTAACCCGGATTATCCCATGTGTGTCAGATAATCATGGTCTATTACCCAGATTACTGATACAATCTTTTGGAAAAGAAGAATCTATATGGAGAGACAAGGGTGTCTAAAGAGAGTCGTCATCTACGGACCAGAAATGAGATGTAGTGTGAGAAAGAGAAGAAGATCAGTGAGATGTTAACGTAATGGTGTTAGCATAACAAACAAATGCCCTTTTCAGGGCCACTATCCATGCCTCGAAAAGACTATACTTTAAAAAAGCAAATTGCTATATCTGTGTTCTATTTTTCTATGTGTCTGTATTGTATATGTATGTATATGTATATGTATACGTATATGTCCCTCTCTAGAATCGTAGTGCTAGCTGCGTGTATTTAGTATTTAGGTCAACTAGGTCAGCTCCTTGCTACACTGTTACCAAGTGTACAGTACCGTGATGTCATACCACCTGTGCCATTCCTCTTGATGCCATACAGGTCCATAGTGTTCTAATACAAAATTTCTCTTGACCCTATAGTACCCCAGCTGTTCCAGATGACGTCATGAAACCTTGACGCCAAAGTACCCCAGGCTGATTTTTAATAACTCCCATTGATGACAAACAACCCCCATATACTACTAACATATACGGTCCGACAACTGACTGACAAGGCAAATTATCAGACAATGATTTTTAATTATGTTTTATTTACATTTATGTAATAAAATTCAGGAATATACAGTTCGGAATAATGTTGTTAGTCCCTTGTTCTTTAATAAACCTGTTTTAGTTAATCGTTCGGGTCACTGAGGCATCTCATTCAATCATTGGATTTTAAATTTTACTGTTCTATTCTGGAAAAAAATATATGCCGTATTACATGGGTGCTATATTATAAACGTTTTAATACTGGCAGGATCAACACATGCATGCATATCTTCGATTATTTAAAAATTAAATACATCTTTTTTTTAAAACACAGACGTAAATATATTTAAAAAGCAGTGCCATGTTAAATCATATCTCTCTGTCTCTCTATGTATCTCAGTCTGTCTGTCTGTCTCAGTCTCTGTCTCTCTCTCTGGGCGATTAGTTATGTGCGTTATATTTAGGATGATAACAAGGTAAATATTAAAACAGATTATGCTAAACAAAGAAAACAAATTTTAACTTACTTTGAAAACAAATATTAATACTTATACTTCGTTGAAACAGTGAGAAAGCCAATTATGGCAGTAACTTGTTAATTTCTCGAAATATGTAAAAGTGTCTAAAACTTTGCACAAGTATGCTAATGCGGCCTACAGTCTGCCAAAAATTGGATCTTTGTAGTATACGTCGTTAAATTCCTTTAAAAGCATTAGACAAAAATTGAAATTAACACCAGTATTAGTCCTTGGAGAACAGAATCTGCATCAAGTGACACTGTTTTATCTGCATTCAATCCTATTTTGAAAAGATCGCATAATTTCTAGTTTCTTTAAAAGGATAAATACTTTTGAATTTTTTTTTTGTTCACTCACGTTAGACATTGCTAAATAATACCAAGAAATAAGACAATGTTTGTTAACTTGAACGATAGAAAAAGAATGTACTTATTCGGTTATTTAAGACTGGCTAACGTTTTCTTTTCATTTTTTACTGGCAATGTGAATTTCTATTAATTCTTTTTAGTACATATATATTATTATACAGTGAAACAATACAATTGATGCAATTATTTGTGTTAGTTTACATTTTAACCCAGATATGCTTGTTCATGCAAAATGTAAGGTAGGAAAAATATTAGGCCTAGAGAGGGAGCGGCAGATATGACAATACCTTGTAAATGAATGGGTAAGAAACGGCCACCATATCAAGTACGAAACTAACAAAACCTTGGGTATGAAGCGACTATCACCTTCATTACGAAACGACCAGCAGATTGGGTACGAAACGACCAATTTCCTCTGGGAACAAAAAGACTTGAGTAAGGAATGACATTGAGGCCTTCACACATACATCGCGTTTTGAATGCGCATGTACTGTTGTATGCTTCCACAACGAGTAAGCATTTTATCACCCACTTCCCACTTATAAGGTTTTCCTCCAGCATCAAAGCTCATGTGCAATTTAAAGTTCCCTTATGAGCAGACATTTCATCACACACTTTACGCTTAAACATGAATTAAACTCATGCCACAAAGAGATACTGGGCTCCAGATTGGATTGACCCAACAATTCGGAATTCCTATTTGTCGCGCTCTTTCTCAAGAAATTGTGTCACCGTGCCAAGCAATAAACACAAACCGATCAGCTGCTTTTTGTAATTCGACGTACATTGACGATCTGTCGCACGCATTGGAAACTGAAGATACGTAAGTAATTTTCTATTAGTTCCATTTCTGTCCCTGTATATTGGACGATCTTAATAGAGGCAATGTGAAAGTCCCTTTTGCTGGGAAGGTTACGTCAATAACAAGACAAGAAATAATTCTGCGACATTGGTTTTTGATAATAATGTATGAGACCAAAAGATGGCACCTTTCTGAAACTATTTACCGGCAAGGTTTGCATAATTAATAGAGATGATAACGGGGGTGGGGGTAATTGTTTTTTTTCAATAGCAGCAAGGTTGGTGAATTCTACAATTATTATATGATGCACTCGCGAAAATAAAGCTTCCTACGAAAAATAAGTATACAAGGCCAATAACGTCAAAGAGATGCATATACCCAAGTTTTTTTTCTAATTCGATTAGCTCATTTTGTTACTGGGGCCCCGAGTGGCCGAGTGGTCTAAAGCGCTGTCCGTTACGGATCACTGCCATCTCACCTCTGTCTGCGTGGGTTCGAGTCTAGGATTTGGCGAATGTGGATATGTGAGAAAGCTTGCCAGTAGCTTCTCGTGGGTCGGTGGTTCTTTCCGGTGATTTCCCGGTTTCTTCCTCCACCATTAATACTGGCCGCCATGAATAGCCTATCGTGTGCTGAAAAATGGCGTTAAGCACAACAACAACATCATTTTGTTACTTTATTTATTTACACTTCTGTTTCAGAATTTTGATTGGTGCCCCTTTACCAACCAGCTCACTCAGTTTATGTCGCCATCCTCTCTGCTACTGTAGTGTGGTGTATCTTTATTATTATTATACCAATAAAGGAACCTCGTACAGCTAAACTAGCTCGACAGCGACTATAGGCAATTAAGCCAGTGATTCTGTCAAACAAAAATGATAAAAGTGCCATGAGTTTCAAATGGAAGCTGCAGAACAGTTATTCAAACCAATTGTTGAATCAGCAAGGAAAATTGTAACATCAATATAGGTAATACAAAAAGCTCTTGAAACATTTCCTGTTGATATTGCTGGGCATCTTCAAGCAATAATATCACGAAGTTCAACCACAACCTGAAGTTCAGCCACAACCTCTACCGAGAGTCCGAACTAACATCGGAGTTAAATTCAGGCCTGATAATATCCTAGCTATCAAGGACCCAAATCAATAAGTTGATGTTGCCATGTTTGAATATCATGATAAATATAAGTATGTAAAAAGCTGAATATGTTAAAACTCTAAAATATCCCCCATTGGATTAGATATATCTGTATCATTGCTACCGACACTTTGCATTTCAGAACTGAAGAAGATATTAATCAGCTTAATATTTTTAACCAGGCAGTATATGAGAATATTGCACAAGCAAAGCAAGAAACAAGACTAAAAGAAGATAACATTAAGTTGCAGTTTTAAGAAGCTAAGCAAGAAAGGAAATTACGCTCAACAACTGACAAAATATATTAAGCTTAAGAAGAATTATATAAACTGATATGACTAGTAAAACAAGAACGTATTAAAGAAGCAGCAAAATCGTTAATGACGCATCTGCTATTTAAAGTCACTATCATGGACATTAATGCTTTTCATCACTGAAATCGTTAATGATTAACACCGCAGTGATTTATTAATGGCATGTTGTTATATGCAATGATTAACTAAGTTGATCATGCTTAATGATCAACATGGGCCTGTAATGGTCAGTGTGAAAAATGTGCTTTTACTAACCTATCAAGCGATTTATGCTGATGGACTCGGCTGTGTTGTTCAGGGTCTATTTGTAAGAATAGTCGCATAAGCAATACTAATTGCAAAGCATTTGAGTGTGAAGGATATTGACGATATCCGTGATAAAGGTGTTGTTACTCTTGGTGATAAGTGCTAGCAAATGATTCTCAACAATCAAGGAGAAACTAACACGATTAATATGACGAAAGCTTTGGCCAGTAAAATAAACCAGTACCAAAGTTATTCTCGATAATGTTAGTAAAATAACAAATCAAGCTGGAAATCAAACCTAGCAGATGTTGGCTGGTGTACCCATGTCAGAAAAAGAAACGAATATAACTGCTAGTCTGATAGCTGGATGTGGTGAACAATTTTAAAGAGATTTTTGACGACAGGCTTTCAACAAAAAAATTCATCCATTGCAACTTGTATATCGCATAGGAATACATAGCTGTTAATAATAACGAGTGTCGTCTCGAAAAGATATCATTTCTGTAAATTTATTGCGAGAAAATTCATTTTTAAATTTTAAAAAATATTATTTAAAATATTTTAAATTAAATTTGTAAATCCGTTTAAATATGTTTTCTAATTGTTACTCTCAATATACACAAGGTGTGAAAGTTTAATGTGTCTATCATTAATATTATAAATTTTATACCAATTTAAAATTTAGTCAATACTGCCTAACAGGCCATAAGACACAAATACCTTAGTTATATATTTTCAACATATGTTTCTCAGTACTGAACTTTCCACTGTGTGTCAAATCATATGTAAATCTAAAATAACTTCATATACTATTTCACGTTGAATTTCTTGTCAAAGGTTAACCTGCTTTTTTTAAAGGCTTGACAGTAACAAACCAACGTACAATGGAATAGAGATTTGACTTCTGGATCATCGCCTTGGCCTTATTACTCACTTCAATGTGTCTCAAATACACACAGACAACCTCACCACAAGTTCATAAGTTCATATGCTCAAGGATAAACTATCACCATTAAATCCCTACCAAATATTAACAAATAAATTTATTTTATCACCACCAAAATGAAAGTGGGAAAATGTTGTAAAATAGACTAGAACTACATTCGAGGGTACCAAATGAAAGTCAGTCAAGCATATCCAGTCCTAGTCACGTGATTTTTTGTTATTAATAGAGCGGATAAAATCACGTGAACAGTTAAAACGGTTTAAGTTGAGAACTGAAATGATCGCATTCGCCAAATAAGGATTACAATCATGTATTCATATATACATTTTTTCTGTATATTTGAAAGTATTTGAGTACATTTTAGTATATTTTATTGTACCTGAGTAAATAGACGCCTCGAAAAAGTAACACGTTTACTGAAAGTGTAAGTTCGGAAGAGGCAAACGAGGATGCAATCAATAGAAAAACAGTGAGATATATGCGATAACATGTTTAATAAGAGCTTAGATTTAAACTTGCACATGACAATACATACTGGAGAAAAACAGTACAAAAGCAAACTTTGTGACAAAATATGTAGTCGGAGCGGAAATTTACAAGTGCACATGAGAATTCATACTGGAGAAAACCATTCAAGTGTGAAGTATGTGATAAACTACTCAACGTGGAGGTTTGAAGGACACACGGTACTAATTCAATGGCAGAACTGTGAACCAGTCTAGAAATGGGTGTAGAAATAATAGAGTATATACGGGTTTGGTGGTCCGTAATTGGTTAATAATGAAAAGTAAAATTTTATTAAAAATATCATTTGAAAGCTTATCCTATGTGTAATTTACAAAAAATATAGACAAATTTCTTTTGATGAATTTTAGTATTTTTAAAGACTTGACTTAGGATTACTCAATAATGAAAGTAGCACTTGATTCGCTAGGTGCTGAATCAATAACATGGACTTCATGCATATGTAGGTCAAGAAAATGCCGCGGCTCATATGGTGTTCTCCACATAGAAGCTTGCACCAAGGATAGTTGTGCATGGAGAAATATAGGTCTGATCATCAGTCCCCAGAAATTTTAAGTTATTGAATTTTAAATATGATGGTGTTTCCATATGTTTATTATGGGAATTGAATTAGTACCGTGACTCCTGAAATTTCACATGAGGAAGCATACAGGAGGAAAACCATATAAATGTGAAATATGTCAAAATAGATTTGGTCACCGTAGACATTTAAAACTACATATGAGGATGCATACGGGAGAAAAATCATTTAAATATAAAGTGTGTAATACATAATTTAATGATGATGGAAAATTAAAACTTCACATGAGGTTTCATACGGGAGAAGAACCATTTAAGTGTGAAGTGTCTGATTCAAAATTTTTTGATTGTGGAAAATTAAAACTTCACACCAGGAAGCATACCGGAGAAAAAACATTTAAGTGTAAAGTATGTGATAAAACATTTAGTCGTAGGGAAAGTTTTAAAACGTCACATGAGAATGCATACCTGAGAAAAGCCGTTTCAGTGTGGTGTTTGTGACAAACCGTTCACTGCGTGTGGATATTTAAAACTGCACCTGAGGGTTCATACTGGAGAAACAACCATTCAAGTGTGAATTGTGTGATAGTTTGTTTACTCAGAGTGAAGATTTAAAAAGGCATGTGAAGATACATACTGGAGAAAAATCATTCAAATGTGAAGTGTGTGATAAAATGTTTGCTGAGAGTGGACATTTGAAACTGCACATGAGAAAGCATACTGGAGAAAAACCATATAAGTGTGAAGTATGTAGAAAAAGTTTTGGCCAGAGTGGACAATTAAAACTTCACATGAGGAAGCATAATGGAGAAACAAACGTTTAAGCTTATTGTATGTGACACAATGTTCATTAGGTCATGAAAATAGCAGGTGTGGATTCATAGTAGTGAGAAATCATTCAAGTGTAAAATATTTTTTAAGTCAGTTTACATTTAAAATGGCATGTGAAGATTCATGCTGGAGAAAAATTATTAATTTTGTTAAATGTGTGATAAAATGTTTAATTAAAGTGAAGATTTAAGACTGTACATGAGGCACAGATGTCTGCAGTTTTATAAATAATGCAAGACGAAATTTCTGACAACAAGAATTCATCTTGACGGTATTATAAAATAACACAAGAAATTCAAGCGTGACCACAACCCTCCGCTCGATTCGAATTTTCTCACGCGTCTTTTTTTCCTTCAGAATCGCACTAAGACTGAGAAACTACACCTATCCATTAAAAAATAAAACAGTAACGTACCTTCGCATTCCTCTCGCATGAATCCAATCAGGCGAATTAACCTTTATTTTTACCATTACGGTCACAAACCCTAGATAAATGAATCATTGGAGGAAGTAGCCCATTTCTACTACGGTCTAAATAACCCCATTAAACTAATTTTACAAGAACAAAAATGTTTAACTGGTATTTGTTTTCTTCAGATTGCATCATTTAATAATTTTTGCATAAATTTCCAGGACAGAAATATATATACCACTTGCTAATAGAAGGTTATGGACAATATATGATCCAAAAGGTCGTTACTTCGGAAAAATACCGTCCACACACTCACACTCTATCTCCCCCCTAAAACTTGATATAAAGTTAAATCGGTCCTTAACTAGCACGCAAGAAACACGCGTGATTTTTAGACAGACTTCTTTTGACCTTGGATGAAGCACTCGTGATCAGGCAGCTTCCAGAATATAAAAAAAGGCTTTGAGCTGCTTTGGTCCAGTCCTATTCTAAGCTCTAGAAGAGTGTCATGTCTATTTCTTACAGGTAAGAAAATTATGCTTTATTCTCGCTTTTGGAAGTTAGACGTTTTCTATCATAACCTTCTTCTCGTGTCTAGTTACGAGAAAGGAAGAAAGTTCAGCATTCATTAGAATAAGGTGTCACTTATGATGGTGTAGATACGGTTACATCTTTTTGTGGGGAATGCTTTGGCTACGAGAAGGTACCAAGAATCTGTAAGAAATAGACATGAAACTCTTTTAAGCATGGAATATATATATATATATATATATATATATATATATATATATATATATATATATATATATATATATATCCACAATCTATTATTTCATTTTCCATTCATTTTTCTGCATTTTTGAATACATGTGATTTAAATATTCAAAGAGCCTAATATTCAATAACTGTAATAATTGTATTTTATTTTATTTATTGTAAGGTAAAGACCTGAAAAAGATCTGTGAATGTTATACTTATTATTTAAAGAATATATATTTATTCTCAATTAAATTATAACATGAAGCTAGTAATTTTTCAAACAAATACTAATGAACATCGAAGCTGTAAAATATTTCATTACATTATGATTATGGAAGAAGGTAACTCAATAATATTATTTTATAAATACAATGAATATCAATTCAGTATAATATTAAATCAGTAAAATATTTCATAGTAGAAAAAGGAACTCACTATTACATTATATTGATGAAATAAAAAAAATTCAGAAGAATACCACAACTCACAATAAAATCTTTAACTTCCAAAAGGGAGTATAAAGCATAATTTTCTTACCTGCAAGAAATAGACATGACACTCTTCTAGAGCTTGGAATCCCACTGGACCAAAGCAGCTCAAAGCCTTTTTTATATTCTGGAAGCTGCCTGATCACGAGTGCTTCATCCAAGGTCAAAAGAAGTCTGTTTTAAAATCACGCGTGCTTTTTGCGTGCTAGTTAAGGACAGCTTTAACTT
This sequence comes from Potamilus streckersoni, assembly GCA_016746295.1. Classification (NCBI taxonomy): domain Eukaryota; kingdom Metazoa; phylum Mollusca; class Bivalvia; order Unionida; family Unionidae; genus Potamilus; species Potamilus streckersoni. The sequence continues at coordinate 356,777 of JAEAOA010000749.1, forward strand.
TATATCAAGTTTTATGGGAGGGATAGAGTGTGAGTGTGTGGACGGTATTTTTCCGAAGTAACGACCTTTTGGATCATATATTGTCCGTAACCTTCCATTAGCAAGTGGTCTTTCACATCGTGAACTTAATTAATTTAATTAATTCCCTAGAGTGATTATCAATTACTTTGTTCCCAACATCACAACGCAATTTAATAAGGTTTTATTGATTGAATGGTGAGATTAAACATTATTCAGCTTATATCCGATGGTGAACTATTGAATGTTCTAATAGTACAAATAACGGTGGATTACATCATCACATCAAAATAATAGAACTTAGTCCTAAAGAAAACAGATTCTGCGCCGTGTTCGGAACAATTATTAGACCCTAAGGCATATTTACTGCAGGACAGAAACTAGTAAACTAAAGTAAAAACGTAACACAATGCAAGTGTTCAGTCCGATATGAGGATGCGTACTAAAGTGAATACAATTCAAGTTTTCAGTCCGATATGAGGATTCCTACTAAAGTGACAAAATTCAAGCGTTCAGTCCGATATTAGGATGCGTACTAAAGTGACAAAATTCAAGTTTTCGGTCCAATATGAGGATGCGTACTAAAGTGACAAAATTCAAGTTTTCGGTCCAATATGAGGATGCGTACTAAAGTGACACATCGCAAGTGTCCAGTCCGATATGCGAATGCGTACTTAAGTGACACTGTTCAAGTGTTCAGTCCGATATGAGGATGCGTGCTAAAGTGACACAATGCAAGTGTTCAGTCCGAGATGCGGATGCGTAATAAAGTGACACATTGCATGTGTTCAGTCCGATATGCGGATGCGTACTAAAGTGACACTATTCAAGTGTTCAGTCTGATATGCGGATGCGTACTAAAGTGACACTATTTAAGTGTTCAGTCTGATATGAGGATGCGTGCTAAAGTGACACAATTTAAGTGTTGAGTTCGATATGCGGATGCGAACTAAAGTGAAACAATTCAAGTGTTCAGTCCGACATGCGGATTCGTAATAAAGTGACACAATTCAAGTGTTCAGTCCGATATGAGGATTCGTACTAAAGTTACATAATTTAAGCGTTCAGTCCGATATGCGGATGCGTACTAAAGTGACACATTGCAAGTGTTCATTCCGATATAATGATGCGTACTAAAGTCACAATTCAAGTATTCAGTCCAATATTCAGATGCGTACTAAAGTGACACAATTCAAGTGTTCAGTCCGATATGAGGATGCGTACTAAAGTGACACAATGCAAGTGTTCTGTCTGATTTGCTGATGCGTACTAAAGTCACAATTCAAGTATTCAGTCCGATATGAGGATGCGTACTAAAGTGACACAATTCAAGTGTTCAGTCCGATATGAGGATGCGTACTATAGTGACACAATTCAAGTGTTTAGTCCTATAGGATGCCTACTAAAATAAAACAATGCAAGTATTCAGTCCAATAAGCGGATGGCTACTAAAGTGACAATTCAAGTGTTGAGTCCGATATGGGGATGCGTACTAAAGAAACACAATTAAAGAGTTAAGTCCGAGATGTGGATGCGTACTAAAGTGACACAATGCAAATGTTCAGTCCGATATGAGGATGCTTACTAAAGTAACAAAATTCAGTGTTCAGTCCGATATGCGAATGCGTACTAAAGTGACACAATGCATGTGTTCAGTCCAATATGAGGATGCGTGCTAAAGTGACACAATTCAAATGTTGAGTCCGATATGCAGATGCGTACTAAAGTGACACAATTCAAGTGTTCAGTCCGATATGAGGATCGTACTAAAGTTACATAATTTAAGCGTTCAGTCCGATATGCGGATGCGTACTAAAGTGACACATTGCAAGTGTTCATTACGATATGAGGATGCGTCCTAATGTGACAATTCAAGTGTTCAGTCCAATATTCAGATGCGTACTAAAGTGACACAATTCAAGTGTTCAGTCCGATATGAGGATGCGTACGAAAGTGACACACTGCAAGTGTTCAGTCTGATTAGCGGATGCGTACTAAAGTCACAATTAAAGTATTCAGTCCGATATGAGGATGCGTACTATAGTGACACAATTCAAGTGTTTAGTCCTATATGAGAATGTATACTAAAACACAACAATGCAAGTATTCAGTCCAATAAGCGGATGGCTACTAAAGTGACAATTCAAGTGTTGAGTCCGATATGGGGATGCGTACTAAAGAGACACAATTAAAGGGTTGTCCGAGATGTGGATGCGTACTAAAGTTACACAATGCAAATGTTCAGTCCGATATGAGGATGCTTACTAAAGTAACAAAATTCAAGTGTTCAGTCCGTTATGCGAATGCATACTAAAGTGACACATTGTATGTGTTCAGTCCAATATGAGGATGCGTACCTAAGTGACACAATTTAAGTGTAACTGTATATAATTAAATAGTCTGAAAGCAGATGGATGCGCATAATCCATTTAAGTATGAAATTTGTAATACATTGTTAACTTTGAGTGCAAGTCCAAAAGTACTTTGGAATATTTATGGAGAAAAGTTAGTTTTTACTGGAGTATGAGATAACGATTTTGCAAGGGTAAATATTAATCGTGCACATGAGAATGCATACTTTAGTGCAAGCTCATTTAGTGAGGATTCATGTTTATTTTCTTTTTATTCTTTTCAGCAATATTTTATTCGCAGAAGCTGTACGTATGTGGAACATGCCGACCTTGATGACCTTAGAAGTTAATGTTTACTTCGTGCAGGTTATCAGCTGACAGGTTTGAAACAGTCGTCTGTTTGAGGATTGTTTTCATCTATGTTGCCAATCTTATTGTGTTGAGGTGTATGTTATTGATGATATAAGCCCCGAGATTTCGTTGATGTGTGTCTGGAAATAAATAATTTTATTGTAAGTAGGATTGATAGGAAACACACTAAATATATATGTTTTGTTCATGCGATATTTGCAAAAGAGACATATGCATACGTACTACTTGGCCAAAAAATAAGTATTCTCAATTCATTCTCAATAGTCTTCTTGTCAAATAATTTATTGCATATGATATCACTCATCCGAAGATGACTCGATGTTGATTATTAATGATGATGTGGAAGCAGACACGAATGGTCGCAACACACCTTATGCAAAAAGCAAAGTGAAATTATTGATATTTTGTTTCTAAATAAGTTGGTAATAGATACATATTTACCTTTTTTGTTTTCTTTATGTATACCTAAATCTGCATAACAATTGTATCTTAAGTGGATTTTTAGGTAAAGAAAAAATTAGGCATTGACCCATTGTTTTAATTTCGAAAATCAATTTTGTTTTTTGATTTGATGGAAATGTTTATTCAGATATACCTTTCTTGTCTTATGTTTTTGTCTAAGGGGCAAATAACATAAATTCTCAATTCCTATATTAAACTTAAGATGTGTTCAGTTTTAATTTGAGAGGATTTCTAAAAGAATTGTTCACTGGTGTTTTGTAATTTAATTAAAAGGACTGAACTTTTTTTCTTAAACTTTTCACTTTTGAATACTAGAGAAAAAAAATTAAATTTTAAAGTTTAAAAAAAACATTGGTTTTCATTAGTTTATTTATCTTCAAGACCACAGAGATCTACGCGTACATTCTGGCATGCATGTTTCAAATACTGTATTCCTTTTGTGCTACATCTCCCCTCAAGAACTTTCCTACTTTTAAATTAATAATTCCAGGACAGAAATGTTATTTCATGAATTAACAGCTTGGAATAACCACAGTATGTTCCATTATAAAATGGCAAGAAGATTTTTTAGTCCTTTAATATCTTCCTAATATTCACTTTTTGTATCCACGCCTATGAAGATCATTCCTACCATTATAATTCTCATTATATGATTAAATCTCCAAGCATGGTGTGCATGTAATATGCGACAACTTTGAATACTTACCATTACTGAGACATATTAGTCGTCTATGGAGCAATAATAAGCACTAGTAGTCTATGGGCAATAATGAGCACTATTAGTCTATGGGCAATAATGAGCAATTTTGGTCTATGGGGCAAAAATGAGTACTATTAGTCTATAGGCAATAATGAGCAATATTGGTCTATGGGGCAATAATGAGCAATATTAGTCTATGGGGCAATAATGAGCAATTATGGTCTATGGGGCAATAATGAGCAATATTAGTGTGACAAATTGGCGGCGTGCAAAACACACCAACCTCTTTCACTACGGTTCGTTGCTAGGGAATGACCTCCGCGGTGTACTTTACCCAGTGTGGATAGATAGAAAGAAGAATGCAGATCACTGAACAAGTAAATTGAAGAAATAACAAAACGAGCCCCCTTTCAATGAACAAATATAAAATTTAATCAGTTTATCAACAGATTTTAAAATGAAAAGAAATCAATGACTTGGCTACAAAAGAAGGATAATGGTACTAACATGTCCTCAAATAAAAAGACAATAGAAATTTCTTTAAATGTAAAATTACTTTCAACGTTAAATTACTATCTTCATTGCCAATGAGATGGACCTTTGAGTGCAACGATGAGAGACTTCTTCACCTATTTTATGCGGACATCAAGACTTCCGTTCGTCCCTGCTCTGTCGATCTTTGTCTAGCTTTTTCGTCATGGACTCTTGTCCGTCGAACCCTGACTTAACAGTCGTCTCTGGACTTAGATTTCTGCGTAGAACTTGTTCTGGTCCTGTGATTGTTCAGGGATTTCTCATGTGAATCCAGGAAAGCTGTTTCCTTCAATAAATAAAATGTCTCGCAATAGACAATAGGTCACATTCCCAAGTATATCTGTATTTTAACACTGATTCGGCTCAAGAAACAAAAGGCATAAATTCTGCCGCAGTAACTCATTGCTCCCTAACTGTTATGTTTACATAAACGGTCCATGCTTGTCCTGACCTTAATTCAGATCACACTAGAGATGGTCAATTAAATTCAACTTAGCCGTATGAACACGTATGTACCTCCCCCCTTGACTTCATACTCTGAGAAGTTACATATGGCTTAGATCTATTCTAAAATAGTTTACTCGACCAATTAAATATTATAAACTAACATATAGATATACACTTAAGTGATCAATTAAATATTACAAACTAGTATATGGTATACATGTAATGTTAGGTCATACTCATTCTAAACAGAGTTAATACATAACTATGAAACATTTCCCATCATTCCTTAAGCCTAATTCATTTAAATTCCTAATCACTCCTATGTATTCAAGATTCAATTACATGCAAACTTTTCAACTAATCTAATGAAATTTTAATTACATTCAATCTTGCCAATTCTCCTAATGAATTGATAATTAGAAAATCAAAGAACATTATGTCATGACTAGCATTTCACTAAAATCCTGCAAAATGAAATCATATATATATATATATATATATATATATATATATATATATATATATATATATATATATATATATATATATATATATATATATATATATCATATCAAGAATACATTTGAAATAGATCAACAAATGAAAAAACATTAAAATGGGAAACTAAGATTGCGTACCTTTTGCCGTTTCTTTATTCGTTTCCACGAATCTCACGTATAGTAAGTCTCCTAACTGAGACAACTATCTGGCCCCTTACTCTATAATGAAAACGTACTTTCTACGAATTCAAAATGTAGAGTTTGCCTACTTGCTGAGACACACACCCCCGCTTTACTGACAAATCACGAGATAACGTCTTTCACGCTCTTCCCGGAATCGTTTAACTTTCCTCGCGAAAGATTAAAGACTAAAGAATTTTCCTAAAGTAAAACCTTTAATTTCTTACAGAGTTACGCCCATAAATCCATATTAACCAATCGGAATAGACTGTTTCCTAAACCCGTTCCGTAGAATTTTTGGATTGACAAGACAACTAAACAACTAATCATGCCGTAATTAATCATTACTTTGAACAATCATCTATAGCCAGATGCCGCCTTTAACCGGTCGATTTTGGGAAAGGGTCTTATGTCATTCTCTTGTACCATAGCATCTGACTCGGTCATGTCACGTCGGCTAGAACGAATTCCATTTTGACGTTCAGAGATGAAATGAAAATAATCATCTATCTCTAGCCCTTTCTACTTTAATTAAGTTGACTTTGATACGATTCCTTTAACCAAAGCTTCTAAGAGTTTTCAAAATTCGATACATCAAATAGGCCCCCCTTTAAGAGAAATATCTGGGATTTTGCTCATCGAATTTTGAAGTTACAGTTTAATTTAATGTTTACATGCCCTGCAGTGACCCCTTCACCTCAGACTCAAGTAACCGACTCATGCAATCTGCCCCCACATTTGAGTTTCCACGAATGTAACGTAGCTGGACTTGATATTGTTGTAGAAACAATGACCACCTCATTAAACGCCCATTAGTCAATTTAGCCTGTGGAAGATGCGCTAAATGTTGATGATCTGTTTCTAGAATAAACTTTCGCCCATACAGATAACGCTGAAATTTAAGAATCCCAAAGACAAAAGCTAGGCATTCCTTCTCAGTGACTGAATAATTACGCTCAGCGGTACTAAGTTTCCTACTCGAGTATGCCACAGGAAATAAGTCCCCATCATGTTCTTGCAGTAAAACTGCACCAAGACCCCTGTCAGAAGCGTCTGTACGTAACACAAAGTACTTTGTCACGTCTGGTAGCTTAACAATGGCGTCTGACGTCAGTCTATCTTTCCACGTTTGAAAAGCCCTCTCAAAAGCGTCTATCCAAGCAACTTTAGTCGGAGATTTCTTTCTCGTCAAGTCGGTCAACGGGCTAGCAATAGCAATGATATTGGCAACATATTTCCGATAGTAACCTGCAAGACCTAGAAATGAACGAACTTCCGTTTTTGTAGTTGGACGTGCGGCATTCCGAAGCTGCTCAACCTTCGTACTGTCTGGGGTTAATGAATCTTCACTAAGGGTGTGTCCTAGATACGTCAATTTACGAAATCCAGTATGGCATTTGGAGGGTCGGGCGGTGAGCCCTGCCTGTTTGAGTCGTTCCAAAACCTTTCTCAACAGAATTACGTGTTCCTCCCAAGTAGTAGTCACTAACAATAAATCGTCCATAAAATTAGAGACTCCGCTCCCTCTCAGAGGTTCTAAAAGTTTCCTCATCATTCGGGTGAAGACACTGGGTGCGTTCTGGATCCCGAACGGCATAACTACCCATTGGTATGTTCCCTCTGGTGTTCCGAAAGCAAGTTTCGGACGGTCTTCTTTTCGTACAGGAATTTGCCAATACCCTTTCGACAGGTCTATTTTTGAGAAGTATTTTGCGTTCTTCCCTCCGGCAAATATATTTTCAGGATCTGGTAACATTTCTACTTGAAATTCGGTGATCCTATTCAACTTCCTGTAATCAATACAAAAACGGTGATCGCCATCCTTTTTTCTGTACCAAAACAACCGCTGAACTATACGCCGATTCCGCTGGTTCAATGACCCCTAATTGCAGCATAGCTCGAATTTCTTTCCTCACGGTTTCTAACTTCGCATGTGGAAGTGGATAGGGTCTCAGTTTTACTGGTGTTTCATCTAATAGCTTCAAACTTAACTCCTCCAAATCCGTCATACCTGGTTTCTCCGTCAGAGTGGCTTCGTAATCGTGAAGTATCTCCCCCACCTCGCCACGTTGGTCTGACGTTAACGCTACGTCAAGGACGACGTCTACGTAAGTTTCGTTCCCCGTCAATGGATAATTAGGAAGTACTTCCGCCACTCCTCCATTGTCGTCGAGTTCTTCAGTCACAACTGTAGCAACCACGAACTCAGTAGGTGATTCTCTTTCTCGGTAGCGTTTAAGTAGGTTAACGTGGTACAGCTTCTCTTTATCGCCCACCCTGATGCGATAATTCTGTCCACCCTTCTTCTCCGTTACAAAGAACTGTCCTCTCCAAGACACTTGGAGTTTGTTATGTTCTAATGGCAACAACAACAACACCTTGTCGCCTACCTCAAACTTACGTTCTTTTGCCTTCTTGTTGTAGTACTTGGCCTGACGTTCCCTTGCATCACAGAGATTTTTCTTGGCCAGGTTACAAACTTCCTCCAGTTTATTACGGAGGTCAACAACGTACTGATATGTTGTTCTTACCTCTTCGGATGATTTCTCATTCGTCCACAACTGCTTCAATACAGCCATGGGTCCACTCACTGTCCTCCCATAAAGTAGTTCGAACGGCGAAAATCCAAGACTAGCTTGGGGTACTTCGCGGTACGCAAAAAGTATCGCGAGAAGGTATCGATCCCAATCCCTAGGTCGATTGTCGCATAACCTTTTTAGAGCTTGTTTCAATGTCCCATTGAAACGCTCCACAACACCGTTACACTGTGGGTGATAAGGGGTAGTAGTCAGGTGCCTGATAGAAAGTAACCGGTTTACTTCCTCCATCACCTGGCTATCAAACTGCGTCCCTTGGTCAGTTAGTATTTCGTCTGGTACACCAATTCTAGACCAGACCCCTAACAACGCTTCAGCTACCGTAACTGAATCGATGTTTCCTAAAGCAACAGCCTCCGGGTATTGGGTAGCATAATCGACAATCGTTAGCACATAATGATTGCCACTTTCTGCTGCGGGCTTTATCGGACCTATCAAATCCATAGCCACCCGTGAGAAAGGTTCATCAATCAGAGGGGTAGTTCCTAGCGGCACTGGGCGATGTGAGGTCTTAGGTGCCACTCGCTGACACTTGTCACACGATAGACAAAACCTCCTTACATCACCATACACACTTGGCCAATAGAACTCCCTAACTAACCTATCTCGCGTCTTAGCCACACCCATGTGACTACCAAGTAAACCTTCATGTGCAAGCCTAAGTACTTCATCCCGCTTAGACCGTGGTACAATTACCTGCTTTTACCTCTCGGTCCCCTTTTGAGCGTATCGGTACAAGATACCTCGCTTCAGTGCGAACTCTACCTCGCCGTCGGGTAAGTTCCGCAATGACTTGTCCTTTGCATACCCGCGTATCTTATTAAGGGTAGAATCTTCCTCTTGAAGTCTCCTTAATTCGCCAGGTAGCAAATTATCTATGGGCAAAATCGAAGGTTTCAACGGTTTCGGCCCTGACCTTCGTCTCATAGACCTAGTCTGTAAAGACCTCACGTGTACAGGTGTACACGTTATAGGATTAGGTTGTGGCAATACATACCTACATCCTAAGATAACATTATGCGACAACCCTGACAAGCACGCTGCTTGAATTCGTCCTTTCACATAGGGCGAATCAAGATTGATATAAACAGCTGGAAGGGAATCTCTGCTCTTTTTTGCAAATTGTACATCTACAGTCTCACCTGTATAATCAGTTGGTTTAACAAACTTGCTGTCCACCAAAGCTGGATAACTACAGCCGGTGTCGTACAACACAGTAACCTCTACGCTATTTACCGTAGCTGTTGCTGTATTGGACCACTCAAATAGATTACTCTGTTTACTAGTATCTGGAGTCACTACATTTATAGTGGGACGGTATCTTCTACAGTTTTTAAGAATATGGCCGGGTTTGTTGCAGCCATAACACACAACTTCCTCTTTCTTACCAAAAGTTTTCTTGTCCATCCCTTGGGACTTACCTGAGCCTCGGGATTGATCACGGCTGGGATTGTCAGCCCCTTTCTTCCCACCATTTTGACCATTCCGCCTGATAGGTGTTAAACCATTACCTCTCCTGAACTCTGGGACGCTGGTTCGATACCTGCCACTCCATGTGGTTGGACGAGAGTGTGCAGCTTCACATCGCTCGGCCATTACACTAATATCTCCTAAGGTCGCGAAATCACGCTCAGCCAAAATACTATTAGGTCTTTACGGTATGTGCTAAGGACATGTTCATTTAGAATTTCTTCCCGTATGCCTTCGTATGTAAGTTCGGCTCCGGACATTTTTATCCACTTATCGAAAAGTACGCGTACACGATTATGAAATTGCGCGTGAGTCTCTGTGGCTTTCTTAGATGACTCTCTGAAAAGTTTACGGAAACTTTCAGCTGTCAGCTCATGGTGCCGTAGTAACGCTTTCTTGAGAGCTTCATAATCATCTATTTCAGCGGGTGTCAAATTATGATAAACCTCCTTGGCAGCGCCTTGCAATAATGCCGAAATAGTAAAAGCCCACTTTTCTTTGGGTATTTGATGTATTAAAGCTATCTTTTCAAACTGGGTTAAAAAGTTGTCAATAATTTCATCCTTGTCGTTAAACATAGGCATGGTTATCTGGACGGTAAGTCTATCCTCAGTTCTTCTGCTCGAGGGTCCTAACTGTACATTCGGTTCTTCTCCCCTTCTAGACTCCACTTCGATCCTTATCCTTTCCATTGCTAATACATGTTCTCTCTCTTTTCTCGGCTTGCAGTCTAGCTAACTCAAGTTCTTTTTCTCTTTCCCTCTCGGCCACTCTTTCCTTTTCGGTTGCCTCTCTTTCCTTCTCTCTTTCGGCTGCTTCTCTTTCCTTCTCTCTTTCGGCTGCTTGCTGTTCTTTGTACTCTTTAAGACTACGCTCTAAAAATTCCGCTAAATGTGTCCCTTCATATCCAAATTCTTCGGTTCCAAGAACTTTGAATTCTCGCCCAAGTTGCCGTAATGTTGCCATTCTTGTCTATCTGTCTTGTCGCTAACTCACCTAGATTAGTATCACTAACCTGTTTTCTGCCTTCAAGAAAACAGCTTCCCTATGAATATCAACGAATATTCTAACTCAGTAAAGTCTTACCTACAGACTTACTTAAAAATCACACAAGTAATTTAAACGGCTTTCGGGCAGTACCAAACTATAAATTTTCCCTAAATTAGTATCGTCTGCAACACATGTGCAAATTACCCTGGGAATACTTCTTTAATGATCCCTTCTCGCAAGAGTACTAAGGCAAAATATTTCTGGGTTACTTAGATACTGACAACCAACCACGCTTCAGCAATTTCAGGTACGGAATCTAAATTTCTTACAATGTCATGCAACATTTAAGAAATTCACAAATCATGCATAATTTCAAACATATAATAATAGGTATTGACTCAATTCACACTTATGGTTTCTTATTTTTAAAAATATACAAATCTATCAATGATACTGTGTTGTATTTCTTTCAATATATGTTCAGATCTGCTTTTTTCACTGTTCAAAAATCCCGGAACGAGGCTCCCACTTATGTGAATCCAGGAAAGCTGTTTCCTTTTGCCGTTTCTTTATTCGTTTCCACGAACCTCACATATAGTCCGTCTCCTAATTGAGACAACTATCTGGCCCCTTACTCTATAATGAAAACGTACTTTTTACGAATTCAAAATGTAGAGTTTGCCTACTCGCTGAGACACACACCCCACCGCTTTACTGCCAAATCACGAGATAACGTCTTACACGCTCTTCCCGGAATCGTTTAACTTTCCTCGCGAAAGATTAAAGACTAAAGAATTTTCCTAAAGTAAAACCTTTAATTTCTTACAGAGTTACGCCCATAAATCCATATTAACCAATCGAAATAGACTGTTTCCTAAACCCGTTCAGTAGAATTTTTGGATTGACAAGACAACTAAACAACTAATCATGCCGTAATTAATCATTACTTTGAACAATCATCTCTATAGCCAGATGCCGCCTTTAACCGGTCGATTTTGGGAAAGGGTCTTATGTCATTCTCTTGTGCCATAGCATCTGACTCGGACATGTTACGTCGGCTAGAACGAATTCCCTTTTGACGTTCAGAGATGAATTGAAAATAATCATCTAACTATCTCTAGCCCTTTCTACTTTAATTAAGTTGACTTTGATACAATTCCTTTAACCAAAGCTTCTAAGAGTTTTCAAAATTCGACACATCACAATTAGTCTATGGGGCAATAATGAGCAATATTAGTCTATGGGGCAATAATGAGCAATATCAGTGTATGGGTCAGTAGTGAGCAATATAACCTATGGGGCAATAAGGAGCAATTTTAGTCTATGGGACGATAGTGAAAATCCCTTTAGACTTTCAATCTCTTCCAAATATTAGTTTAATACAATAACTCTCCTAAAGACTTCCTTACCTTTAAAATAATCTTTTAGGACAAAATTCCAAAATAATGCATTAAAATATATTACAAGAACGTGGAATGATCTGAGTAACAGTGAAATATGGCTCTTCAGGGCAATATCAAAAATCACTTTGAGACTTTATATATTCCATGTCTCTGCAAGAAATCCCATTTAATTGATTAAATTTCCAACTTGGAAAGATGCTCGAGACTGATATAGAATTTTATAAGAGATTGTAGCATACTATTGCTCCGTCCTTTTGTGCCTATTCATAATCACCTTTTCTTATTGGTGTATTGATTGTTTTCATATTTGAATTTCTATTTTATTCACATCGATTAAATCAAAATAAGTTACACTTATGAGTTTTACATTAAAGATGGTTTTAATGAAAGTAGAGAACTACATCAGGCCTACAGACGTTGATTCGTGAATATTGAATGCTCATCAATGCACACGTACAGGCATCAGGACATTAGCGAAATGACGAACCAACAAGAGATAATTAGTATATATTTGAATATATTTAATGTTGATTTAAGTAATTATTCTCCTTTAATTAACATTACTACAAGCTATAAATCTCTCTCTCTCTCTCTTTCTCTCTCTCTCTCTCCCTCTCTCTCTCTCTCTTTGTCGGTTTCACTTGCCATTTACCATCATTCTTCATTTCTTCATAGGTCCAGAGATATCGTGGCATTATTGCGAAAATCCTCTCTATTCTCGCCTTTTCATGCATTTTCGCATTTATCTTGTTACGATTGTCAATAGAGAAGTGGCTGACGGGAGAGAGAGAGAGAGAGAGAGAGAGAGAGAGAGAGAGGAGGAAGCCTGGGCATATTTTCCTAATTGGTTACTCATAATCAATTTCTAGAACCTTATAATAGGATTAAGAAACAATATCATCAAAAAGCCTTAAATACCTTACATTTGTGTGCCATGTAACCAAAATAATTATCTCATTGTGTCGACCGGTATGCACATCTTTTAACACTGACTATACAAACGTATTAGATAGGTTCAAGGGAAGTGTAAAAATACCATTATGAAGAAGGATATTGAAGGCTACTTGGGACAAATTTAGCTTTACAGATTTTTTTTAAAACTCAAATTTCTTTTCCTCTCTTAATCCAGATTTCTGCATATTTTTTCCCGTGTGCATGACAGGGGAGGGGAAAAAGGATAAAGAGGGGATTGTTATCAAATTGCGTACCATGTTAAATTTAGTTAGAAATAAAAGAAATCATTAGTGCTATTTATCGTTTTTTAAGACCTCACTAATCATTAATGAACGGAAATTCATCATTAACATATGGAGATAGACTCAACAGCGCACCGTTCAAAGAATGTTTATGTATACACAATGGGCAGGTCAAAATGTCATATACCAAATAATATTGGTATATCAAATTGCTGTATACACTTTACTTTACAAGGCATTCTTATGTTATTGTATATATCCTATCTTTGTTGCGTATACGTAATTAAATTACTGTTGTGTTAGTTTAAAATTATTTTTTACTTTAATTTTGTTTCATTACATTTTGTTGTAATTAAGTCTCTTTTCGGAAATTTGGCTTTACCCAATTGGATGTTAATGTAACTTCAGCATTATTTTTAGCACACAGTATTTGTAAACATCAAGTGAAAACGATTGGCTGTTTCCAAGGTCATTTCAGCCGGAACTGTAAACAGTCTTTCTATTTTATATAATTTCAGTGTAAGAATTTGGTGCTTAGATAGGGCTATACAAAGCTTGTTGGCGTCTCTTTTTTCTTGCTATTATTTTAAGAGCCTTCCCCCATATATATATATATATATATATATATATATATATATATATATATATATATATATATATATATATATATATATATATATATATATATATATATATATATATATATATATATATATATATTTGAAAGAATTACAGACCAGTAGTTAGAATTTATTTTGTAAATAGTTATACTTCTTATACTTAATTTAATGTGAAGGTACTGAACATTCACACTAATACCTCTGAGAATTTTGGAATTCCAAGCTGTTGATCTTAGCAACTCAAGAAATGGCTTAATCTAAGAAGGAGCCCAAGATCAATAATAAAAGCAGATAATAGGGCGTGGTAAAGACGTATTTGATCACCGGGATATATGTTATACAATATTGTTGGGGTTGCTGCACACATAAGGTTTCCGTCTCCGATATTGAGGCAAAACGCATACAGAATTCGATCAATTGATGACAATAGAACACAATGCAATGCTTACCATTTGAAAAGACACAATTGTCACCAGAATATTCTTTTCAAGATTATTTTATTTCTGGACACACTGGATCTCCCCCCTGCATTTTCTTGACAAATGACAAAATTCAATGCAACATGGCCAATAAATTGCAAGAGGTATTAAGCAAACCAAATGGATCTTGTAATAAAAATATAACTAAGTTCAACAGTTTACCAAACAAGACGCTATTGTGTGGAAGAGAAACAATAATGGCTAGCAAATAATGTGTTTACAAGGTCTTGTTTATGGGAAAGAAGTACTAAAGTCTTCAGAAACAGAGTATATGCGTAGGAATTGCTTCAGAATCCAGTAATGATATAGAAGTTTATTGAACGTGGAAGACTACGGTTGTCCTAAGTGTACAGTGCGCGAGAAAATGCTTGCTCCTAGTGATAATTTGAAACATCGCGAGGATTCGTCATGGAGGAAAACCATTTAAATGTGAAGTATGTGAAGCAATGTTTACTCAGAATGGACATTTAAAACAGCACACGAGGATTCATACTGGAGAGAAACAGGCTAAGTGTGAATTATGTGAGAAGATGTTTACATATAGTAGAACTTTAAACCATCACATTCGCATTCATACTGGAGAAAAACCATTTAGGTATGAAGTATGTCATACAAGATTCATGCAGAGTCAAAATTTAAAACTGTACATGAGGATTCATACTAGATAAATAAAAACTATAGAAGTGTAAAATGTGTGAAAACATGTTTAGAAGGAATGGAATTTTATGAACATTCATACCGGGAAAAAAATTCAAGTGTTAAGTGAGTCATAGGTTGTTCAGTATGGAGAGAAACCATTCAAGTGTGCAATTTGTAAAGGTATACAATTATAATTTTGGACTGCTTTGTTCCATGCTGCCACCAATCGATTCAACGGGAAGATTACTGGCTAAGATCCATCATTTTTTGATGCATATTTAAGGCTGAGTCGATCTGGATCAAGATGATTTTCAGAATAATATTTTTCCCACATCCTGTGGTATATTTTGCTACAGAAAAAATCCCATTAATTTCTCTTTATGATTATATTCAGACTTTGCAATTAGATTGTAAGAAGTATGAGTCTAACTAAAATATAGTAAAGCCCCAAATAATAAGCATAAACATAAGCACACATAGAAATTCTAGGTTAAAACAAACTTGGGGGACACCATCATCATCAACTCAATGATAAAGCCTTTTTGCAACACCAAATCTCTAGAACTAGAAAAAACAAACTTCATGAAACTTGCTATATTTAACATTTAAGGAGGAGCAATCCCCTTTCCCTTATCGGCATTTGAGGTGGTGTGTCGAGAGAGTTTGGGGTACAGGCCACCGCCAATTTCATAAATATCCGTGCATAATTTAGCTCAACTGGTGTAACAGCCAATTATCCCCCCTGCCGTGCACTGGTAATAAGTTTTTTGTTCACATGTGAAACCTCATACAAGTAATGAGCCACTTAACAAATAAGGAGGGTGAGGGCCAGAATCAGCTAGCTGATTCATTTTCCTTGTGACTTTTAACCAAATAGTTTCTTAGTGGGTTATTATTAATAAGGTCTTTGGTAATATAGTTAATGCCTACAAGTGAAAGACCGTACATACAATGGGTCACGTAACAAATCGGGAAAAGAAGGGAACAGAATGAGCTAACCAAATTTTCGCCACTTCAACTAATTGTTTTTTTCATTAATTAATTCTTTTCTAATCTGCTTAATGTCTACATGTAGAATATAATACATTGAACATGTAATAAATTGACATACCAAACTATTTTAAATGAGCCTTTACTTTCATACAGAGAACCGCTCAGGTGGCCTAGTGGCAAGAGCGTCTGCCTCTAATACTGGAGATCGTGGGTTCGATCCCCGGTCGAGTCAAACCAAAGTCTTACAAAATGGTACTAACAACTAACAGCTGCCTCGCTTGGCGCTCAGCATTATGAGGTTAGAGTTAGGATTGGTCGGCCATGTGTCCGAATAATGTGAATGGATGCGACATCATGCTATATGCCTGCGGCATGATGCCCCATTGCTGGACATTACTATAAACTTCTACACTGCAGACATCGTAGCGATATGACTGAAAAATTGTTAAAGCTACGTTAATAATCATAAACACATCCTCACATTAATACTTTCAGACAAATAACCTTTCAAAAATCACTTTAATGTTCATGCTTTTTCTTAGTAATTTAATACAATATTAAAATGGTCATTTCATTTGTCAATTAAATTCCAGACTTAGTGAAAATGTTCAAGGAAAATGATGATGGGCACTTAAACCAATGGAAGTACTTAACTCGTTTGGAATTTGATCCATGAACAATATATATATATATATATATATATATATATATATATATATATATATATATATATATATATATATATATATATATATATATATATATATATATATATATATATAATCTAGATAGCAAGTGATGCTGCACCCATAACGTCGGCAGCAGTTGCCCACACAGTATCTGACTATATATATATATATATATATATATATATATATATATATATATATATATATATATATATATATATATATATATATATATAAATAAATATATATATAGTCAGATACTGTGTGGGCAACTACTGCCGACGTTATGGGTGCAGCATCACTTGCTACCTAGATTAGACTCCATTTTACTGTCCTGTAAATACTGTTTTACATTGTTGTTGGGGGCGCGAAATGGCTGAGTGGTCTAAAAGTGCTAACCAATACAGGTTACTACCATCTCACTTACTACCATCTACGTGGGTTCGAGTCTCAGGCTCTGCTAATGTGGGTATGGGAGAGAGCCGGTAGTTTCTAGTGGGTCGGTGGTTCTTTCTAGGGTTTTCCCTGGTTCTTACTCCATTATGTATACTGGCCACCATGTATCGCCTATCTTGTGCTGAACAAGGGCCTTAAACCATAAAACAATAACAACAACATTGTTGTTGAGGTAATTGCTAAGATTTTTAGTAACAATTATGGAGCGGACATGCGAACAATACTAATAAAGCAAAAGTTGTAAATCTATATAGCTCCTATAATGCATTTACCACCACCTCATACAATTTGTAATTTTGTTAGGGCTGAGGGTCTCTGATGTAAATCATAATTTGGTCAAGCAGCAGAGAGGCTGAACAGACCACTTTGCTGAGACCTTTTGTTTGAAAAATAAACGTTCCTACGAGGTTGAAAAAATAATGTCGATGACGTTTAAGCTAAAAGCTTCTCTAATTGGTCAGATTATTTTTTGACTCTTTAGTGTTTTATTCGCTGGTCACACAACGTTGGGTATAACCCTCTCTGCTGCTATAAATTAAACAAGCAGTATAAATAGTATCAATAATGAGTATTTGAGAACATCATTCGGCTAGATTAACTCGCGAGCGACTAGGGGCAATTAAAAAAATATTTATCTGTTCGTCATTCTGTTAAGCAACAACTACAATCACGTCAGGAATCTCAAGTTGAATTTAAAGAGGCTACAACACAATTATTTAACCCTATCACAGAAACAACTAAAAGTCTTCTTCCAAAGTTAGAGAAAATCGATGAATCACCTGGAGAAATAGCAAGATGAACTAAGAAAACAAAAACGATTCCTAAAGAACTTTCAGAAAACAAAATAGCTGCTGCTCAACCAATACAAGTATCTGAAGGTACTGAAACACTATCCCCTGAACCAAACTCAGCAGGCCCTATAGGTAAGGCTGAATAGACAAATAAATTTAATGAAGATAATGTTAAAGTAATTATGAATGACATTAAAGATCTGCAACAATTAGCTACGTTTGCTGTAGATGGTTTTGGCAGAAGAGATAAATTCATGAAATCAAAATACGCAAAATATATTAAAAATCGTGACTCATTAAATCGCATAAATATAAATGTTGAACAAGCTAGCGTTGATGATCCATTATATCAAACTTATGTTTTGGAAATTAATAATTTAATCCAATCAAGAAGAAGGGGGAAAGAACAATCCTCAAAACAAAACAAAACAACAAAACCATTTGAATGAATGAAGTTTCTGAAGCAAATGCATCTTTATCGATACGATAAATAAGTACATTTTGATCAAATATTTGTTACAAAAGAATTTATGGCTTTCCAATTAAGGTAGTGTATACCGCATTTTTTTCTTATGTGCAATTGCTATAAGAAAAGACCAGGGTAGAAGTAGATCCAGGTAAGCTTTATCTTCAAAGATATAGAAAAAGGGAACCAGGGTAGAAGTAGATCTAGGTAAGCTTTATCTTCAAAGATATAGAAAAAGGGAAGAGAGAAAGGAGATTCAAATGCAGTTGCAATTGCAGAGGGAGCAAGAAGGGAAGGGAAGAATAGGGCAGGGCGGGGAAGGGAAGGGAAGGGATTATGATTTTTAACGTAGCTTTAAGGATTCTTCACTTATATCGCTACGATGTCTGCATAGTGGCAGGTTATAGGGATGTCGAGCACTGGGTTATCGTGCCGTAGACATGTAGCATGATGTCCCACCCATTGATATTATCTTGATACCTGGCCGACAGGTCCTAACAGTAACCTCTTAATGCTGAGCGCCAAGCTGTTAGTACTATTTTTGTTAGTCTTTGGCATGACTCGACCGGGGATAGAACCCACGATCTCTTGCATCCGAAGCGGATGCTCTACCCACTAGGCCACCGGATCGGTTTGAGATAAGAGAAGAGAAGAGAAGAGAAGAGAAGAGAAGAGAAGAGAAGAGAAGAGAAGAGAAGAGAAGAAAAGAGAAGAGAAGAGAAGAGAAGAGAAGAGAAGAGAAGAGAAGAGAAGAGAAGAGAAGAGAAGAGAAGAGCTGTTAGTACTATTTTGTTAGTCTTTAGTATGACTCGACCGGGGATAGAACCCACGACCTCCCGCATCCGAAGCGGATGCTCTAACCACTAGGCCACCGGAGCGGTTTGAGAAAAGAGAAGAGAAAAGAAGAAAAGGGAAGAGAAGAGAAGAGACGAGAAAAGAATAGAAGAGAAGAGAAGAGAAGAAGATAAGAGAAGAGCTGTTAGTACTATTTTGTTAGTCTTTAGTATGACTCGACCGGGGATAGAACCCACGACCTCCCGCATCCGAAGCGGATGCTCTAACCACTAGGCCACCGGAGCGGTTTGAGAGAAGAGAAGAGAAGAGAAGAGAAGAGAAGAGAAGAGAAGAGAAGAGAAGAGAAGAGAAGAGAAGACAAGAGAAGAAAAGAGAAGAGAAGAGAAGACAAGAGAAGAGAAGAGAAGAGAAGAGAAGAGAAGAGAAGAGAAGAGAAGAGAAGAGAAGAGAAGAGAAGAGAAGAAATAAAAATGAAATGAAATGAAGAGAGAAAGAAGGAGAGAAATGCAATTAAAATTAAATAAACTAAAACTCACCATATGAAATTATCTTATAAAGTTTGATTCAAGTTCCATTTTTGATGTACCATAACTATTAGATTTGTACCCATTTTGTAAACAATGAAGCGGTTAATAGCTGAGCATTTGAAATAATTGAGAACTTTATTGTTATGAAGTTTACTAGCAGTAAGCTCATGAAGACTAAGATTCACTGTAAAAACATCAAGTCCTAATTATGATGTGGCAAATAAATGTATCTTAAAGGTTTATGAATTGTTACTCGAAGCATATCGACAAAGGTATTTTGCGAGTCAAAAACCTCATTTATATTTGACATGTGTTTCTTATGTTGATCTAAGATTGCGATATTCAGGCAGATCATATCATATTCTTAGGAAGTAACACTAAATCAATTATATCCGTTGCAATTAAGTTTGAGTCAAATCTTTTGTAAAACTTTGTTTAACTGTATCATTATTTTCTAAACATACAAGTCGCGCATGGGTAAATACAGACTACGCAAATTGTAAAAGGATGTATATATGGAAATGCAGTCTACGCTACACGTACAATACTGTATCTGGGGAAATGCAGTCTACAAGACTGTATGTGGGAGAATTCTGTGTATACTAAACAACAAATAAGATACAATAATGTTTAACCTCTTACCGTTGATCATCAAGCGAGGCAGCTGATTGTATCACTTTCCTCAGTCTTTGGTATTACTCGGCCGGAATTTGATCCCTCGACGACGTACGAACCACTTAAGCCACGGGATCAATCGAAAATTCACCGTGCTAAAGAGGTTATAGCACTTTATAAGGAGAAACCAGTGTATACTAAACAGCATTCAATGCTGAACATTAGAATATGTAGTGAGTAAAAAAAAACTTGCAATACGGTATATGACGACATTTAGAGTCTACCCATGAACACCTATTACTATGCACTGTACAAACATGCAATACTGTATATGACGACATGTAGAGTCTACCCATGAACACCTATTACTATGCACTGTACAAACATGCAATACTTTATATGGGAAACTTCAATGTTTACTGTATGTTGACATATTCTCTTAAACAGGGATGGGCTGATAAACTTAAATTTGACATCTTAAAGTTGCCTGAGTCTTGATATGACTTTTCATTTCATTTATTTCTGGTAAACGTAATTAAATAGTAATAGTGAAAAACAAGATAGTCATTCTGGTGAAATAATAATACATAGTCTCTCTGGACTACAAAATTTTATATTCATGATGCAAGTATCATTTACAATTGGCGATGAAATTCAGTTATAAGGATTCAAAATTGTTTCACCTTGTCGCTTAAACTTTTGGTGGTTGTATTTATTATCAGATTTATAGTTATCTGTATACTTCCCGGTTTTGTAATGTCAGCTTGAATGGAATGTGAAGGTCTTATTTAATGATACAAACCTGAGCAAGTCAACTTTTATTGGTATTTTTCGTGTCATGCTACACATAACGGTTCATACGTTCCATTCGAATCAAAACCTCATGTGTATTAGTCAGAAAACTGTGTTCCCGTTTATGCGGTAAACGTTCACACTGTATTGCTGTCTGCTTGCGCACTTTTCGTCCGAAGTACTCATGGAAAATGGCATCAATAATGGCGAACAGGATGGATGTACATAGAGACAAATATCTGTGACATATTTTCTATTTTAACACAGAGCAATACCGATATACAAGTTTGTTAATGCGTATTTCAACGTTCATATACACTTCGCCAAATTCGCAAACGCAATAAAACTAAATGTAAGGTTTCATGCAGATATTATGCAGTTTTTGCGATGATCAGTAAATTCTAGGAATTCATCAGTACTTTTTTTTATCTCCTGATTAACTCTGAGCCATGCACATTTGGAAACGAACTACACAACATAGATTTTAGTTCATGCAAATGGTGTTAGAAGCATATCAACGATCAGTTTACATGGCAATCAAAACATAATACCATTTCTTTCATCCGCTTTAGAGTTATATCCTATAAGTTACGATTGAACCAATATGAAATACAAACTAAACTCGTGTAAGTACTTGTACATGTCACCAGACAAGACGCTAAAGTTTTTCATGTTCATATTTAGTATTTCTCGATCTATCATAAATGTGCATCCTTGCTGAAGTATAAATGATGAGAAACCTAACAACTAAATGCATTTTCTTTGACTCAGATGTAAATTATCAAGTACTTCGTATTCTTTCCTCATTTAGTCAGGACCTTTATCTCTCTCTCTCTCTCTCTCTCTCTCTCTCTCTCTCTCTCTCTCTCTCTCTCTCTCTCTCTCTCTCTCTCTCTCTCTCTCTCTCTGCTTCGTTACTTCTGCCTTTCTTAATTCTTGCTAGATTCATTTCCTTCCGGCCGTAAGTCCCTTGTTATCCCCTGATTTTAAGTATGTTAACATTCGTCAAATTTTCTCTAATCAATAAAAAGCCACAATTATGTAACATTGAATTCACAAATGACTTCACTATGCGTAATGCAGAGCATTATTAATGTTACACGCAACAGTTCTTTTTAATGGACGAATGAAAGAAACTATAAAAATATTCCTCTAATTAATGCATGACGACCGATATTACAACTACACATTTACATCACAACTTTACAATTGCTGCCTATTTCACACCTGCATCGTTTCTCCTTGTTATATTTTCCGTAACATAGCGCTGGTCCCTAGCTATCATAAGATGCAAATCTCAACTCGTACACCTAATAACGGAAACTTTTTTTCTACGTTGCCTTAAGTTAGTCAAATCATAATTTTAAGTCTCATTTCTCTTGTAAAGTTGCGTCATATTTACCATCAAAATACGAATAAAAGACGTCTCCATATGACAGGACAGCCCTCTATAAATCATTCCATTGTACGATTTACCAGTCTTTATCATGGATATTACACATGGAGTCACACAATCAATCCACACAATTATATTTAAAATGAGGACTATTTGGTTCAGGAACACTAATGCGACTCTAACCTGTGCTAATTAAAACTAAAACATCCCAATATATAAAATACATTTTCGGTGTTTCCATGTTGAAGAGCTCATATTATGCAGCAGCTTATCAATGGAGATTGCACTAAAGTGACAACGATTAGTACACCAAAGTTAAATATGTATTATTTTGTAGGACATTTAAAATTCCAAACCGTAGTCTTGCCAAATTTTAACTTAGGATTGGCATGCATATCTTTGATTATTTAATTTTAGGAAAAGAAACACATTCTCTGTATTTTCACACAACTCTGATGATTCAACTTCTTCCAACTCCTTTACGTACATTTTTATTTATATACACAACAGACATTAGATGAAAATTCAGCATGATAATTTTAATTTCGTTTCTTAATATGGATGAGAACTATGCGCACGAGGTGAGATTACTACAGTATTTAGACTGAAATTATTTCTATTTGGAATCAAAATACATATTTATAGAATGTCCCTTATTTGATTGTATAATTTCTAACACTTTCTATATGTGTGTGTGTGTCCCTGTTCTGATGGTAAAGCTTATCATGTAGAGTTTCTTGGAAATCAATTAGGAATGATATATATATATATATATATATATATATATATATATATATATATATATATATATATATATATATATATATATATATATATCTATATATATATATATATATATATATATATATATATATCAAATGCATAGTAAAATATATCTTTATTGCTCGATATTTGTTAAAATAAAAGTTTCCCTTTTTGATGGTAGAACTCATACATCACCGTTTTGTAGGTTTTACAATAATTTGTGTGTGTGTGTGTGCTTGTGTAACTGATGGATTTTGAACGAGGTCATAAACTAGGGGAATTCGCAGATTGAGTGTTGCGTCAACTGATCGGTTATGCCTACATTGATAAAGATTGTGTTCAACTGGTCAATCCATATATGTATAGGAATGGTGTTAACAAGACTTCATATACAATAAAAATTAATTTTCTTAAGGGTCAAATAGAAATCAATCATCGGAATCACCGTAAAATGCAAATATCAACTCTAGGTAAGTTTTAGTAATCACATTAGCATTTGAAAATGCCATACACAACCATTATGTGTGTAAATAACCAACAGTTCCTTCTACAACGCATTAGAGGGATTCACCGCATTAACCCATCATCGTTAAATTTTAAAATGAATAATTAAACCAACATCGATTTAACAAAGACAAAATAAGATTTTGAATTTTATTCAGCAATGACGTACTTCACCCTTAAACAATTTTTGGGCAATGAGAAGATCGAATGTTTCAAATATTATTCACTAAATTGTTACGAGCTTATTAGCTTAAAATAATTATCAGAAAAGAGCAAGAATCAGCAAGCTTTGTAAACTTCAAAACAATTTTTTTTTCTCTAGAATACAAAGTAAAAATATATACGAAATTATATTAGAGTTAAATTCGAACGTAATCATAGAATTATAGACACATGCCCTAGTAATTTAATTTCCAGAATAATAATTAGCATTATTCCAAACTAAATCCAAATCTTGAAGTGTTGATGTGTCTGTTGTAACCTCTATAATACTTATAGCGAAAAGAGTCTTTTATTGAATCAATGCAATATTATTCCAGGTTTTAATTCACTATAAATTCCAGTGAATATCTCTGGTTATTTAATGTTATCAGTACAATTTTGTATTTCCGCAGAAAATAGTCATGGAATTAAATGATTTGAAGAAATAAATTACATCCCAAATAGAATTACTGCCGTAACATATAATACAAATTGATTGTATTAGATCTTTCAACACAAATTTCGTTTCAGTGGCAAGATTATACCGTTTTCTAGTTGACCTGTTGTCACAATTAACATTTTTTAAACAAAATATTACCTAATGGAAAATATCTTTATAGAATGGTCATAATGTTTGCATAATAAAACTCATTATTATTATTATTATTATTATTATTATTATTATTATTATTATTATTATTATTATTATTATTATTATTATTTATATTATTATTATTATTATTATTATTATTATTATTATTATTATTATTATTATTATTATTATTATTATTAGAAACCTTTTACAAAAATAAATTATAGATTCTGGACTATGTCAGATACATTGGTGAATAGATTGGAGAATTCCAATAACCTAGACCTAGACCCAAATAAACATAATTTGCTAATATTAATAATGTTGTTGATATTTTAAACCCGAACACACAGAGAATAATTTAGGTATGAGTTAGCTGTTCACAAAATTAAACAAATAAAATAAATTTATTCCAAAAATTGAGCAAAATATAATTTTGATGTTGACAAGGTTAAGTAGAACTATAATATTATGTTATGATGACATATGGTCACCTACAGGTAACTTAAACTAATTACAATCTGTTGGTTCACATGGATACAAGCTTGATTAGTTATAATACAAGAACAAAGTCATTGGGAAAGCGGTTATGATCTGGATGAGTAAGCGCGTTCCAAAATCATTATTATTACACTACTACATCCATTAAATAACACCATAAAAAGTAAAAACTCTAAAACAAGAATTATTATTAATATGCTGAGCTCAAAGGTTTCTACTAACTACACACCAAATCACCAAACATAAGCATTTGTTCTGGAAACCTACAATGAGTAATAGGTTTCAAATCGTTATGTGAAAGTGTGAAAACCCATGAATCTGATTGAAATCCACTAGGAAAAAAAAGAATTGTGGCATCGAAACCAAAGTTATGAGAATAGTTAATCTGAGACCGTAAATCTTTTACTAATAACGTTATAATGAAATCCATTCAAGTTGTCATTGATATAATGTTGTATCTTACATCTTATTAAATACATGCAAAACTTAGCAAAGTTACCGTGAACATACGAGTCAGAATAATGATCTATCTTGTAAATTTATCATGCAAAGCTGGATGTAGGAGACATAACGAATTTGACTGAAATCCAATAAAACACAATTTAGTTATGGTGTGGAAACCCAGTCAGGAGTCTAAGAACCATGGGAAATGATTCCTGTAAAATATATCTTCGAATTCTGTAAATTAAACTCGCTAAATGTTACAGAAATGAAAAAGTGACATAAAATAATTTTAATTAACAATCCATCAATGTTTATAAAGTCATGTTGTGGAAATAGTAAAGCTGAGGAGTAATCTACTGCTGATATTATATAACGCTGGAAATCAAACTAACTCATTCAGGACGCATCAATATAGTTCTGCACTTACCTGTAATGCAAAAATATTTAGTCAAGTTGCAGACTTCAAAGTCAGCTGAATGGAAAATCTGGCAAATTAACTCCTATAAAGAAGCTTATCAGAGTATTTACATGAGATTGAGTTGCTTTGGAGAATAAGATAAGATCTCATGACCCAATATATATATATATATATATATATATATATATATATATATATATATATATATATATATATATTCTTTTAGTCATATGAATAACAATATATATATATATATATATATATATATATATATATATATATATATATATATAGAGTCATAATTTAAGAACTAAAAAGCTGTGATACAACCATAAAGATGCAGTACTGATAACGTGCCTATTATATGCTATAAACAAATTATTATTCATAATAGAATATTGGATTGCACTGAGATATTGTACAAGTGATATGAAAACATTGTTAAGTGACATCATTCTTCACAGTGTGGAACCTGATTGGAGGTTTCATATCCTCATTATATCTGATTGGAGGTTTCATATCCTCATTATGTCTGATTGGAGGTTTCATATCCTCATTATGAATAAGTAGATTTTATCATCAACAGTGTCACGATGGGTATATAATAGAAAGAAGTAAGTCAGCTGTTTATCAATTCAACTAACTTATGCCGATGAAACTAATTTACTGATATTTAGATGGACAGATAGATTGGAACTAAATTACTGATATTTAGATGGACCGATAGATTACTATAGAGGCTGAAAAGCCTCACTTCTCTGTACTGCACCACAATTTAAGGATGATTTATTTTATTCTCACTGGTAATTCTCGTTGCTCTATCTCTCTCAAATGGAGCAGATTTGGCATGGAATTTTAATCTAAAATCCGGCAGTTTGGTTGCAAAAGCAAAGGAATATACTTTAAATTAACAACAAAGCCTCATAAGGAAAATAGAAGTTAAGTCACTAAAACTATTTTCGTTTAGAGTAGAAGTAAGTTGCATATGTCTGTATATTTTTCATCCTTCTAACTGTGTTTTAGTTTGCAGCTCAGGGGTGGAGTGATTATGTGTAACCAAATTGATACAATGGTCCTGTTAACATAAAAGTCTAAGTAGTAACATTCTATAATTTTATGTCAAAAACTGGGTAACCCATCTATATGTGCCATTACAATATGATTTTCAAGTCTATTATAATGATCTTAATGTACAACATCAAAACAATATTTTCATCAGGGTCTATTTTGGCTTTAAGATGGTTGAAAGAGGCACGTTTTATAACAATCCAATCAGGATGTCCATATAAATAGTGGCGAAAATGTGCACACAAGAGAACTGACGTACAAGCATACTTATCAAAACACTGGCTTAAAAATGTTGATTTTTAATTATATTAACATCTATACTTACTAATTACTACGTACTGAGAGTAAAGCAAATATTTGACTGAATTAATCACAATAAACCTTAGTCATATTGATGTGACTATATCTTTAAAAGTACAATCTAATAAGGAGTTAGAGTTTATTGATAGTTATTAACCTTTTAAAACAATGGTAAAAAGGCAGCGGCAAAATCTTCACATGTCACTAGGAAATATATTTTTCTATTTTTCTTTTCTGTATGTACAATAGATGAGCTGTAGATGGTTGACATTTATTGAAAGGTTAAATGGCATAAAACAGCATGAGCACAACCGGAAAGAAGGGCTAAATAACTATTGTAGTTGTATTTAATGAATTTGCTAAAACTTTCTACTTTTTCAAATCCGTGCTGGACAGCTTTCTCAGACGAACAGTAGCTTTTCTGTTCAACTTCTTAAGTATATTGTTACTCAATACCCAGTCTATTTAAGTATTCACGCCACATTGACCAGTTGGATTCAATGACCATAGCACACAGATCAACTGGCTTCTGACAAATTATACTTTCTACAGTCTCTTGTGCTTTGCATTCTGTATCGTTGTTAACGGCTATTTTAAGACCATTGGTAGCATCAATTAGTGCTTGCATGTAGTCGTCTTCGACAGAAGAACTGTATATATTATATGTGAGAGTCAAAAATGGTGAGAAAATTAGTAAACTGTAATTGCATAACAATCGAGCAAGCCTACCGTTACCATCACCAAAAGGATGCAATGTCAAGAATGCAAACAAAAACCAGGTAGCAAGCTTGAATAGTAATCTCAACCTTCTGTTTTCATTTTCTTCATTGTCTTTAATTTGACATATTTCTTCTCTCATATGGTTGTATTTGTCCACTAGCATTTGGACAGCTGTAAACGCTATTTCCTCTGTGGCAAATTGTGTGTAATAATATACTTTATCTTTGAAAACTGTCATTCTCTTATTGGTGCTAAATTTTCCTGGCTGGGAGTGGTTTTCAGCCATTACCTCACCCATAAGAATCTTGTTGGTTTCCAAAATATAAGTGGCAACATCAATGATTCCTACATAACTACTTGCATCGCCTTTCATTTTCATTTCATGTAATCCTTGTGCTACATGTTTGTGTCCTCTTTTATTTCTTGAACATTCTTGACTGGTTTTTGTACTGATTTATATGTAGAGGTGATTAGATCTTCAGTCTGTCCAATACTAGGGAAAGCTCGTAGTTCAACAATCTGATTTTCTTCTGAATGGGCATCAATGGATGACTTCAACCTTTTAGCAATATCATTGCCCTCTGCAGAATCTCGGTTGATTCCATAATCTACTAAAGCAGTTCTCTTAACCCCTCTTCCCTTTCTGACTACATCTGATTCATCTATAAAGTTGTTTATTTCTTCAGCTACGCCAGCAAGTTGCACTCCAGTTTGTTTATCCAATGCATCATTACACAAATACTTAAGTAGAAATTCCCTATCAACTCTATTTTTTTTCTTCGCTGTTAATTGTCATACCCGAGTAGGCACTGAGATACTTCTTTCTGTATTTTAAAATCATTGATATCATTTCTGAAACGGGTGGTATTCTTTGTTTATCTATTGTTGATATACTTGATATCCATTTTGGATTCTCTGTCGGCTCAAAATCTAAATATTTCTTGCATAAACTTGTAGCCATATTTGTATCTGAAAATTATAGCAAATATCACCTTAACAATATCATAAAACAATCACTTTTTATTAGTAATAAAGTCATGAAATGGCTGAACATGTCCTCCAATTACAACAGGAAGAAATAGCGGAACATGATTTGTTATGGTTTATAAGAACAAAATAATTTATTACGTTTTAATGACTTAATGGTATGAGCCGTGTGAAGGTTGGAAGCATAATTATGCTAGCTCCCTAAAATGTCACGAGCATTCTGAAAAATAAGAAAAGCACCATGGTATATCTGTCATTATGCTAATACAATTTGATATTTAGAGCCACATCGTGAAATGTTATGATGTTCCCTCACCAAAAGTTCAAATATATGGCCATTATTACTTTTTTATGGAGAAGTTATCGTGACTTCAGTGTTCTATATTTTTAAGTAGTTAGGTTATGAAGTGTACTAGAAAATATAAATAGGTACTATGTTGATGTTATATATTATTAGTGTTAGTAATTACACATTATAAGATTTTTTGTTTGTAATTACCTTTTCACATAATAACTGTGTATTCAGTTATCATCATCCCTCTTAAGACAAATGTGTCCCGAAGTTAGAGTAGCACATGTCTATTATATCGAAATATGTAGACAACTGCACAATCCACTAAATTTTCAATTATCATGGTTTTATGTAAATGAATTGCCATCCAGAAAGGTTCATCAGATTTGGCGAGTTTGTGATACTGGACTAACATAATAAGTTAATAACACATAATTATCTGTCTCAGCCTGGAGAAGCAAGCATTTTTCAAAGATTTAATACACAGAAAGTTCATTTATAAGTCTCATAGTTACCAGGAATATAGGGAATTGGCGGACATCTTTGTATACACGTGTTTATGTTAAGTCATTCCCAGTAACGTAGCTTATGACAACATGTGGATATATAACAATAGATTCATTCATTTTTATGTGCACCATTTTCATTCCAAGAAGACAAGTGACATATGGCCACAAACCTCAAACGTAAATAGGGTTTCATAAGGATATCTTAGACAGCCTGAGATTTTCATTCAAGGAATGAAACTGTGCACAATTGGTTATGGATTTGCAAAAAGATGGAAAACTAATTTTAAGTACTACCGCTGCAAAGATATATTATCGCTTTACAACTTTATTTCACCATGATATATTGCTCAAATTTATGCAGTATTGAACAGAACATAAGCAAACGTTTTAATGAAAACAATGTAGACAATTTTAAATAATTTAAGCTACAAAGTTACATATATACTGTGGTATAACCAAGCACAAGGCAACAATAATTTGTTTTAAGACTTTCTGTCAGTTGACTAACGTCTGAATATTATGTTCTTATTAAAATTTAAACATGCAATTTTCTTTGATGGCAATTCTTAATGATTTTGATGTAATTTGAAAGATGTCGCTTTCGTTGACAGGAATTCTTCACAACAAGAACACAACTGATTCGTAGTAACCATTTAAAAAACCTAATATTCATTATATCAAAGTATTGTCCAAGCCGACGGTCATGGAATGGAATACGAAATAGTTCCAAATAAAAATGCAAAAAGTAACGTTTGCCATTATTCTGGACGAAAAAATAAAAGGAACGGATGAAGTTACAAGTGTTTTCGCTATGTGCAAGCTGTGTTAATATGACGTAAAACATAGTGCATGAATACGAATTAGCCATTTGACTCATTGACATAAACTCTCGACTACGGAGACAAAGACGTTCTCGACGAAAAGTATTCCAGTGACAAGTGAAAAGGCTATATTTCCATCTTCGCTTGATTAGTAAACAAGGTTAGTAGTGACAGAAAGACAATTACAATCAATTATCAACATGTATTGTCAAAGACTCGTAAGCAATTACGATTTTAATGATTTAATTAGTGTTTTGGAACAGAGATACACCAAATCTCATCAAATTTTTCTCTGTGTTTCCGTAGCACACGAGATTTTAAATGGTATGGTCCTCCTTTTGCAGCCTGGCTTGGGTCCGTCCATGGCGGAGTTACAAACTAATTCCATGGCTGAAACCAAACCGACTAACTGACCTTGCACTCCTTGGCAACACAAATAAAAAAGTGCAGGAAATGACAATGAGCCTGGAACGCGAAGCGACCCGAGTTGGACTCGGGGTAAGACAAAGATCATGAGGATCGGATATACCACGGCAAGGGAAGCCGTGAAGATTAGCCAACAACAATTTGAGGAGGTAGAAAGATTCACCTAACTACTAACTAGGCAGCACCCTAGCCAACGATGGCGACGCCTTCCACGATCTAACTTGTAGAATAGGAACGGCAGGGACAGTCTTTCGACCAATCTGGGCCAACACACAAATCAGGATAGGAACAAAAATCCGGCTATTCAATACCATCATTGTTCTAATTGCAATATATGCATGTGAAATGTGGAAGTCATCGGCCCGGATTTCAAAGAGGCTTAACGCAATGGTTGCGTAGAATCCTGCAAGTCTCATGCAAAGATCGCATCACAAATGAAGAGATCTATCAGCAAAGAGGCACTCGACCTCTCAACGACATAGTGCCGGCTGTGTTTTGCAGGCCACATACTTTGGAAACAAATTTCACGGCATCCAAGAAACACTATCTCGTGGACGCCACGGGGAAGGCGAAAACAAAACCGCCCAAGAATTGCATTACAAAGCACCTTCATAGAAGATCTGATAGCGCTGGGCATATCATTAAATGACGCTGAAATCATTGTGATAGATCGACCTAGATGAAGAGCATTCGCTGCCTTATGCGCTGAACGGCGCAGGAGGAGCTAAGACTAAGAAGATACACCAAACTATCCCTGATATATTTCACAGAACATTTATTTCAGATATGTACAGAGAGTGTAAAGAAATGGCTCAAGTCTAGAATCTAGCATGTGCCTTCCGCCTTGACAACTGATTTGTGGATTAGTCAACCATATAATCTTACATAATCTTAACAGCACAACATATTACAGATAACTGGGAGATTGAATTGTATGTCAAGATGCGACAAGCATACTGTGATTAACGTTGACCGATGCGATTGATCAATTTAATATATACGACACCCGCACAAACGGAAATCAGAAATAGAATTTACTGAGGTGGTATCTAGGATGAACGTGTGTCTTAATTAACCAATTACAGACAATTTTCCACATGGCGTCATAGACCCTGGATATAAATTTCTACAGTATCGATTGATGTAACAAACAATCAATACTTGCTCTGACAAAGGGATCACATGAGATGAGCCAAGTGTGAAGATGAAGAATCCATAAGTTGTTTTGAAAGAGGGTTCACAAGTGTTGCAACATAATATCCTCTTGAGATGTAGAGACTAGGGCTGATCAATCAAAACTCTTGGTCGTATAAGCAACAATTGATTAGGCCACAGTGGAACGATGAAAATTATTTGAGCAGAAACATTTCAAACTGGCGTATGTAAATAAGAGTTTGCACTGAAGGCTGAAGGTGTCTGCTGTAGTTGCCACCTTATTGAGACAAGAAATAATTAGAAAGGAAGCCTGCTGCTGATCCTAGTTGCAAACAGGTCTGACAGAGGTCTAACCTAAAGTGTATAAAGGTACTCTGTTATAACGTGATAAAGACTCTGTTCCGTGAAGATGATTCAGCCATTCCTTTTAAGGCTTTCTGCTATTATTTATTTTTCTTTCCCTGAATCTGTCGGGCCCAGGTGATGATGTTCGCTATTATCACTCAGCTGTGGAGGTTCCAGAGCTCCATGCAAAGAGGAGGAGCACGTGTACCCTCCTAACATAGGAAATTCACAACGACGGGCATGTTGTCTGAATAAACCATGACACATTGACCCATTACACTCTCGTGATACATCTATCTAATGATAGAGATATAGATTAAATTTCTAGATTGATGAGGAGGAGGCGAGATTCGGCTGGAGACCAAAGTCCCTGGAGAAATTCGCCCAATGGCTCTAAAAGAGCGCCGCATTTGACACGTTGGCGAACGTAAAAGGGTAGGGTTCAGGTACTTGACTAGGGACCCCTGTCATTGTATCTGTCCTCATTTATCCACCAGTGTATATGATGATGAAACAATAGTTCTAGATTTGGTTGGCTTCCGTTATTCTCGAGAGACGATGGAAATGCGCCCACGAAAAGTGTCCTAGTTTGTAGTTGTGCAGCGTCTTCTGTGACTATAAAGTCCCACACGGGAGTGGTAATCCTTGCTACAGTTGCTACACTTGAATTATGAGTCAGGTCTTGGTTGGAACTGCATCATCTTCCTCTGAGATCTTTTCTCATCAGCGAGCTGTCGTAACTTTTTCTCGCTGGCTTTCCGACCTGTGTACAGAGCATGTCGCCAGCTAGACTTGTCGAGGGCAAGCTCTTCCCAGGTGTTGACCTCGATTCCAAGAGCTTTCATATCCTGCTTGCGGACATCCTTGAAGCGAAGATGTGGCCGTCCTATTGATCTTCTGCCTGAAGCAAGCTTAGAGTAGAAAATGTCTTTGGGGATCCGTCCATCATCCATTCGACGCACATGGCCCAGCCATTTGATGCGACGTTGGCGGAGGAGTGTGACTATGCTGGGAATTTTGGCCTGTTGAAGCACCTCGTTGTTTGCCACACAATCGCTCCGGGTGATCCAGAGCATGGGACGGATACAACTCATGTGAAAGGCATTCAGTCGTTTCTCCTGAGAGGCGTACAGGGTCAAAGTTTCGCTGGCGTACAGGAGAGTGCTAAGTACGCAGGCAAGGTACACAGAGATCTTAGTGTTTAATGTCAGCTTGCTGTTGTTCAACACTCTCTGCGACAATCTAGAGAGAGTTGTTGACACCTTTCCAATCCGCTTGTTGAGCTCGGCATCGAGTGAGAGGTTGTTGGTGTTGTTAGTTTTAGATTCAATATGGTCGATAGAGAATTTCCATGTGGTTTTCAACTTTTGAGAAGGAGAAACTATAGAGATGGCAATTGTAGTCATCCCAGGGGAACAATTTCAGCAGTGGCAGTCATTATTCTTAGTAAGAATAATTAAAGGCAAGCAATTAGGGTTTCTTTGCTTGTAGAACCGCTAAGATTGCCTGAATCCAACGAATCCCAGGGCTAAATTCGGGTTCGCTAGAATGTTCACCACATATAAACAATGTAATAGGATAGACGTTCTGTCTCATTGATGCTGGGAATTAAAATCCTCCTGGTTAATGCAAACCCGGTTTCTGGATGTGCAAATTTGGCAAAAATCAATAGCGATTAATCATTCTGATGGAAGAAGATAATACTGTACTGAAGAAGTGGTCTTGATCTGGACACGTTATTCTAGAAGATAAAAGATTTAAAAGAGCTACATTGATTACAATGCAAAACTTTCCGCCTTTTGAGTCAGCAGAAAGATTCAGTTATATAATGCGGGGGGGAGGCGGGCTATGTGTTAATCGTTCACGGCACTCTTGGTTGCCCTTTACCACAAAAAGTCTGCACCTCCTTCCTCAATTTTACTAGATTGGACTGATGAAAAAAAAACCATTGGATCACTGATAGAAGGGGTTGATCCCCAAACCAGAATAGGTAACCTTCGTTTTCATTTCAAAGAACCCAGTAATCTAGTGATAAACCAGAGCTCTGTAGATAAGCATACACTAACACCTATGGGGATATTTGGGTAGAAGTACGCGGACCAGGAGGCGACTGGATTCTATGTATATTCTTCCCATCCTTCACTAATATATAAATGTTGGTTAGAGAGCTTCTATGGGTGTAATTCCTGTGCAGTCTAAACCTGCCTGACAAGGAGGTCTAGTCTGAGGTCAATTGTCTGACTGAATCTGCATCTGTTTGGAAAACGTGGTAGACTGTCCACTAGTGTGATTTGCGTTTCCACGTATCATGATCGATTGCATCAGTGATATTGATGATACGGCAAGTCTTGGTGAGTCACTGCAGGGACAAATCCCAGGAAGAGAATCTTGTTATCGAATCAAGCATCCCTTACAGGGATTTTACTATGGTTAGGCAAGACCTTGAATAGTTCAAACAATGTCACGTCGGAGATACAGAAATTCCAATGATAATGCCAGAGCAAGAGAAAGAGCATAGCCGATTATCTTGACCACAGATTCTAGCACATGTTTGTAAGGAGACTTGATTCAAAGAGGGTTCTATAAATATTCTAAATTACGTTCGTGAGATGTAAATTTTGGAAGTTTGGCTAAACCAGAGTTTATCTGGGAAAGTTTAGCAGGTCACATTAGGGAAACTAGCAGCAGAATCAGAGGGTTTCAGTGTCTAAGAAGGAAACAAACCAGCCTCAATACCGCTTAGTGACATCTTTTGAAAAATATCCCCAGTTATGGAGAAATGAGGATGAAGCAGGAATACTGGTAAATGTTTCACAAGAGACACTTTCTAAAATATAAGGGTCTTCTTCCAGTGTGTAAGATGGGACGGGCACAGTTCATGTGATAACAATTAGTAGGCTATATTTATAGCCTCGTCAAAGAACGAGACTTTAACTTGTCTTCATCCAGCTGAGAGGAATTCTAGATCGTGGTATCTTGTGTCAGTGGCTCTG
Organism: Potamilus streckersoni; assembly: GCA_016746295.1. Lineage (NCBI taxonomy): Eukaryota > Metazoa > Mollusca > Bivalvia > Unionida > Unionidae > Potamilus > Potamilus streckersoni. Next base: position 392,296 of record JAEAOA010000749.1, read on the forward strand.
CCTCTTCCTTAATATTTTAGAGTCAGCGCATTGCATAGTCATCAGAGAAGACATCGTCACACACTGTGCTACTACTCAGAATTTTGAGAGGTTAGTATAGTAATGGAGAGACTTGATCATCCGGCTGCTCTTGATGGTGCAAAACAACTAAACTTCCGATATAATAGGACCCGGTCATGGCAAGACACGAGCCACATCATCACTTCAAATGTTTGGAAAAAGTCCATTGGCCGTATATGAGGCACATATGACTAATGTTTTGAAGTGGAGGGTCTCACATACCATACCGATTAGTTGGGCTAATAGGAATGGGTTGGATATCGATCAATATCCATTTCCATGTCCAAACTAGGCAGGCAAGATCCCAATCATACACAAGATGGAACGGTTGGAGTGAAGCACATAGTCCATAAAATATCTCCATGACATGAAGCCAATGAGTTATAATCGGAGAATATCCTCAACTGATTGATCGCTCAAAAAGATGTAGCTACAATTATTTCTTATTGAGTTGCTCTACATGTCACTCTAAAATTGTTGTTAGTGGTTCAGCCCCTTCCGTGTGAGTGAGGAGAACAAGTTTCCCCAGACATGTTATGTTCGGTGCAATACCTCCCAAACGAGAGAAAATAGTACTCTTGTGCGGGGTTGCACTTTCTTTTCAAAATAAAGGAAGTCGTTTTGTGGTGCTCCACCTACCTAACGAGAAGGGGCAACTGGCTACTCAGAGCACAAGGTACATTGTGTACAATCTTCCCCTCAGAAAGGAACAATAAAGAGTATTTGAAGTCACTTTAGGGTAAGCTATCCATTCCTCGAAAGCTCAGTCCCTCCCCTAGAATGATCCTCAAATATCGTGGATGAATATGCACCAAAAATTTCTAGGATCCTGTAGTTCTATTCCGAATTGAAGCACGAGTCTTTTAACAGCATAAATGTACAATTGAACACATGAGGCAGTCTGGACGATTATTCCACTGGCTCGTTTTGAGGCCACACTTGACAAAAGACTATCATGACATTGTTCTTGCTCAGAAATGAGTATTCTATCTGAAGAACAACAAAAATAACAATATTTTATGCTTTGTCGATATGAAAGTCACCTATTAGTACACACGATATGTTACATACAGCACAGAGTATTTAAGAGAAATTATACTTTTCCAGACCAAATTGAAAACTCGAAAGATAATAATAATAATAATAATAATAATAATAATAATAATAATAATAATAATAATAATAATAATAATAATAATAATCCATTATTTCCATGTGTCGTGTACTATGTGAATACCTGTGAATTTGCACCTCATCTGTATGAAGTCTGCAATGCACATCCACGTGTATGCACAATAGGAAGCAAGTTCCTGTCTTCCAACTCTCTCTCTCTCTCTCTCTCTCTCTCTCTCTCTCTCTCTCTCTCTCTCTCTCTCTCTCTCTCTCTCTCTCTCTCTCTCTCTCTCTCTTTTCTCTCTCTATTTCTCTCGCTCTCTTTCTCTCTTTTTTTCTTAATAAGTAACACCCGTGTGTAAACGTTATTGTAATCTAGGGCAATGTACTGAAATACAATAAAAATGTTCCTCGTCAAGCCTGAATAATATTTTATGATATAATAGAGCAAACACGATGTTTGAGCATTTATTTAATAATGTAATTAAGAAGTTTTATTATCTTTGGCTGGATTTATGTTGTGTTATGGTTAACACATAAGACGTACCTGTGTACCAATTGTATTTGAAAAATAAGAGACATGTACGCTAACCCCTAAAAGATGGGATGCCCAGAAGACCATGCCAGAACGATTTTAGCATCTTCATGAACTAATTACATCACAACAGAAGACGAGATGGATCAATGCAATACGTAATACTAGAAGAAATATAAGGAGATCCAAATATGGTTTAACTCACAGCAATTTGTATCTGGTCACAATTCATACGACAGCACCATTAACATGGCGACCATGAAAAAGATTGTTTCTGCGCAAGTGTTGGATGTACGAGTGCACCAATATCTAATTTACAACATTCATTGGGTGGATGTATTCACATTGAACAGACGAGATTTTTAATCATGACAAAGTAATAAGATACATGATGGCAATGGGTGTTTAGTTATTGCTATCAAAATAGAAATAAATACTTTTGCTGATCAGTACCTTATTATAAAAAACCTGAGACACATCAAGACCTCCTGTGCGGCACAAATTCACTTCCAGAAATGTATACGGTAAAAAACGCCGTGTCATAATTTGTACAAATATTATCTCAACGTACAAATACAACCATGGACAAACGTTAGCTATATCAACATTTGTTTTACAAATGACGATTAGCTTAAATTACAACCTGCGATTGTGCATGCAATTTACTAAACAATATGGATATTTTAAAGTCATCTGACCTACCAAGAGTCAAAGTTTGATACACTGGGTTAAACAACTGTATACTGAATATGACAAACAAACTTCAGCTACTAATGATTATAAATAATAACTTACCAAAATATTTTACCGAGGTGGTATGCAGAAGCAGATGGCAACGTATGGGTGAAAAGCTCTCTTTACTCCTCAACTAGTCGAATTATAAATATAGAAACAATGAAAACTGAGATAATGTAAAACCAGCCAATTGACGCATTACAAGTCAAAATAAATTTATATTTGCATGGTCGCTGCGATAGCAAAACGCTATTCACACTACAACCAGTGAATACATTAGGGATGAATCCCAAAGTATTCCGAATGATGTAAACTCATATAAACGTAATATATATATATATATATATATATATATATATATATATATATATATATATATATATATATATATATATATATATATATATATATATATATATATATATATATATATATATACATATATACATATATATATATATATATATATATATATATATATATATATATATATATGTATATATGTATATATATATATAATTATGATTATAAATATATACTAGACAGAACAGACTGTGCTATCCCTGGATTCTGTAGTAAAATCTTGATAATATTGGGCAGAAAAAATAGTTTAATACAAACAATACTATCATAGAGGTTAGAGAAATTAAATTCGTACTCTATTGAGTTTCGAACCAAGGTCCGCGAGTAAATGGCACCCATAGCCTTGCCTGCACGCACCAGCCCATATACTAGTATATATGTGAGAATTATTTACTAGGTCGTCATGCGAGTGTGTCTGCTACGCACGAGCTTATATAACACCGATTCAGTGCCATCCTTTTTTTGGTGATGTGTGCTTAGTCGTGACGGTATATGGGCTGGTGCGTGCAGACAAGGTGCTATTTACTCGCGGACCTGGGTTCGAAACTCGGTAGAGTATTAATTTATTTTCTCTAACCTGTATGATAGTATTGTTTGTATTAACCTATATATATCTATATATATATATATATATATATATATATATATATATATATATTAAATTTTTGGTCTGAAGTGTTTGGATTTTTTTTGCTCTAAATTTTAAATGTATAAAGGAAAGTTGATCGAACTTTTATAATATCTATGGCACATGTGAGACTTTTGAAACTAGCTTTTATTGTAAAAATATATAATGAAGATATCCATCAGTTCAAATGGTATCTTGTTGTTGCAATTTAGAGTTTTTCCATGCGTGGCCTTCATTCATTTGCTTTTCAAATGTCGGTTAGTAGTGTTGACTAGCATGTTATATTGCAAGTTGGTTGTTAGCAAGATACAATAGATTGCGAGGACAGAGGGTACTGCGATATCTAAATTAAAATAGTGATCCGGTTAAGACATTGTGATCTTTGTACTTTAGAGATGCTGTTATAACTAGGTGAGACAAATGCAAAAGACCAGTGAAACGTTTCAATTCCTAGCAGCTATTATAGCATTATTGGCACATTTTAATTGCGTTATTATGCGAAACGAACATGCAGCGGTGGTGCTACTCAAACGTGAAACTGGCATGGTTAACATTGATTCGTCAACAGGCTCTTGAACGTGTTGGATTGCATGGTAACACCTAAACGTAGTTTTTATTTTCACTCTGAATGACGTTCACCACTAGTGGCTGTTGCTAATTATTTATCTAAGGATATTGAACAACCGTTCTTTCGTTTTGATCATGCCACCACTAGCTCAGTGAGAAACTAGTTCAAGAATCACCCATCCTAACAAATGATTTACTTATGTTACTTTCTGGTGTGAATAATTTTGATACAACTAAACCTCATATTTTAAAGTTCAGAGAGTCCTGGACATACTTGTTTGTCATAAGCGGAAGTAAAGGTATGTTAGGTCAAATGTGAACTTGGATAAATAGCATGTGGTATCGTTATCATAATGATGTGCCAATTATATCATGTGTTCGGTTCGATTACATATTGTTACATAGTTGCATTACCAAGATCATAAGTTACCGGAGATGAATACAGTAAGAAGGCTCCATCAATAATGCCGGACGTGTGGTTAGTTTTGAGATTAGAATTTGTCATTATGCATATGTACTGCATTCAGAATGTGGTGAAAATGTGGTAAAAATGTGGTGATGAAGTTGTGCAATTTACAGACCGGGTGCTGGACCAACTGGTAATGGATGATAACATCTACATCAATGTTGCTCCATTTCTCAAGGAATATCGTTAATAAACATTCGTCTGAATTGCCATATAGCTTTGTTAAGGGTCTTGTAGAAATTCAGATTTGTCATCACCTTGATATACTCGAACCAACTCGAGACCAGCTTGGAGTCATCGTCCAAGTTAATGCCGAAACATTCATAGCAGCAATAGATGATACACCACTCTGCGATGGTTTATACTGTGGCGAAGTGAGCTTCGCATCCTAGTTTCATTTACCAAAGAATATTTAAATCAATAACGGTTTAAATAAGAACAGTTTCGATTGTTATTCAAAAAAGGACGCAGTTGTTTGGGTAACAGTTATTGGCCAAAGACGATTGCGAAATGTATTTAATAGGTGCTAGCTTGGTGTGATTTTGAATGAGACAGGTGCGAAACATTTAGATTGCTCGCATACCATAGATTTAAGAAATTCAGAGGCAGAGGAGTTTTCAATACTGCTTTACAATTGTGCCAGTAATAAGGAATGATGGGTTACAAATGCTTGTGCGTATTTCTATTGCTCGTAATGATGAGACCGGACAAGGTCTGCCTGTCGTGCAATTAAGATAGGCGATTGCATTATTATTAGAAGAAATATGACGGACCCTCAGTCATACCGACGTGCAAAAATAATGGAAACGAAATAACAGCAAAGAAATGAAATCACCAAAATACCGCGTGAATCGCTAAATGCAAAAACGCTTGTTTAGTCGTATCTGCGTTTTCAGTCTTGCTGCAGAAGACATTGTTGGCCTTGGTTTGACAGGAATCACGCCCACACTAACCATAGCAGGTAAGCTAATGTGTATTATTGTCAGAGCGATATCTATGGTAACTGTTTTTTGATGGTGATAGCAAATGAATTGTGATGAGACTACAATCTCAATTACGCGAGTATTCCGAATATTGCGACAGTGCTGACAGACAGTTACGAGCACCAAAAACAGCTCGAACTACGAAAGAAAAAAGTTAAAGTCAAATAAAATATATTTCGTGCAGAGGAATGGCTATCGATCGAAAACGCTTTTGCTCGCCGTCTTGTATTGATCGCTACCACAGGAGTGCCTGATTAAGTTTGACACATTCTGCCATTGCAAATAGATTTGTGCGAATACCGTCGTTTTATCCTATCGTTCCCTTGGGGACACTGAAAGACTTCTCTTGCATCTGTCCCCACAAGACTGGATGACTCACGTCACGTCGGTAGATGTAATTGCACGCACACGGAGAGAATCAACGTGCAACGGTAACACATGTGCTAATTATATCAAGAGATAGTCACACCAGGTGAAATCAAAGCGAAACGTAGGAAAACGTTCTGTTTTTATACTACAAGTTTTTACGTTTTATATGTTGGGTTATGCATAAGCGATTTATTTACTATAATAATTGATTCCTTGCAGTCAAGATATACCGTGTGACTAAGAACAAATAGGAACACAAATTAAATTGAATTTAGGTGGGATTTTGAATGTGTGTCAATATATATTTCAAGTTCTCTTGCTTGTAAGTAATAAATCTGATCATTGTAGATTGAATTTTATAGGATTTTCATGCAAATAGATGCATGAGCAATTACTGCAAGACAATTGTCAGCTAGTGAGGATTTTATGATAATTAGTGTTTCCACAAAAATTACAACAGTGAACGTTGTGCAGTTTTGAGCGTGTGTGTGTGTGTGTGTGTGTGCTTATGTGTGTGTGTTTTCGACTTTAATGCAGATTGAAGGATTTTAGTCACATTATTATGATGTCTGCAGTGGAGTTCATGGTGATGTTTTGGACGGTGTTATCATGCCGCATATATGTGGTATAATGTTCCAACCAATCATATTATCCTGACAACAAGACGACCACATTATAGATAATCGATGCGCAGAATCAAAGGTTAGGAAAGATAATTTTGATTACGACTGATTATTGCAAATTTTCAATCAAGTTTAACTAGGTCAGATGATCTGATTCTGTAACTGTATGTTCGAATACGTTGATTGTAATGCAGCTAAATAGTTTATATTACATCTTTAAATCTCTATTAACAAACAGGAGACACAAAAAAACATATTACTGATGATCTCAGCTTCAGTCTGGGAACGTTTTAACTTGGGTACGTTTTGACTGGAAAACGATTTAAGCACACGTAGCTTTCATGAGCCTAATATTGAAAACATAAGTGATACCTGCAGGAAAGAGTCATCTGGAGTGACAAAATTACATCAGATTACCACATAAACCGTTTCTACAGGCACGTAGGGCCTGTCTATCATACTGTAAAAGATACAAAGTTAATAACTTCCATACACTTCATTTCACACCTGAGACTCAATCTCTAGTCATACAACAAATAAGTTTGTTGTGGTGCATAGCCTTACAACCTAAGTAATGGTGTTCTCTACCGTGTTCCCACGCTGACTAACAGCAGATTCACCGGCAACATTTCCAGGAATACCTCACACACAGGGCATTCCATATCAACACTCCTCCATAATTTTAAATCTCACTAATTATACTTACTTTGCTGTTTGTATTCTAATGGAATCAGACTCTGACAGTAGCAAATGTACTCGTTTTCATGTACCACTCAGCTGGTTGGAATGAGATGGAAACTGGGAACCCAAAAATGGGTTGAAGAATGTTTATTTAAAACATTAAATTTTAACATTGAAGAAAGTGTTTAGATAGATTCATTTCCTTCAAGACCTTTATCATTCTTTTGACCAGTTTTGGCATTCACAGCTTCCGTCATATTCCAACCAACTGACATGTATCTCAGCGCAACGTGAAAACATGTCCATCTATTTGTGAAAGAATTTGAATTTATTCAAAAGCGACATCTGAGTAAGTAGTCAGCTTAGATCAATATGACTTTCATTTGGGTAAAGTTCTAATATGCCAAGTGAGCAAGATATTCTTAAAAACGTGGACGCTAGTTTCTATGTCATTCAACATCGGAGAACGCAAAATAACGTCGTTACTTTGGCAGTAAGAAGTAGAACCAAAGAAAATACCATGTGATACGTATTGCATGGTAGGGTTACCGCCTGCATCTATGTCGAATCAGATCCCAATTATTAGTTCCGGTTCAGTACCAATGAATGTAGTTACAATCTATTTTTGGAGCATTTTTTTATCTCCGGTTTGTAATGATACAAGAGTTAGATTCAGGCACTCTTTGCATATATTTGAAGATAATTGTTTATTTTTTAGAATACTAGCTGATGTGATTGTCTCTGTGTGTGTCTCGGCGACATTGCACAGTGAGTAATAACGCCAGGTGATGATCCAGAGGTGAAATATGTGTTCTAGTGCACATTTTTCTGCTCACAGTACAGGCTCTCAGACAAATATCGTTGAACCTATGATGAGAACTTCACCGTGAAGTCATCGTGAACATAGTTTAGAATAGCATCAGATCTGTATTGATAGCTACAGTTTCCGGTACTGTAAAACAAATGTTGTGAATATATAATAACATTAATTTTGGCACATGGCCATAATGTCTTTCTTAATCAAATATTCGTGGTTCCAGCGAGTGTTGTAGAGACAGCGTTAACGATGTATAAATCTCCATGGATGCAAATACGATTCATTCATCATAAGGATCAACTTTCTCAGTTATTAGTATTTGGAATGTGGATGATCGTATTGAATGATCAAGCACAGTTTATCTGGCGGTGTCTCGAGTCAGAAGAATATCCCAGCTGCAGAGTATTATCATAGAACAAATAATAATCAAACTACCGGCAATGGCGATGATTTAGCAAAACAAATATTCTAGTTAACAACATAAGTAAGCGCCGTTTTGATCTTGATGCTGCATTTATTATGCCAATGAAACAACGACTTAATAACCAATGTGCTAACTGCAAAACAGTATGGTTTTGGCAGTATTCTTGTAATGACCCATGACAGTTTATCGTGAATATAATTAATAGAATCCTCTGCTATACACGTGATATTGTGATGCTGACCTGTCTTCAGTGCAATCGACGTCGATGAGCCATGTCACCAAAAAGAAGGTGATAGTAATTTTGTATCATCAGGAATCACTTGTGACTTTTCACGTACACGTATGTTCATTGTCCAAGTTGAGGAGCAGTTGAATCCAGTTTGAAAATTGCAAGTCTACCACTGCTTTTCCACTAACCATTGCTACCAAATTTGCTATATTTGGACATCTATGCATTGGTGTACCCTTTAGGTGCAGTTATAGAAAATGAGTTTTGACTTGAAATGTTGCATGTATGATAATTTGAGAGCGGCCACTAGTTCATCGTGATTTTCATTCTCCTGGAGGACGGACGTGCACCATTCTGCTGCCGCTATGAACACGGGATTTATTAAAGGATTTCATCAAAATTGTGATTCCAAGACTACAAACAGCAATCAACTCTATAAGTATGCTGCTGCGACTGCAGGGGTCACTCACAGAACAAAGGAACAAAAGAAACTGACAACGGACTGGACAGATTACAGCACACACACATTGCATAAAGTAAAGAATTTATTTTATATATCGATTTCACTATTCACAATAATTCAATTTTATACTAAACTTAATTCTAATTAAACGAAGTTAACCATACCATAGTATAAAAGTCGTTTAATCAATAAATTATTATCTTGTTTTAAACGACAATATAGGTTAACATATATGAACGGAAATTAATATAAATTTATTTACATTTAAACCCAATACAGTTTATTAACAAACATACTCCGCCATAGTAATACCGAACAATCAAACCGTTTCAAACCTAGTAATCGAATAAATTCAGTACAATTGAGAAAAGTAAAATGAATGAAATGGACCCAGTCAAACAACCAATCAATTTTGTCCTTACGCAAGCTCCAACCCCAGCCAATCTATCCAAAACTTTCAATCCCGGTATAAACCAAACTATTAATTAACACTCAAGGCCCCACTGACCCAACATTAATAATTAACCAGCTATCCATACCTAGAAAAGGAAACACACTACTAATTCACAATTTACCCAACAAGCAATATTAAAATGATGTACAATGACAAACACCACTATCATATAAAAAAATTTGAAAATAATTTAATATTATTCATTTGATTTTAAAAATCTTTGTTTACTAATTATTTCAATTCACTTCAATCCCTTTCAAACAGTAAATTAATCTATTCCCGAAATATTATATTAAATACTTATTTTATGTATCCCTTCCAATAATTGTAACATGCGCCACAGTTCAAACATGTGGGATTGTAACAATATCCAGACTCACTGCAGAAGTGGGTCAAAACAGCAAACCAATTGCACACACCCATCAATGAGTCATTATATAACTGATTCTAAACCGCTACTTGAATATATAGATATCGAAGTTTGCGGTAAGGACTTTCTAGTTTCCCACGCTGAAGTACTTGTCGTATATCATCGCTAAGGACGTACTAAAACAAACTTATAGAGGCGGTATTGGATGGATATAGGATTAGGGGATATTTACGGTCAAGTCAGAACGAAAATTTGACTATATTTTAAATTACAATAACTTGCCAAAATCAATAACACACTGACGGACATTACTAGACTGAAAAGCACCATGAAAAAGGAGGATTAACAGAAATGAAGAACACAAGCAGCGTTAACGGAAACAGAAAATAAACAAGAAGCCAATACAAGAAGGAAATATACTGATACAAAGAGTAAGCAAAAACAAAGAAACTTTGAATGGATTAGATAAGGAAATATAGTTTTGAGAAAGAAAAAAAGGAACATAGGAAAGATGTTAATAACTACTGAACTTTACCAAGAGAAGAAACAGCAGAGGCCAGATCCAAACACACTCTAAAATTTGCCAGTCAGAAAAGACATAACTAACTAAATTGGTCAAACAATACAGATCTAAATAGCTATCCAGCCAAATTTCCAAATCAAACATCAAATGAAATGGTAGTCTAGAAAACCCTACCTCCTAACACACAAGACAAACATCAGATGAAATGGTAGTTCAGAAAACCCTACCTGCTAACACACAACCCAACCCATACAAAAGCCACCTAGCTGGAAGCTAGGGCAGATGCACTAGAAATAACCGAGAGATATCTCAACCTCGACAAGCCATTGTTCAGCAAAGAATTCCCACCATGACTCCAGTATAAAGGTTCTTGTTTCGAATCAAAAGTAAGACACACTCCACCTGCTGTCCCATAACCCCCTTCAGGACAAGGATAAGCTCAAAGGCAAGGGGCAGTCCAGGCGGCTCCTCCTTTTTTCCCACGAAATACAACTAAAGTCTTCAGTTTGGCCCTTGAAGACCAATGCAATCGTGATCCTTTTGGACGGAAGCTCAAAGCATACAGCCGAACTAAGCTGTGCTAAAGTTGTAACGGATGGCCCTCATCCAGCTGATTGGAAAAATTTAGCCCCATTTAAGAACGCTAAGTACACAAAATTCCAATATAACATTGTATTCTAAATTCACAACTCTCCAATATTCGGTCAATTGCCCAGGTGGCTCACACAACGTTGGTGTAGGGACGTCCATACGTACAACTGGACACAATTCGATCGATGTCTGCCCGGCTAAGATAAAGCAGGGTGGACATATGCTTTGGTGGCTGGTGGGGCAGGGGATGCAGCCCCTATTGGAGATCTTGTGGTTGGTCTGCCGTTTGGGAGCGATGTAGGTACGTCTTAACCGGATAACGAGGCAAGCAGCAGAAAAGCCAAGTTTTGGGGTAACAAGCAGTCACATAATCCGATTGGGAGCAATATGCAACTGTAATCCGAAACAACAAGAACAACGAGTTCATTGTAAAGGAAGTAACAAATTGTTATAACTTTATACAGAGTATCAATAATAAAATGAATACCCTAAAGAATTTCCACATTTATGTATCAAAATCATCAACAGTGCGAGAATGAGTTGATTAATCCTGGAACCCTCACGCTTTTGTGGTTGAATACTTAATTTTGATACATACATGTTTTTGAGGCCCATGGCCTATGTTGCATATACAGATTATTATTATTATTATTATTATTATTATTATTATTATTATTATTATTATTATTATTATTATTATTATTACTATAATAAGAGTTTTAGTATAAAAATCTTCAATCTGATTTCAATGAACTATTTCAGGGAATAATGTCGAACAATTGTACACATTTACTTTAAAAAATATAAGTAGCTGTGACATAGTTGTTCACATCTTGTCACGTTACATTAGGCTATTTTATTAGCTTATTTAGACAAATATCTGCTTTAAATTTCTAAGGACTTTCCTTAAGTTTCTACATGTAGTTTCTGTTCATTGAGCCATAAGCGTCTTTTCATAACCGTAAGATATTGCAAAAATAACTAACTGATCGTTTCATTTATATTCGTCATTTTTTTCATGAAAATTGTACAAGATACAAACTATATACTAATGCAGTCTTCAAACTGTTATGACACTAATTGGCGGATATTTATCGTGTAAAGAGGTGCGCGACAGATAGACATCACCACTATAACCCACCTTCTCAACCTAAAATAATAACTAGATTGATATACATTTGTAGTTTTATATGCTACATTTAAAATAGACTTTGCAGCAATTCATAATTTAAAAATATAAATGAAACGCTTTGAAATATCGAACTTATATAACGCTACAGCACTGTTACTAAGATATTGTCTACACCTCGCAATATGGCGGAATGTAGGTCGCTAAGCCATTTACGTCAGCCAGACAAACATAAATTTCCAAATAAAAAACTGGGGTCACATGGATCAGAGGAAACTAGGATCGGTTATGCTCTTGTGATATGTTTCTATTCTTTAAAAAATTACGGACTTTCCAGAGTTGCATTAAATACCACAAACGTTGCATCTGCAGTGACAAATATACTCTCTTCACTTGCAATATTTATTAAGATATTCAGTGTTTTTTCGACTTAACGATACATCCATATTTAAAATGGGAACCATTGTAGATGCAAAAAACAAAATATCTACGTACCTTTTCTTCGCAACAAATCTTGGAATCCTGCTCCACGAAAAAAAAAAACGCCTATACGATGTGCCGAGTGGATTAGGGATGTTTATCGCATCGCTACTGATAATACTCATCTTAGATCTGAGAAAGACGTTAAAATTTTTAATATCTTTGACCATTTAGCAGAAGAGCATATTAGGCGAGCAAAGCAGGAAAGGAAACAAGAAATAAAGTTGCAACTTAAAAAGCTAAACAATTAAGGAAACGAACAGTAAAAGAAACAAAGTCGAAACTTAAAATGGTTGGACAAGTAAGGAATCAAGAGAAAAAGATTTTGAATTTTAAGATATTAGACGATGGATGGAAAGAAGAAAAGAAGCAACTGGAAGATGTCTGAGAAATTGGGTCACTTGAGAAAGTGGGCTTGATAATCCATGTTGTACGAATAAGATTCTTCGTTAAACTTTTACGAATCTGTTTTCGTAAACAATTAGCAAAGTTCTATTCCATGGCCAGAACGAAAAATAGAAAGAAACGGGAGAGGTCTGAATCGCTCAAAGATAAAGCGTCACGCATCACGGTGTAGATACGGCCACATTCATTGGGGACCTTCTGACAATGAGAAGAAGTTACAAAATCTAGGAACGATACAGCATATTTTGAGTTCTGGGGGAACAAACTGATCTTTATTAAAACTCTCAACTGCTTGATTACTCTCTCAGCGATGACAGATTTAACTCGCTTCAAGTGTTCTATCAACGTTGTTAAAAGAGAACATTTTCGTAATAAATATAAAAAAATAGTGCACTTTCACAAATAATGTTATATCAACGACAAAACACTTATTTGATCCAATTACTGGTTGTAAAATAATTCTTCATGTTTATCAAATATACTGAACCAGTTATTAATACTCCAGATGTGCAATCTCAATATTGCAGTATGCTGGTTAGTAATTGCGACATCATTACCACTATACAATTCTTGACAATGATTAAAATACTCAATCCAGCGAGGATCATCATCGAATTCTGATTTTTGCCACACATAATAATTAAGTGTATAATTTGATCTTCAGTGACTGATTTGTTTTTATTAGCTGTTAAAATCGATCCGAATACTTTAATAAATCAATTTTATGATTTCGATTATATCTTTGATAGTTAATTTTGATTTATGAAGCCTTATTTCTGGAAATATACTTAAGCAACTTTTCAGTAATTCTTTATATTTCGACAATAAATCTTTATCCGTAATCATGTTATCGATGTACATTCTTAAGTCCGGTCCTGATACTGTTATTGTGGTTGCTAATAACTCTTCATTAACAATATCAGGCAGCGTCAACACCTTCAAAATATTTCTTATCGCAGTTAATTTCCCACATATAATAATTTAATAAGAACGAATCATCTCAGCGTTGATCGCATCATCATGATTGAATTTATCGACAATTTCTTATTAAGCTCATTTGATTCGCGATGAATTATTATACAACTTTTCAACTTGTTCCTCTGGTAATTTCCCCAAATCGAATTGCAACAGATGATTCAAGAATGATTTCTTTGCCTTGTATGGTTCTAATTTTTCCTCGGGATCGTGTTTGTAGTATTTTTCGGTGTCATGGATTTTAGATTGTTTTATTAGATCACCAATACTTGTTTTCAAAAATTCGTCAACAACAGGATTATTCATAACATCTTTAATGGATAGTTTAATGATGTTGCTTTTATGCTTCAATGTCTCATAATCATCTACACTAGTCTCAATAATTTCATAGCCGGTATTCTTCATCATCGTTTTTAATCTCGGTGTGAAATACATTTTTAAAAAAAAAATTCTCATCGATGATATCGCTGAGATAGGCGAGTCCATACGCGGTTGATATTTCACCAGCATGAGGACATCTTGATAATTTTGTTACGTTTCTAGTAATCGTTTGCAATCAATAATGACTTTCTCTACGTCCTTGCTAGTAACAGGTAATTGATAATCGTCTTGTTTTCTTTTTGCGGAATAATGAGCCTCGTTTACAAAGCTGAATCGCTTGTTTATTTACTTCAACGGATTCTAATTCCTCTGAGAACACATACATGATTTGGAATCGTTCATATTTATGAATATGATTTGTTATAATGACATCAACATCATCGAATGCAATATTGATATTGCTGAAATCAACATTCTTTTGTGCAGATCAGCATCATCATGATAGTATCTAACCCGTTATTCTAGATCATGGAATTGTTTCGCTATTTTCTCCACGGAATAATCTGTCCTGTGTTTCTTGTGCGTGAAAACCACAATTGTATTACCAGGGATGTTTTTAAGGCTTAGTTACTCTAGTAAATTAAAAAAAAAAAAAACTTTTGTGTGATGATTCAAGGATGAGTTTCTTTCCATGGTCGGGTTTATGATCTTTGATAATCACTTTCATATAAGATCTTGTCACTGAGCAATATAAGATCATCTTCATCAGCATCAGAGTCTAAGATGATTAATCATTTACATGCTGCTAATAATCCAGTGAATTTGTCCCTGCCTATTTTTATATGCTTTACTGATGCACATTGCTGTCATCGTATCCCGTGCTATTCATCAACGATCAGTACACCAGGAACACATTTTATTAACTGCTGTGATTCGCACTGAATAACAACACGTTGTCGGTCATCAGATTTGAGCATAATATTTTCCGCGATCTCCGTGAAGTGTTCTATTCCACGATCTGATTTTATTTCTTCAGTAAATGTTTATTTTTATAACAGCAATGGATTGATTTAGTTCCAATAAATTCCATGCCGCTTCTGATTTGCCAACTCCACATGCTGATCCAATATTGTACTCTTCGTCGGGGATAATTCTACAACCTGGGCCACCTTCACGACTTGATAATGCAATATGCAAATAATCTGGATTTGGTTCTCTGAAATATCCTGGAAAATGTGATTTACGTCTCATCTCAATGAGATGTCTCAAATATTTCATATCAAAGATCTTTCCTGATTCGTTAATTATTTGCTGTATCACCTGATTATTGGATTTTCCATCAATTACTCGTTGTACTTGTTCAACAACCATCAATCTGTAGCGTAATCTGTTTTCCAGTGCTTCTAGGTCAAATAATCGAATAATTGTCATGGTTAATATATACAAGACAATTACATTTGACATCGATGAATTCAAGGACATAATTAAATCCATGGTGTCGATCACAATATTGCAGTAATGACCTGGTTTTCTTGATACTGTAAATCTATGTCAAGCCATGTCAACAGCAACTTTTATATGTAGCAATTTAGGGATCTGGGCGATCACCAACATCTTTATAGCCCAAAAACTAAAACTGGTGACTTTATATACTGAATATATAGACACACTTATCAAATGGTTGGAAAAACCAATTAGAAGATATTTAAGACTAATGTGCAACCATTTCCAGCATTTGACTAAAAATTAGCAGGTTGATGGTAGACAATGTCAGTCACTAACCTAAGACACAGTGAGGTAATCAATACTTTTTGACTAGAATGTGCAGGATTTTTAGATTTTCAGAAAGAATTCCTTTGAAGAGAATTAAACAAAAACCATTGTAAACTTTGATAAAGAATTTTTTCATAGCAAGTTTGTCCTTTTGTTCAATCTTAAGTTTTTATATGTGGAATGTTTTAGTATGCTATGCATGAATTTGGCATCCAGCAGTTTAAGAACTGTACTTATTGCCATGGCAGTAAAAGAGGTTTAATAAAGTTTTTATCAGACTTTGAAAAAGAAAATATTTGATCATATTGTTTAAATGCCATAAGATATTGGTACAAGGGTGTTCATTTAATGTTGTATGATGTTAGAGAATCAATAAGAATTATTAGGTTAGTCATTTATAATTAGTTTATGGACATGATTGCCATGGACCATTGAAGTTCTTAAGAGAGGAACTTGGTTCAGGCAAAGACTAATAAATTAATGTTGGCCATTTCCCAGGTTTCAAGTATACATTGCTGTCATCATCAATATTTGAAGTAACAAGATTTAACCATCATTCAATACACTCAAGAATGAAACTGAGGTATGACAGAATTGTAAAAGAAAATCATTTTCAGCCTAGTAAATATCTCAAGTGAATTTTACTGCTGCCACAGACTTGTTTTTGACAATTACACGAGTTTTTCCAAGTTGCAGTTTGATGCAAACTTGTCATTTAAAAATATTAATCATTTTAGAGACCATATTCAAAGTAATAAAGATTATGATTGGACAAGAATATGTTTTATATCAGAGGTCTTAAAGAACTATAGAGGTATATTTAAAAGTTATTTAGAGTATTCTAATTTGTTGCAAGATGCTTTCATGACATATTGTAGTCATAAAAAATTACTTAAATGTAGAAAATCTGTTGACGGAAGGTTGTTGCATAAACTGAATAATGGATGATATTACAACTCTACAGCGGCTGTTATTATTCCCCAGTAGAGTTATATTTCATAGACATGGCAGTCATCCAAGTAGTTGCATGATGGTGGCAAGCCATGTTTGGAATCGGCTCTCTGTAATACTGTTTAAAAGTAGGAAAGGTCTTGAAGGTATTCTATGATCCGAACAGATAATGAGGAAAGATAAACATACCAAAAAATTAAAATAAGAATGTTATTTTAATGATATATTACTTACAAGATTACACAAACAAAACAATCTTAGTCAAGGGGTATAAAATTGTCATGGTTAGTGAAAAGTATGGCATCTATTACTAGCTATCTGTTACATCAAATGATGTCTGTTACTAGCTATCTGTTACATCAAATGGCATCTATAACTAGCTATCTGTTACATCAAATGGCATCAATTACTAGCTGTTACATCAAATGTCTGTTACTAGCTATGTTACATCAAATGATGTCTGTTACTAGCATTGTTACATCAAATGGCATCTATTACTAGCTATCTGTTACATCAAATGGCATCTATTACTAGCTATCTGTTACATCAAATGATGTCTGTTACTAGATATCTGTTACATCAAATGTCATCTATTACTAGCTATCTGTTACATCAAATGGCATCAATTACTAGCTGTTACATCAAATGTCTGTTACTAGCTATGTTACATCAAATGATGTCTGTTACTAGCATTGTTACATCAAATGGCATCTATTACTAGCTATCTGTTACATCAAATGGCATCTATTACTAGCTATCTGTTACATCAAATGATGTCTGTTACTAGATATCTGTTACATCAAATGTCATCTATTACTAGCTATCTGTTACATCAAATGATTACATCTAAGAAAGATGAAAAAGATATCCTGCAAAGAAATAAAAGTGCTGTTCTTTATGTGTGGTACAGTGATAAACAAGATCAGAGTGATGATTTTATAAAGTTTTTTGTATTCTTATTTACAGTTTCATGAACATAAAATACTTATATTAGGAAGACATGATGATCTAGGCATTCAAATCGAAAAGCTTTCATGCTATCAAACTTATCAGTGGTTGACAAAGATGAAGAAATAAAATGGCTTTAAAATGTTTTAATGAACTAATGTATCCATGTGCTTCATTCAACATATATATATATATATATATATATATATATATATATATATATATATATATATATATATATATATATATATATATATCAGTATACATGTATTATGTAGTGTTCTCTCAAAAATTAATATCAAAACAATTATATTTTTGATTTGCAATTACTCTTCTACAAACTTCATATGGCCTAAGCCTGAAAACAAATCAAATCATATCATACACTTGTGAATCTTTAAATGTATAAATGAGTGAAAATCCTACTATTTATGAAACATAATTTTCCCATCCTGAACAATGAATAGTCAATGAGGATGTTGTCATAATAATATAATTTTCTCATTCCAAAGCTCAAATACTTATTTTCATTGAAAATGACCTGCTTATACAAAATCTATAAAAAGTATTGATAAACTGGGCTTGAGTTAATCATTGGAGATTTACACTATTCACAACACCATATTAGCAATATTACCAATACAATTTCCAGTTATTCCTGTCATTTTCCGTAGATATGTAAATTATGCATACTTACCACAATACTATCCAGTTATGTTGGCATCCCCATAAGTATAGTATAATAATGTTTTCATAACATCACTCAGCATAAAGTCCACCATGTGTAGCACAGGGATTTTATTTGTCCAATGCAAACATTAACATAAAAATATTAATGATATGTCTCAAATCTTTTTTTTGATATAAAAACTGTTTTAATAAAGATTTTTTTTAAAAAAATGTATTTGCTTTGTAAATCATATTGGAGAAAAAGTTAGTTTGAAATGTTCAATGTTTTATTCAATTGTGTTAATAAAACTTGGACAAAATGATATTACACTTAAATGGTTTGCCTCCAGTATGAATCCTCATGTGCACTTTTAAATATCCACTCTGACTGAATATTGTATCACAGACTTCACACTTGTAAGGTTTTTCTCCAGTATGAATACTCTGGGGCAGTTTTAACTTTCCACTCAAAATGAAATTATCATATTGATATGTTTTTTTTTTTCCTCATGTGCATTTTTGAATCTCCACTCTGAGTTTTGTAATGCTGGATGTAGTCTCATGTACAGCTTTAAATTAAATCTCCACTCGACCTTCCATCACATACTGAACACTTAAATTGTTTCTCCGGTATGTATTCTGAAGTGCATTTTTAAATTTCTACTTTGAGCAAACATTAGATCACACAATTCACACTTAAATGGTTTTTCTCCAGTATGTATCCTCATATGCACTTTGAGATTCCCACTCTGATTAAACATTTTATTACACACTTCACACTTGAATTGTTTGTCTCCAGTATGAATTCTTGTGTGAAGTTTTAATGCTCCACTGTGACTAAAACTTTTATCACAAAGTTTACATTTATATGGTTTTTCTCCAGTATGTATTCTCATATGAAGTTTTAAATATCCATTTGTACTAAACATTTTATCACACACTTCACACTTGAATGGTTTTTCTCCAGTATGTATCCTCATGTGAACTTTTAAATGTCCACTCTGGTTAAACATCATATTACAAATTACACACTTGAATGTTTTCTCGCCAGTATGAATCTTCATGTGCAGATTTAAGTGTCCACACCCAATGAACATTTTATCACAAATCTCACATTTAAATGGTTTTTCTCCAGTATGCATCCTTGTGTGAAGTTTTAAGTTTCTTTTCTGAGTAAACATTTTATCACATACTTCACACTTATATGGTTTTTCTCCAGTATGCATACTCGTGTGAAGCCTTAAATTTCCACTCTGATTAAACATTTTATGACACACTTTACACATATAGAACTTTTCTCCACTATGAATCATCATGTGACGTTTTAAATTTTTTCTCTCACTAAATTTTGTATCACACACTTCACAAATAAATGGTTTGTCTCCAGTATGTATTCTCATGTGAGATTTTAACTGTCCACTCTGACTAAACATTTTATTACATATTTCACACTTATATGGTTTCTCTCCAGTATGTACCCTCATGTGAAGTTGTAAACTTCCTCTTCGATTAAACATTTTATGACACACTTCACACTTGTATGGTTTTTCTCCAGAATGAATCATCATGTGACGTTTCAAACTTCTATTTGCACTAAATTTTGCATCACACAATTCACATTTAAATGGTTTCTCTGCGGCATGAATCATCATGTCATGTTTAAAACTTCCACTATCGCTTAACTTTTCATCACACACCTCATATTTTTCTCCTGCATGCATCCTCTTATTAAGTTTTAATTTTCCATTCTCAATAAATACTTATCACATACATCACACTTGTTTGGTTTTTCTCGAGTATGCATCATTAGGTCCCATTGGACAGGTTGTTTTGTCAAATATTCATTCGACGATGACCTATCGAAAACAAAATGATAATAATATTACATTAAAGATATAAATATAAATAATTAATTATTTTTGTTGAAAGAATGATTGTAAGATTCTGACTGATTAAAGTTAATTTTTCATGCAAATGGTGGCTCGTATACTTAACCCATACTGCCACCAACCCCTCTATTTTACAGTCATTTTTGACAGAACTATTTTGAACATTTTCTTGAGACAAGGCCGCTAAGAGAATCAGTATGTACATTATTCATCTTTAAAGTTCACTAGTACTATAACAAATAAAAATACCTTTCATCACCCCTCAACCAGGTAGATTTTTTTTTATATTTACGTAAGCCAAGTCTGCTGATCATTTGCAGCCTAAGATACGCATTTCAACTCCTATGATAGTCTGTGAAAGGCAGTCACCAACAAGCCAACCCATTTTCAAGCCAAACTCAAGGTAAATGTAAATTACATTACAGATTTAGATAGTGTGAGTTGGGATAATTTGGCTCATGCCTTCTACTTTAAAAATTATGCAGATTTCAAAATACAAAACTATCCAGTCAGGCCTTACGTGTAGATTTAAATTTCCATTCCAAGTAAACATTTTAGCATACACTTCACATTTTATGTTTGTTATCCAATATGTATCCTCATGTGATATTTGCAATGTCCACCATTACTAAATTTTATATCAAACGCTTCACACCTTCCTATTGTTTTAGCTCCTTTTGACTCATTATACTTATTGTTTATCTTTGGCATTTATCTGTATTTGATTCCCCAAATTTCACCCCCAATTCCTATATAAACTTTCTATTTGTATTACAGAGAATGGGTAGGTTGATCTTCGTGTGAGGAATGTGGGTTAGTGGCCTCATGTATCTGCAGACAGTGTAAAGTGTTGAAAGCGTTTTTTAATATCAAGATTGGGTTATGTCCAGCTGTCCCTTATAATATATTCTGGATCTATCCAACAAATATAAAATCCATTATTTTAAGTAATTTGTACTTTTTGAAGTAGAAGAGGTACATACTATATGGTACATTGACCTTTGATTCAGTTATTACATAATATTATATTATGTGATTTATCCTATACCACCCATAAGTGCTGATGTGAATGAAATACAAGTCCTAGTTAAAACAAGTTATTTTATTCTCAAAATGTAGTTTGATAGTAAAGAACAAACATGAAATCTACATCTGAAAGAGTTTAAAGACCATTGCATACAGAGACACAGCTTGGTACCTAATACAAATGTGTTGACAAGCGAGACTAAGTACATTTGTTACTTGTACAAGCTATAGCACATGATTATTTAAAAAGTAAGTTTGGCCAATTGTAGAACATGAGGTGCAAGCTTAAGGTACAAAGAGCATTGCATTCAAACCACAAAGCTAGCTGCTATTGGTGCATTGTATAAGAATTATTCTTTCTGTTAGGCCTAAAATGTTGAGCCTCTTTGCAACATGTGAGATTATGTTAATTCATGACTATATAACATTTTGTATCTTTTATAATATTTTTAATCAATTACCCCTGTCTAGTTCCAGCAAAGATATCCTTTAAAACTTTAAAGCAGTACCTGATGTATATATATATATATATATATATATATATATATATATATATATATATATATATATATATATATATATATATATATATATATATATATATATATATATACATATATATATATATATATATATACATATATATATATATATACATATATATATATATATATATATATATATATATATATATATATATATATATATATATATATATATATATATATATATATATATATATATATATATATATATATATATATATATATATATTCACAAACCATTAGAATTGAGGTCTATGGAAATGAAATTGGTACACTAATACCTAATGCAGTGACAGATTCCCGCCATTTACTTGTTTTTTGGTTTTTTTTGTCGTGAAAATCGGCGAACGGTTGTTGACTTTTCTCTATTATGCCACGAACTGAACGAAGTATGTTGAGTTGTTTTGGAAATTAAATGATTCCTGGCGTAAGTTGGAAATTATTAGTTGTATCGGGGACAAACTTGCAGAATTATATACCGTAAGACCTCGATTGTGTTATAACGTTGCATGTTGGACCCTCCCCATCCTTTATTCAGTGACGGATACTCATATATTTCTTTGTAACGAGGCCCTGTGTTCCGGTCTGAGTCTATTGTATGTTATGAAGTTTTGATCAGAGAGAAATATGAAGATACATACTGGAGAAATAACGTTCAAAAATGTGATGTCTTTGATAAAAGATTTAATCGCAATGAATTACTTAATTACAATGAATTACTTAACAGGCGCCTGACAATGCATACTGAAAATGAAAACATTTAAGTGCAAAGTGGACATCTTCAGCTATACAATAAGATATATATTGGAGAAAAAACATATACATGTAATGTATACAATAAACAGTTTCGTCACAATGGAATTCTTAAGAGGCACATGACGAGACATAATAAAAAAATATATTTTATTGTGTGAATTATGTCATGAAAGTTTTAGTGTCAGTGATGGACTAAAGAACCACATCTGAATACATATTGGATATAAATCATTAAAGCGTGAAGATTGTGATGCTAGTTTTACAGCGTGTGCAGTTGTAAAGTAAAACAATAAGGCAAATTGTAGAACACAGGTTTAAGTGCAAAGTGATTAAAGAGTTAATCTGAGAGGACATCTTCAGGGATACATGATGATACATACTGGAGCAAAGCCATGTTAATGTGGCATATTCAATGATAGATTTAGTCATACTGGAAGTATGAAGAAATACATGGCAATAACCTTTAACTAAACAACCACCCAAAATAAATACTGGCGAAAAACCATTTAAGTGTGAAGTATGTGTGTTACGTGAAGGCTCGTAACAAGTAACAGACGATGCAAGTGAAGCCAAGAAGCTTTGTAAATTTGAAGAAAATAATTTGTTTCCCTAGAAAACAAGGTACATATAGGAAATAGGACATATGGTTTGTGAACATAATCCAAATATTAATCCTGGAGTTCAAAAATTTAAGTCCTATCACAAAACATTTCTAATTGAATCAAGGTTCGAATCTTGCTCAAGTTCCAATATGGAATGTAATGACGTCATATAAGGTCGTTGTACTGACGGTAAAAGTTCCTCGTTGAATCACAATGTTTCGTTTAGGATTCCAGAAAAATTCACTGAATGTCTTTACCCCATAATTTTTACAAAGAGCACTTTTGTGTTTTCCAAAGAATATAAATTATTAAATCCACAAAAAAGAAGTCTAAATCAAATGGCACTGACAAGAAAAACCAACCTTGGACTCTAAAGGTATAAAATACGATTGCCTAATCTACTAGAAAACGTCTGTTTTAACACGAGAGTTTAGATGACATGGTGACTCAGCCGACTAGGCTACGTGATCACTTATTTGAACAGCGCAGTAAAAACAAAATGATATTTATCTAGCCTAGAATATCTCAATCTAAGAATAAAAAAATGAAAAGAAATTTTGTCTACAATATAGCTGAGTCGTAGGCTGAACATGACCTTGGTAATAGCCAATAATTTTTATTCAATGTTTACAAAGTCGGAACCAAGGTTAAGAACCATGATAGCTAAACAAAAAAAAGCAAACATTTGCTTTCAAATTAGGTAAAAACAGAAGACTGTTTTTTTAAATATATCATATCCAGTGAAAATAATCATTACAATAATATGTCATGAAACAAAATAACAAACAAAGAATAATTTAAGACTAACACAAAATCAATTTAATTGCATCATCGTAACATGTGATGAAACTTTTTGACAGGGTGCAAATCTGAATTTATATACAAGGAAACAAGCTGGAAAACAGCCGTATGTGAAAAAGTTATAAAAAGTTTATTTACAGTGGAAGTGAGAAGACCCACATTAGGGTACATACTGGAAAAAACAACATTTAAGTGTGAATTATTTGATGCAAGGTTTACACAGAATGTAACTCTAATGATAAAACCCAAAACAAGCATCAGCGGTTTAAATATAAAGTTTAGTATCGACTGTTTAGTCACAGTGTAAATCAGAAAAATGACTTGGTGATGTCTTCTGTACCATTTAATTGTAATGTATGTAATGGAAGATTTCATTACTTTAAACATTTGAAGGTACACATAAAAATACTAGAGAATAAATGTTTAACTGGTACTACCAAAGTATAGGACAGATAGTTAAAAAGTATGGAAAATTATTATTGATGTTAACGTTTGCTGCAAGGTGATCCAAAAAGTAAATGACACAACCTTATCACCATAGTCAGATTTCATTACCTGTATAATAATAATGATGACCAAATAAGATCTTAAACACAAACATCACACATATGATAAAGTACATGTCATGTAAAACATTGATTCAATTCAAGCTAAATTTCGTTCCCAACAACTAATGATTTTGATAATCTGTGTACAATCTGTCATCGTCTTAGTTTCAGAGCAATGCTTTAGTCTTATATACTCAGCACTACTATAACAATTTTCATTTATCAAGATTTATATTCCACCATGATATAACGGGTTTCCATTAGACCATGATATAATGGGTTTCCATTCGACCATAATGTAATGGGTTTCCATTCGACCATAATATAATGGGTTTGTTTCGACCATGATATAATGGGTTTCCATTCGACTGTGATATAATAGGTTTCCATTCCACCATGATATAATGGGTTTCCATTCCAACATGATATAATGGGTTTCAATTCCACCATGATATAATGGTTTCCATTCCACCATGATATAATGGATTTCCATTCCACCATGATATAATGGGTTTCCATTTGGCCATGATATAATTGGTTTCAATTCGACCATAATATAACGGGCTTCTATTTGATCATGATATAATGGGTTTCCATTCCATCATGATATAATGGGCTTCCATTCCATCATGATATAATGGGTTTCCATTCCATCATGATATAATGGGTTTCCATTCCATCATGATATAATGGGCTTCCATTCGACCATGATATAATGGGCTTCTATTTGATCATGATATAATGGGTTTCCATTCCACCATGATATAATCGGTTTCCATTCCATCATGATATAATGGGTTTCCATTCCATCATGATATAATGGGTTTCAATTCGACCCTGATATAATGAGTTTCCATTCGACCATAATATAATGGGTTTCAATTGGACCATGATATAATGGATTTCCATTCCACCATGATATAATCGGTTTCAATTCGACCCTGATATATTGAGTTTCCATTCGACCATGATATAATGGGTTTCAATTCCACCATGATATAATGGGTTTCCATTCGGTCATGATATAATGGGTTTCCATTCGACCATGATATAATAGGATTCCATTCGACCATCATATAATGGGTTTCCATTCCACCGTGATATAATCGGTTTTCATTCCACCATGATATAATGGGCTTCCATTCTACCATGATATAATGGGTTTCCATTCGACCATGATATAATGGGTTGCTAAATTTTGCTGCATTTCAGTAAATTTGCTGCATAATCAAAATACAACATAAACTGTAAATCAGTTGTAATTTTGCCTCAAACTAATTTTATATTTTTAAAGTAATGGTTTGCAATGTTGTGCTTATTTAATTATCATATTGATGAATGTGTGTTTATATGATTTCTATGCAGCTTTTGCAGTACATCTATAGCACTAGATATTGACTTTAGGGTCCTAATTTCTGTTTACTTAGAAATGATAATTCTTTGAAAGTTAGATAAGTCTTGAGTAGCTTTATGAGTCAACATCAAATAGTTTTAGTGATTCCAATACTTCTAAGAAAGTTATAAAACTCTGGGACAGGAAGTGATATAACTCGAGGAAGATACATATAATTATCGAAGAGGGTAACTTGTTCTGACTACATTTTTCAAGGACTTTTGCGGAAGAAGTTATAAATTAATGAAGATGCAAAGAAACGCATTGATGTCATAGCTCATTGTCAGTCTTCTGTTTTATATTTTTTTTCTGTCTCACAACATCTCATGTGTGGCAACACACTTCCATATCATATTTTAATCCACGCCTCATTACACCTCATATTTGGCATAACACTTTCGTATGATATTACTATCAATACCTCTTTACACCTCGTATGTGGCATAACACTTTCGTAGGATATTACTATCAATACTTCTTTACACCTCGTATGTGGCATAACACTTTCGTAGGATATTACTATAAATACCTCTTTACACCTCGTATGTGGCATAACACTTTCATAGGATATTACTATAAATACCTCTTTACACCTCGTATGTGGCAAAACACTTTTATACCATATTTTAATTCATACCTCATAATAACTCATGTGTAGCAAGATCACAAAGCTATTATTGCCATACCATCTTTATAATGTCATACCAAAGATAATTTGGTGAAAATTCCCTTTTAACCTTTCAATATCTATGATCTCCCAATAACGTAATGCAAAAAGCCAGCAATATCAGAACTAATAGCTTCTTCAGTTTAATTATCTTGATAAATGGATATAAAAATAATTAATGTACCTGAATTGCACATAATTCTGTTCTTTATATTTTGCATATATATATATATATATATATATATATATATATATATATATATATATATATATATATATATATATATATATATATATATATATATATATATATATATATGCTGCTACGTTTACAAGTAAGCTTAGATAGGAAGTTATGGATGATCTAGTGATTAAAAATTAATTAATGCAAACTGGCACTTCTATTTTAAGCAATTTATTTTCTATGACTTTTACGGACTCTTATGTGGAGATAACTAGAAAAATCACTACAAGATTAGAATTGCACGTCTGATTCCTACAGCTATGTTAATTTATATTGTTGAGATTTTTCAAATAATATGATCTGAATCAAATGAGATGTGTTTTCCTTGCCAAAGATGATATTTGTTTTCTGCATATATTTCTTGCATATTGTTCAGGTGTTACATCACCTGCACAAATTGATCATAGGAATGTTGACATGAATATTGGTTAGAGTTGTGTAACAATCATTACTATTCAATACGCTTACCCTCAGCTTAACATATTAAAAGTTCTCATTTCGTTTTGTTTCTTCACTGTGCATTGATTATCTGTAAATATGAAGAAACATTCTTGAAGCTTTTATTAATCTATTATCAGTTATCTCATTATCTTTCTTCTATTTCATCCAGGGAAATTTTTTTTGATATGCTCATTTTAATGAGATAAAAGCTGTCGTTATATTGCATATATTTACTGCTATATTTTTTTCCAGAATGAATTCATTTTACTGCACCATTTTGCGAATATGATAAGTTCAACATTGACAAATATTAGTAATCTGCAATTATGTTTTTCTTTTTAAATGACACATTGCTAGAATTTGAATACAATAATACAGTTGCTGAGTTGATTTAATCAGATCATTACGTTTTCATTGTCCAGTTAACCACTTGCTACTGGGGTGTGGTGGGATGAGGTGAAGAAAAAGCTTAAGCTTCATTGCAGTATGTTATAGAATATTCAACATGTTTTATATGTTCTAGATGTTAATGTATACATGTATTATAATTTTATTCGTGGATAATGAGAGAGTACCACATAAAAAGAGGACAACAGTTAGTGTATCATTTAGTGGTGCAAGACTGAGAGTCTTTAGTTTCCGTTTGTATCAATATTGCGGGTTAGACGGAGTGAAAACTAAACTTTGTTGTCAAGACTGGGGATTAGACTGAGTAAAAACTAATTCTTGGTATCAAAACTGGGTGTTAGACTGAGTAAAAATCACATTTATGTATCGAAACTGCTATCAAATAAAAGATTGTGGGGTCTCTGGAGCTGAAACAATGGTTACAGGCCCGCTTAATGTACAGAATATTTGATAGAACGTTAAAAATCTGATAATTGATAATCCGCAATTGTTTCCTCGATGTAAAATTATATTTGTTAACTGTAACTGTTTTCAGAAGTGAACTGATGCAAACCTGATATCTAGATCATATCTAAAATCCAATTAAACACTTTCCATAATTTTTATGATTTATATTTGAATGTTTTTTAAAGCTATTACATCAAACACTAATCACCATGAAAAAGAAACAATTGCATTTTTCTTTATGATTAAAGTAGCATTAATTGGAGCATTTGAACATGCGGTTATTAGTTAAATATGCATTGATGTTGAAGAAAATTAACAAACTTGTTGACTTTTATAATCAACACTGTTGCTTTGATGTTCAAGTTCTTTATATTACAACAATCACAACAGTCACTTTTCAGAGAATTATGATCCGCTTGGCATTTTTACACCTGTATAAGTTTGTAAACAATGCGAACATTTAACTGGTACTTAATTTTATGTAATAAAATAAATATCTTCATAGTCTGGAAAATATACAATAATAACGTTTTAAGACAACGTGACTCTCCTTTTGGACAGAACAGGGAGAAGAGAAAACACAAAAGGCAGAAATGAACGTGAAGCGGGAAACTCAATATATATATATATATATATATATATATATATATATATATATATATATATATATATATATATATATATATATATATATATATATATGTATGTATATATGTATATATATATATATATATATATATATATATATATATATATATATATATATATATATATATATATATATGTATATATATATATATATATATATATATATATATATATATATATATATATATATATATATATATATAAGAATTGTTCCGTCTATTTCCCAGTATTTACATTTGGGTGTAGCATTGGATTTAAGCAGAACTTTATTTTAAGATAGAAAATTGTGAGTTATTTTGGCCATACGACTTGAAAACCGAATAATAGAAACTACATTATAACAATTTTTTTACTGAGTAACTGGATCTCATTGTCGCAAATTTATTTAGGTAAAAATGCTTAATAAACCGATCTTAATCAATTTTGTTAAAAATATATTCTGAAATCTCATAATATTGGCACCTTGAAAGATTTTTAAAAGCATTTGAAACATCCCTTGTACAAGACGACCAATGCACACGTGTCTTCAGATTAAACTATTTGCCCTAATTTCTTTGATGCGAGTAAAACATCAGACGTGTCTTCAAATTATTCCGTTCGCCTTAATTTCTTTGTTAGTAATAAAAGTTTTCTATAACTATATAACACTAAAATGCATAGAATTACAGACATTACTCTTTCATAATCGGTATATGCACTACACCCTTGTTTCCAACTGTATCTACACAGACAGGTGAGTGCATATATTTGTAAAAGTGATTTTTGTATTGTTACCGCTAACTTTATATAGCTTCATTTCAACAGTTTCAATAGGATTGCTAATTTATGGTTTCTTGTCTACATACCTGTAGTAATTTTATGGATTGGTCAAATATGAAAATATGCACTGCTTTTTACGTATTTTCAGAAGTTCTAGTCAAGTCAGAAAACAACTTAGACCTTACAAAGCGTCCCGCGGAATCCACTACACGGCATTGTCCCATACGTTTCTGACCTATATAATTTTTAAGGTTGAATGTCAAATATCAATACGAAGACTTTGCTTTCTTTAAATTGTATTTTTTCCTGAATATGTTTGCGCGATGATTTACAAAAACAATCGAATAAAGTCTAGACTAGTACTTCTACAAACAGCAATGCATTTCTTGTTACTGGATCACCTAAAAGTTAGAAAATAAATTTATGACAAACAAAGTCTACAGGGGGCATCTAAAATATTCAGATCTCGTATTCTGATCTTAAAACATAAATTGCTACATACATACGTTTGTTCAAGTTTCGAAACACAAGTTTATATGCTTTAATCATTAAGGATAACATTCGGAAATCCGCCAGTGATAGTTACCAACTGATTCGGAAAAGGGTTTATGATCAATCAGATATCAACTCACATGCCCGTAATGTTTATCAAATCTAGGCTAATGATGGCTTGATGAATACATTTCGATAAAAGACAAAACTGGAACTAATCTGGCTAAGGTTAGTGGGACATAATTTCAAACAGAACTGGTCTGCCAATATATCGAAGAAAAAAATCACAGGTCGAAGTCGTTTTCGCTTATATAACAGAAGAAGGCGAAGTTTACATCTTTTAGGCCAGTTTGTCGCCAATTTGGCTGGTTACTTGACCCTTGTATATATATTGGGATGTTGAACCAAGCATATAAGTTGACAAACAGAAAATATATAAGCTGGTTGTATTTATAGTTTTAGCACATGTGAAGATAGAAATTTAGAGGTTTACAAACGCAACGTTTTTGTGTTTATTTGTTTGTCGTAACTATGTTTTGTATTTGCCTTTGAAAAAGACTCATTAAGAGTCGAAAGCGCTTAGGCTAGTTAGTTACTAGTTTCGTACTGTTCGTCGTCAGTTTATTGCATCTATTTTAATTAATCCCTGACAAACGTGATCCCTTGGTGGATCCAGTACGCTTGAGAGGGTTGTTATTCGCCATATGATTTGTATTCTTTATATATATATATATATATATATATATATATATATATATATATATATATATATATATATATATATATATATATATATATATATATATATAATGTTGAATCAATCATATCAGTTGACGAACATAATATATATATATATATATATATATATATATATATATATATATATATATATATATATATATATATATATATATATATATATATATATATATATATATATATATATATATATATTTGTGGACAAATCTCCTGTAATATGACCTAAGTCTCCAAATGGAATATGCTATATACATCTGCTATCATGTCTATCAGTTCTTGCGGTAGATGAAGAAATACAATCAGCTTTAAAATATTTTAACAAACTAGTGTATCCAAATGCTGTGATTAAGATTTATCAGTATACATGTATAATGTACTTTGGGATTGATCCTTCTTTATTGCCAATATGTTATGATATTTTATAGGGAATATGAATCTAAGTACAACCAAATGAAGCTAAACCAATTTGAAAATCAATTAACAGTTTATAAACAAAATTTCATTCAACCTGTAGGTAAGAACTGATATCAACAAAGTAGTTCCATTAAATGTATTTCATTCTTGGTAGGTTTAAAATAAATATTAAATATATTTGTTTGTTTTTGTCTAATTTACTTCAACAAACATCATCACATCAATTACGTTTGAGTCCGAATCAAACACGTATGTAAAAATTAATATGCCATAAACCTAAAAAAAATCAAATTGTATAATGCACTTGGGAACTGCTAAATGGGCAAGTTTAAAACTGCTAATTATGCAAATATGCAGTTAGGAAACCCATTCGCACATCCTGAACAATGAACGTCAATGCGACTGCAGTTTTAATAGCATATGTTATTCTCATTATTTTGCTCAAATAAGCCTTCATTTGAAAATCACTTGTTCATCGATAAAGATTTGCTGATATTGTTAAACAGGTTTGAGATAAGAATTGGAGATTTACACTATTCACAACACCATAGTAGCAATATTACATACTAAAATTCCAGTTATCTACTCATTTTATGTCATATATATATATATATATATATATATATATATATATATATATATATATATATATATATATATATATATATATATATATATATATATATACCGAATTCTTATTTGAATTATTCAAGCCAGAGATCAGGTTCAGTCTCTTTACAATGCTTGTAGAATGCTGTCCTCTTCGTTGCTTTTAAAGTAGGACGTATACCTTTTACCTATAGAACCTGATAGGGCATGAATAACACAGGCAACTTGTATATATCCCAATCGTATTTTTATGAAATCCTCCTCCTCTAAAACGCTGTCAATTGCAACAAACGCCGCTTGTATCTGTCGTCCTTATTACAGTACTACCCACTTATGTCAACAAGTCGTTTACGTTGAAAAAATATAAATTCTCAGTCCCTGGGTCTATTATTACTACCAAATATGTTATACTTATGCCTTAGATAATTTGTAACTGCTCACATCGATATAATGCTCCAACCCATCCTTGAACTAATTCTTTGCTTTATTATTGTTTGTCTTGAGAGGCCAGCATATATCTGACGTTACACCCAAGCTTTAATCATGTTATCGTAAAGGGTACACTTTGTTTTCGTTTTTGTCGACAAGCCTGCAGTTATTGGATGTTGCCCCCAGTCCTTAATTCTGCCATCACAGAGAGCATATGTTTGGTCTTCAAAGTTTGTTTTTGCGGCAAAATCAATACGTAGCTTGTGAACCCGTCAAAAAAGCAAGCCATCATCAATCGTTATAAATCCATTGCATCCTTCATCTAAACATGCCAGCTACAATCCTTTATAAAACACTGCACCCTTCCGTAAAACATGTACGTTATTTTCTTTTATAAAAACGAAGCGCCCTTCATGTAAAAGTCAGCCAAAATAATGCTCTCTTCATAAAAAAAATTTCGTAAAAAATTTGTATAAAGGGGGTGCAAACTGATTGATTGTTGGATTTTCAAAGGTTGTAGGAAATTTGAACAAATTAGCTGTTTATTTCCTCGTGCAAGTTATTTTTCTGCTAAAAAAAAAACTTTATACTTGCTATGGTAACAATGGCGGCCTCAAAAGCAACATAAATTTACAATCTCTTGAAACCAATCATCAGGGTATGAAGGTAACTGGAGACTTAGTATCTCGCAAAGATGTGTGTTAAATTTTTTCAATGAAGCAAGACTCTGTTACACATTTAATATAATGTTGATGTAATAGTCAGCATTTTGTAGTTTACAATATCTTGTCATCATTCGATATTTTCTGTGCCCGCATTGAACACAAACTTGACATCACACATATGGCTTAAAACTACCTCACATGACACTAGCTAAATAAATGCACAGTACTCACTATGGCAGGATTTTCCACATGGCTCTTGTAGCTAAATGTTTTCTTGAGACATAGTGTAATATTCTAAAATCATTTAATAAGAGAAAATGTTTTCCCTTATTAATAAAAATTTAATAATTAAAAAGTATTTTACTTATTGCTATAATTATGAGCAAGTAATCAGCAGCATAACAAATTGCGATAATCGTATATTAATCTGATTGATGTTAAACCACTTTTTCCAAGGTCAGAAATCGCCGAAGAAAATTCAATCGATCAGATAAATATCATTGTTATTCTCAAGTGAATAAAAAACGATATCCGAGATTGAACCAGAGATAAAGCCAGATAACTTTTCTTAACAAGAGCAAAAGGATTAACAATTATTGAACTAGAATTAACAACCAAATTTGATTTCGAGAGATTAACTGATATCAAATATTCCGCCATTTGAACTTTTATTACATGTTTACATCAGAATGGCTAGATATTATTTTAACAAGCGATATCGTAACATATATTTTAGTCAATTTTCCTGATAGATCTCGGCGATATATCTGTTGACTCCAGAATAAATGGCGAGGACTTTTATTAGTAAACTTCTTGATAATAAGAGTCAATTATTTAGATTAAAATTTATTGTCGAACAGAGATGATCCAGCATGGATTATTCCTGATACATTTGAACTGGTTAAACAATATTGACAGCACTCTACCGTTTAAACGATCCTCGTAGCAACGCTCTTCACCCTAGCAATGTTGCAGTCATTTCACCACCGTCATTGGCATCATACGTTGTGTGGGACAGAGATTAGCATATTATTTTACGAACAATAGACGAGGAAATAAACTAACAAAATCGTGAATAAAAAAATTATAAATAGCAGCAGGGAGGGTGAACCCTACAAATTTTTGCGACGAAATCGATTAAAGCCTCAGAATGCCCAATAGAGCCTTCCTACGAAATCTCATATTTTAACCAAAAAAAAACAAATAAAGACCCCATTTTACAAATGGAGCCATAGCGATTTTGTCGTAAATATGGTGTCATAACCACACTCAAATTGCTGCCAATAATTGCTATCATCTACGTCGCAAATATGTTGTCATAACCCACACTGCTGCTAAAAGGATTTCAGGGTTAATACAAATGATTTAACCAAATATTTGTTAGCTTTTCACAAACAGACTAATCGATAATACTTCACGTAGATCAATTAAATTATTTGACTGATCGGTGAGTGTAAAATTAATTCTAGTTAGCGAATCATTTTGACATTGCATATATACTGGATTAATCGGATTTTCAACAATTAAAAATCCTGGAGGTGCTGTTGGTGCAAATGAATAAAGAATGTAACCTTGTCGGGCTTGATTTGATTGCTCGAGATTAATTTGATAGCTTCCTTCGATTACATCACACGTTAAATTAAGCGCGATCACCGATGACATGTCCACATTGTTCGGTGCGATATGTCTACCGTCGTCGTCGGGAGAATTATTATGAGTGAGGATAATAGGCTTCGGCTGGCTATCTTTCCATGATTGATGAATTTTATTAAATCCTTCGTTGATAGCAGTTCTGAGTTGATTTTTTTAGTTCAGGTGCGTTATATCCTGGAAGTTTATAATTTGGATTATTTTTTATATTTTTTTAAAATCTATAGCGGAAGTAGTTCTTGAAATCGGGTAATTTTCATCAGTGAAGAGATTAGTAATCCTCGAATTAAATATTTCCATGTCATCGATGATTTTATTACCCGCGGCGAAGTAGTATAAGGAAATGAGGGTTTTGGCTCACTTCATTTTTTTACCCTCCAAACAAGTATAAATTAAATGAGGGTTTCCAAAACAGGGAAATGAGGGTTTTGGCCCACCCACCCCCCTCCCATACCTATTAGAACGTTTCAGTTAACAAGGTGAAAATTAAACTAGCATTAGAATGAAAATGATATTATTTTAGTTATATTATATCTTAAGTTTAGATAAAATTATACGTTACTCATATTTTCTTTGATATTTTTTTTTCATACTTGCTAACCATCATTGGTAGAATATCTGTTAACATATTGTCAATAATACGAAATTCACGTAATAAATCATCCATATTATATTTAACTCCTCGTAGGTAAGACCGGATCTGATCAAGTAGTTTCTTGTATGTTTTAATTGACGTTAAACATCCGTGCTTTTTTATCAAAAGTCTTGGTTCTACTTTTTTACACGCCGCTGTCAGTGAAACACCAATACCAGATATAATTAACAAAAATGGATTTAATGATACCCCACTTGAAATTATACCAGAACTGGTCATTAACAAGGGTAGATATGATCTTACTCGAAGGATTTTGTTGTAGTATTTGTAACATTTTTTAACACACCAAAGTTTTTTATGATAATATTTATAGTATTGTATTAATGCGTCCATATCCTGTTCTGGAATATCTTTTGAAATGTGATTAAAATCAATTATACTTATTTTCATTATAATATTTGTTTACATAGTTATGATAAATCAGCTACAAATTCCAAACACCACCGATAAAAACCTATAAAATTTTTATCAGTTGGTTCAAGTGTAAATTTCTCCTCAGAATTTTTGTTTAATATTACATATAATATTCCAAATAAGTCATTATCTAAATAACGCCGTGGAAGTGTGGTAAATATTATTTTCAACTTTACACCGCTAAACACTGACAATCTATACATACCAGTAACTTCTGCAGTGTATTTTAAAGAATCATTTTCCTTCGTCCATGTACCAGACCCAGTTGCAACAGTATACATAATATTTTTAATCTGTTTGTGAGGAATTTTAATCATATTCGTTTTTCCAACAATATTAGGAATTCCACTAATAATATCATTGAGTTTTGTGTTAATATCATTGAGATTTGTGTTAATATTAGCGAGTGTAATGCTAACATTTGATGGATTTCCAAAAAATTCATCTCTAATTTTGTTTATGTTTCTGCGAAAATTTAAAAATGTGTTCACGTGACCGGTAAATTCATTTTTGAGCGCTGTTATTTCGTTACTGATTGGAACGTCCTGATCATCAACATATTTCTTAGTGACAGCATCCCCATCCTCAGTTGGGTTTCCAAGATCTGTAATTTTGTTTTGTGTCATAACAATATTCCCACTTGGATTTCGTACAACTACATCTGACAGTTTTACGTTACTCGTCTTTAATCGTCCTTCTTTGTCCTGAAAAATGACGACTTCATCTGGATCTACGCTGGTAAGATTTAGTAAATTATTGATTTCATTTTTGAGCCGATCAAGAGTTGAATATTTGGATAAGTCACCTGTGGATAAATCTCCTAATAGTGTTCCAAATTTTGTATAGTAGTTCATTATTTACTATCCTAGCTAAAATTATCAACACTAGTTTAATATTATATAAAATGGCAAAATCGTCGATATTAAACGTTGATACAGAGAGACTAGTGAAGCATAAACATAACAATGAACTTCCTGGTTGTCATTATCTTATTGTTGGGCGAACTGGATCAGGAAAAACAAATTTGCTAATGAACTTGCTAATTGGTGATAATTTTAACTACGACAGAGTTTATATTTACACAATCAATCCACAGCAAGATAAGTATGAGTTATTAAGCGAATATAATAACAAGATTCGTGATGATCTTAAAGCTGGTGAAGATTTTTTTATAATTAGGCAGCCAGAAGATCTTATTCCAGTTAATCAACTTGATGCAGATGAACATAAGATAGTAGTTTTTGACGATATTCCGCTAAATAACATGGAGATGAATAAAATAAGATCATATTTCTCACTGTCACGAGGGGTGGGTGGGGGGGGGGTTGTTATTAAAGGTTGTATGGGGTGAGAGATAATGAGGGGTTTTAGTGTGTGGGTGGTGGAGTTTGTAGGGGGGGGGGTGGGTGGGAATGGTAGGGTTGTTGGGGGTAGGGTTTTTTTGGGATTGAGTGATTGGAGGGGAGGGGTATTTTGTGTTGGTGGGGGGGGGTTAGGGTTAGGGTTGGAGTATTTGTGTTTGGGTTATGGGAGGTGGGGTGTTTAGGGATTTGGTGAATTAGTTTTGGGGGAGGAGGGGGGTGGTTATTGGTAGGTATGGGTTTTTGAGGTGATTGTGGTGTTTTGGGGTGTTGGTGTTGTTGGGTATTTAGTGATTGTGTATGTATTATATGTGTTGTGAGTTTTTTTAGGAGATTGAGATGATGATAGGTTGATTTTTGGTATTGTTGATAGTAGGGGGATTGGTTAGGAGTATGTTGATTATGAGTATTGGGGATTGAAGGGGTAGGTTGATGGTGGTGGGTTTATTAAGGTTTAGTTTAATAGGGATGTTGTTGTTAGGTTTATTAGTATGGTTTTTGGGGGGGGGGGGTTGGGGGTGTGTTATTATGGTTGATGAGGAGGATTTTAGGGGGTAGTGTGAGGTGGTTGTTTTTGTTTTAGGTGGGTGGATAGGTATGATTTGTGTGAGGTGAAGGAGGAGTGTATTGAGGTTTATGTGAGTGGGTGTTTATTGAAGAGGGTTAGGGTGAGTTGTGGTGATGTGGGTTATTAGATTGGTTGTTATTTGTGGTGTTATTTGGGGTGATGGTGTATGTTTTGTGTGATTGTGGTGATTATTTGTGGAGGGGTGAGGTAGGGTTTGGGGTGGGTTGGGGGTGTGATTTGTGGGGTGGGGTATTTTTGTGATTTGGTGGTGTGTTTTGGGTGGGTTGTGGTGGTGGGGGGGTTTATTTGTTTTGTGTTGGGGTGGGTGGTGTGTTGATTGGGGTAGGTGGATGTTGTGATTGATGGTAGAGTGTGGTGGTTGGTGGTTGTTGGTTTTTGGGTAGGAGTTTGTGTTGGGTTATTGGGAGTATTGTTGGGGGGTGGTTGTGGGAATTGGGTGTTTGGGGTTGGGGTGTTGGAATGGGAGAGATAGGGGGTTTTTTATGATGTTTTGTGGTGTGATTTTAAGGGGGCTGGGTGGGGGGGGTGGGGGTGTTGGTTGGGGGGGGTAGGGGGTGTTTGAGAGGGTGTTTTTTTGGTTGGTTGTTATGGTTAGGGGGGTTTTGGTGGGTAGGATTAGTAGGTTTGGTGTGGGTGTGGTTGGGTGGTTGTGATGATTTGGTTGAGGGGTTGGGGTGGGGGGTTAGGGTGTTGGTTTGATGGGTATGTAGGGTGATGAGTTGTGAGTGGGTTGGTGGTTATGAGGTAGTTGTGGTTTAGGGTATAAGAGTAGGTTGAGAGGAGTAGGTTGGTGGGTTTTGGTGTGTTGTGGTTTGGTTGGATTTATTATGGTGGTAGTTTAGAGTGAGTGGAGTATGTTGTGTGAGATTTGGGGGATGGTTTGGTGTGGAATAAGTGTGTTAGTGTGAAGTATTTTATTGTGGTTTGGGGTGGTTGGGAGGGGTAGGGAGGGTTGGAGTGTAAGTTAGGGTTTTTGGTGGGGTTAGTGGTTTGGGTGGGGTAGTGGTGGTATTATGAGAATTGTGAGTATTATTTTTTTTGTTTTTGGAAGATTGGTGAGGTGTTGTGGGTTGTGAGTTTATTGT
Source organism: Potamilus streckersoni (assembly GCA_016746295.1). Classification (NCBI taxonomy): domain Eukaryota; kingdom Metazoa; phylum Mollusca; class Bivalvia; order Unionida; family Unionidae; genus Potamilus; species Potamilus streckersoni. Next base: position 431,237 of record JAEAOA010000749.1, read on the forward strand.
AGTGATTTGTGAGATGTTATTTTGAGTTAGGGGGGGAGGTGTTGGGGGTTGGTGATGATTTGGTGTTATATGGGAGTTAGTGGTGTTAGGGGTTTTGTGTGATTGATTGAGGGTTAATTGTGTTTGTTGGTGGGATATTAGGGGTGGTGGGTAGGTTTTTTAGGTATAGGATAGGGTGATGAAGTGGTATGTGGTATGGGTTAGGAATGATTTGTGTTATGTTGGTTTGTATTGTGGTGTTTGGGGAGAGTAGGAGGAGGGAGAGGTGTATGATTTTGGGTGATTTGGGATTTAGTGGGTATGGGGAGATAATTTGGAAAGAATGGGGAGAGATGGATTTGTTAGAATAGTATGTGGTGTGTGGTGAAGGGTTTAGGGGTTGTGATTTGTGATTGGTGTTGGTGGATGGGGTATGTGATTGATGTTTTATGGGTATGGGGTGGTTGGTTGGGGGTTGGGTGGTGGGTATGAGTAGAGTGATTTTGGTTTTTGGTGGTTTATGATTTGTGTTGGTTTATTTGTTTTTTTGGGGTGAGTTGTTTTTGTGGTGTGGTGGGGGGGGTTTGTGTGGATAGTTTGGGTGGTTTTTGTGGAATGTAGTGAGAGGTTTGGGGATAATTGGGAGTGGGTAGAGGGTTTGAGGGGGGATTAGGGGGAGGATGAGGAAGAGGGGTAGGAGGGGGTATTTTTGTGAGTTGTTTTGTTTTGGTGTGAATAAGTAGGATGAGGTTTGTTTTATTGAGTGAGATGTTTGAGAGAATTATTTTGTTTAGATTTTTAGTGTGTTATTATTATTTTTTGGTGGTGATAATTTGGGAGTGATGTGATGTATTTTTGGTTGTGAGTTTGGTTATGGGAAGATTGTTTTGGGGGTGTGTTGAGTTGTTTTGTTTTGGAGGGGTTTTTGGTGAGAGGTGGTTATGTTTAGGTGGTATGAGTATTAGTGGGGTATGTTGGCGTGGGGGGGGTGGTAAGGGTGGTTTTGGAGTTAGTTAATTTGTTTGAGGGGTGGTGTTAAGGGTTATAATTGTAGTTGTGGGTGGGAGTAGGAATATGTTGGAGTGGGGTGTTGGGAGGGGGGATTGGTGGTATGGTGAATTGAATAAGGAGGATGGGGATGGGGGTGATGTTGTGAGAGGTGTTTGTTAGGGGGGGGGGGGTGGATTTTGGGAGTGTGTGATTAGGGAGTTGATTTAGGTGTTGTGTGGGAGTGGATAAGTATTGGGATTGGTATTGGGGGTTTGTGGTGGGAGGGGGGAAGTAGTGGTAGATGTGATTAGGATTAGTTGTGTGGGGGGGTTTGTGTAGGGTAGGGTGTAGTTGATATTTGGGAGTTTGGGTTGGGAGAGTGTGGTATAGGAGTGGGAGGTGGATTTGGGAGGGTTGGGTGTGTGGGGAGATGGGAGTTGGATAGGAGAGTGGGTGGAAGGATAAGATAGGAGTTGATTAAGTATTTGGGGGAGAGGTATGATAGGGGTTGTTGAGTTTGTGTTATAATAATGAGGAGTAGATGTAGGGTAGGAGTGGGGTTTGGGTAGGAGGTTATATAGGGTGGGTTTTGAATAGAGTGTTAGTTGGGGGGGGAGTGAGTTGTTTAGGGGATATGGTGATAGGATTTGGTATTGTGGAGGAAGAGTTGATGGTGGGGGAGAGGGGGGGGGCAGAGTGGTGTGTTTGGTGGGAGGAGTGGTTTTATGTAGAGGTGGGGTTGAGTGATGTAATTTTAGTGGGAGGGGGTGTGAGGTGGGGGTGGGTATGGGGTGATGTTTATTTAGGGAGGGGGGGTGAATAGGTGTTATAATGATTGATAGTTTTGGGATGTTAGTTTGTTATAGAGGGTGTTGATTTATTTATGTTGTGTAGGGTTGATGATGTTGTGTTGATTATAGGGGGAATTTGTAGTAGGGTAGTATAGGGGTGGGATATTATTATGATTGAGTTATTAGGAAGTGTTTGTGAGTGGGGAGGTTGGATTATTATTGAGAGTAGTGGGTTAATTATTATTTTGTTGGGATGTGGGGGTGATTAGAGTTGGATTAGTTGTGTAAGTTGTTTGATTTATTGGTGAATGTTAGTAGTGAGTGGGGTTGGGGGAGGGGTGTGGAGTTGTTTTTGTGGGAGAGTAAGGTATGGGTAAGGAGGGTAGGATTGGATTTTTGTGATTTGGGGTTGTGGGGTTAGATTTTGTGATTGTTTGGGGGGTAGAGGGTGAAGATGTAGAGGGTGTGGGGGTAGAGGGTGGTTTATGTTAGTGAGTGAGGTTATATATAGTGTGGGTTTGGTAAGGGTATAGGGGGAGGGGAATGTAGGAAGGGTGTAGGTGTAGATGGTGGTGGTGGTGTTGGGTGATAGGGTTGGAGTGGGTGGTTTTGTATGGGATTGGGGTTGAGTATGGGGGGTGTGTTTTGGGGATTTGGTGTGGGGTTTTGTTGGGTGGGGTAGGTGGGAATTGGTTTTTTGGTGTGAGGAGTAGGATTTGAGTGTTATGTGATGGTTTTTGATTGAAGTTGTGGGAGGTGGGGGGGGTTATTTTGGTTGGAGTTATTTTTTGATTGGTTTTTTGTGTGAGTTTTTTTAGGGGGGGGTTTGGGGTGGAGATATTTGTATAGTGGATTTTTTGGGGGAGGGAAATGGTGATGTGGTTAGTGTATTGTTGTAAGTTTAGGGGAGGGGGGTTATGGTGTAGTATATAGGAGGTATTGTGAGAATTAGTTGTTATGATTGTTGGGTGATGGAGTTGGTTGTTTTTTTGGGTTTGGGTGGTTTGTTGTGTGTGTTGAATATTTTTTTTTTTGATAATTATTGTTTTTTTTTGTTTGTTTTTATTTTGATAATTATAATTTGATTTGATGTGATTGATTTATTTTATTGTGTTGGTGGAAGGAAGAATAGGGGAGTAGTTGAGAGAATTTGAGGGGGGTTGAGTAGGGAGTTATGGTAATTTAGAGAGTAAAAGGTGTTGGGGTGTGATGGTGTTGGTTTTAGGAAGTGGGATAGTGGGTGGAGTTTTGTAGAGATATTGTTTTGATAATGAGAGGTTGGATGGGGTGGTTGTGGATTTGGGTTGGTAGTGAGGGTAGATGGGGGGTATGGGGTGTTGTTGTTGGTGGGGGGTAGAGGGGTAGGAAGAATTGAGTGGGTGGTTTTTGTTGTGGTTTTTTTGGGTATTTTGGTGTGGTGGAGGATTTGATGAGAATTAAGGGGGTTAGGAGGAGGGAGGTGTGTGGGTGTGGGGTGAAGTATTGTATTTTGAGGTGGGGGGGTTTTGGGTGGGGTATGGGGGTGTTATTAAGGAGATAGAGGTTGGTGTTGAGATTGGTGGGGTGAGTTTAGGTGTTGGTGTTGTTGGGATTATGTAGGGAGATTGGGGTTTTAGTTTTATTTGGTGGTTGGTTTATTATGTTTTTATTTTTTATTATGTGTTGTGTTTTTGTGGGGGATTGAGGGGTTTTTGTTTTTGTATGGGGGGTTTGTTTTAGGAAAATGAGTGTGGTGAGAATAGTAGGAGAGTGGTGAGGGGGTGAAGTTGTGGTGGGGTGAGTAGTAGTTTTTGTTGTTGTGTGATTAGGGTGGAGGTATGTGTGGGGGGTGGGTGATTTTGTTTTGGGGAGATGTAGGATTGGGGGGTTATTATTGTTTGTTGTGGATGGTGTGTGTGTATGTTTAGTTGGGTTTTGGTAATTTTAATTTTGAGGGGTATGGGAATGGATGAGGTGTAGGGAATGGTTGAAGAGTATGATTATTAGTTGTTTTAGTATTGAATGGGAATGGAATTGTGAAGGTATTGATTGGTGGATTGTGATTGGAGGATGGTGTGAGGGTGAGGTGATGGTTTTAGATTTTGGTGTGGGGTGTTTTGTGGGTTATTGGTAGGTGTGTAATTATTTGAGTATTTAGGGGGTGTTTTTGGGGATGTTGTTGGGTATTTTGTGTTTAGGTAGATTGAGAGATTGATAAGATATGGTTTGTTTGTGTGTGAGGATGATTAGTATATTAAGTTTTTTTTTTGGGAATTATAGTTTGGGAAGTTGGGTTGTGTGAGATTGTTGGGGGGTGGTGAATTGAGTAGATGGGTTAGGGGAAGTGAAGAATTTTTGTGGGGGGGTGGGTTTGGGGGGTGATTTGTAAGGGATGGGTAAGGGGGAATGTGTTGTATGTTAGGATTGTAAGTGAGAGTTTATTTGTTTTAGGGTATTTTTTTAATTTATTTTGAGGTAGGTGATGTGAGGTGGGGGGTTTTTTTGGGGGTTATGGGGAGTGTTATTTTGTTGTTGTTTTGTGTGTATGTTTATTGTTTTAGGGGGGGTTGTGGTTGAGATAGAGTTTAGTTTTTGTATATTTATGTGTATAGTTTTTATATTATGGGTATGAGGTGGTAAGGGAGATTTGAGTTGAGTTGTGTTGTTATATTTATGAGGTTAATGATTTTGGTATAAGTTTTTTAGGGGTTTTTGAATTGTGGTGATTTGTTTTATGGGTAAATTATGTTTGGGTTGGGGGTGTTTGGGTTTTGGGAGGGGGTGTTTTTGGTGGGGATTTTGTGGGTAGAAGTTAGGTGAGTTGTGGGGGGGTGTTGGGTGTTGGTAGGGGGGTTATGGTAAGGGTTAGTAGGGGGTTTTTGAGGGATGTTAAGTGGGTGGTGGGGGGTGGTTATTTTAGTATGTTTTAGTGATGTGGGGGGGGGGTGAGTGTTTGGTGGTTTTTTTGGGTGTTTTGGGGTGATTTGGAGGGGGGAGTGGTGTTTGGGTTATGGGGTGAAATTAATTGATTGTGTGTGTTGGAGTGGTGTTTGGTTAGATGTAGGGGGGGGTATGTGGGTATGGGGTAGGGGGGTATGTTGTTGGTTGTAGAGGTTATGAGGGTTGTGAGGATGTGTGGTTTTTGAGGGTATTTGTGTTTGATTTGGGGTGTGGGGGAGGGAGAAGGTGAGGGTGTGGGTTTTTTGGGGTGGTTAGGAATTTATGGGGGGGGAGATTAGGTTTTGGTTTGGGTTGGTGAGAGGTGATTGGGTGTAGGGTATGGTGTAAGGGGTGGGGGGTGAGGAGGGTTGGTTGAGGATGATTATGGTAGTGGGATAATGATGATGATTGGATGGGGGTGTGTTTTGTGATGAGGAGAGTGTTAATTATTGGGGGAGTGTTTTGAGGGGGTTTTGGTTGTAGTGGTGTATGATGATAGGTAGTAAGGTGATAGTAGTAAGGTGATAGTGGTGAGGAGGAGGTTGGGATAGTGAGGGGATGATTGAATGGTGGTGTTGTGTGGGGGGTGAGTTGGGTGGTGGTGTTTGTAAGTGTTGTTTTGTG
>JAEAOA010000750.1:0-65000 GCA_016746295.1 Potamilus streckersoni
TTCACATCTGCAATATGTTGTTTTCATAAATCTTAATTTTAATTGGCAACATCGTGAACGAGGCATGCTTGACCATTTGCATTATTTGGATACTAACCGGGCCTTGATTGGTATCGTACGTCTAGTCAGGCTCCAGAACCACAATAATTATATCCATGAAGTTATTTTCTCCTAGGTAATTAACCCCTGGTCCCTGGTAATATTCTCAGTGGAGCAGCGATATCAACGCGTATCGTCGTACGAAATGAAACAAATCGGTATTTTTAGGTACCACATTTTACACTCTCGACTGAGTGCACGCTTTTTGTTTGTTGTTATTAGTAGTGTTAATCCAATGGTGGGGATAGAGGCTTTGTATCGAACAGAATATACATTCTTATTATTTATTATATTTCTACAACATCGATGACTTTGATTTCCCAGCTACACGAGAACTAGACCCAATCAAGCACCATGCTACGCTATTAATTCAATCACATCAATTTTTAATGGACTTCTTGGTCTGGTAAAATGCAAGTGTTGCTTCATCTGATAATACGATGTCTAAAGCGGGATAAGTTCTATTTGGTTGCACCATCCGTCGATAATCTGCAATGATACGATGTGCTTAAAGATTTTAATGACGAACTAAAGTCGTTGGATGATGATGAAGATGATAGTGATATTGTTGATTTCATCACTGATATTGATGAAGCGCCATCTGCTTATGATCTCCATGGATGCATTAATAATCTCGTAGTATATGTCGTTATATATTTTACTCAGTGATATAAACAAATGCGTAAAGTGATCAGAGACGATTGTAATCATTAGTTTTGTTTTATGGAGGCAAGACAAATCCTCTGCAAAACATTCATCAGTATTGGTGATCAGGGTATATGGAAAGGATTAAGGTAAAAAAAAATTCTTAAAAGCTCAAGCTACCACAAACGGATCTATTATGATAAATTTACATGATCCTCGGTCGATGATGTATCGTGTAGGTCTTGATAAACTCTTTGACTTAAAAGCACAACATCAGGGAGGGGGAATACATATGGTGAGAAAGAGTAACAAAAATAAGATAACCCAAATAGAAACGTTTCCAATAGGTTAGAAGCTTCGGTTTGATGTTATTGATGTTTTGTTTCTTGTCGTTTTTATTTTTGTTTTTTTTTTTTTGTAGAAACTTTATTTTTTCAGAGACATCTCCAATTGAATAATTGTAGCACTTGCCCTTCCTGCATCTTCATATGTTAAACCTTTAGGCATTTTACCTGTACACTAGTTTATATAGACACTTACCAGACCTTCAACAATGGATGTCCCACAAACAGATAGCAATGCCGTGTTGTGCTTACGTGCTGAAGATAAATGCCCTAGATATTCTAAAGCCATGGCAATATATTAAAATCGAACTAAACTGTGTAGCAATACATTTATTGCCGTATATCGATGATAAGCCAAATATTATACCTGCAGAAGCAGACAAACTTATTCGTACATTTAAGAATTTCAATGTTCATGTAAGGTCACTTCAATCATAACAAAATATAATTTAAAATTTGTTCAAATTTGCATAATTTACATAACTCAGACCTCTATAAGGTTCACAAACAAAAACAAAAAAAACCCACTGGTCTACTTCCATCGACACTATAACGCGGTATTTACTGAAGAAACAAAATAATTTAATGTGCTCTTAGTTAACATATCCTGCATTATGACATAATACACTTATTATATATGAGATTAAATAAACACAATGTAGATTTCTCTTGGAATGTTTTCAATTGACTTATGCAATTCAATTACCTTACAAGGGGTATTATTAGTTGGATTTAATTGTATTATGTTGCAGGAGAGACAGGGAAGACCTCTACATCAGTCCCAGCAACAACCCCAACAACGTCTAAAGCAACAATTACTACATTTGTGTCCGGTACACACATGTACATCCCCCCCACACGCAATGTATACTAGATAGATAGATAGATAGATAGATAGATAGATAGATAGATAGATAGATAGATAGATAGATAGATAGATAGATAGATAGATAGATAGATAGATAGATAGATAGGTAGGTAGGTAGGTAGGTAGGTAGGTAGGTAGGTAGATAGATAGATAGATAGATAGATAGATAGATAGATAGATAGATAGATAGATAGATAGATAGATAGATAGATAGATAGATATGGTACTTACTGGTCGGATCAATTTCGTCTTTAAATAGCAATAACTGTTCATCTTAAGTGTTATAAACGACCTTTGTAATTATATATCGTGCGGTTTATTATAATAATAATAATAATAATAATAATAATAATAATAATAATAATAATAATAATAATAATAATAATAATAATAATAAATAAACACAATGCAGATTTCTCTTGGAATGTATTCATTTTGACTTATGCATTTCACTTACATTACAAGCGGTAACATTAGTTGGATTTGATTTTATTATCTTACAGGAGAGAAAATGACGGTTATTACAACGCCAGAAAAGTCTTCAACAGATCCAGTAACCACCCCAACAACGTCTAAATCAACAAAAACTACATCTGTGTCCGGTACACTCACGTACACACCCACGCACACACGCACGCAATCTATAATTAGATAGATAGATAGATAGATAGATAGATAGATAGATAGATAGATAGATAGATAGATAGATAGATAGATAGATAGATAGATGGATGGATGGATGGATGGATGGATGGATGGATGGATGGATGGATGGATGGATGGATGGATGGATGGATGGATGGATGGATGGATGGATGGATGGATGGATCGATAGATAGATAGATAGATAGATAGATAGATAGATAGATAGATAGATAGATAGATAGATAGATAGATAGATAGATAGATAGATAGATAGATAGATAGATAGATAGATAGATCTGGTGTGCCCTTGGGCAATAAAGAATATTATCAAAGCTTTTATATTATGATGAAATCGTGGCGTATTAATAAGCCCTTGAGGATCAATAAAATGAGCAAACAACATATTTATATCGTTTTCAAATGAACGTGTTAGTTCATTTCATTTTTCCCATTTACTGGTTCTATCAATTGTGTCTTTGTATGTTGAATATTTGTATGTGTTTTGGCTTTTAATACAGATGTTATTCCAATGCAGGTATCAAATATCTAGCATTTGGTTTCTTCACTGCCCAAATACACCTGAACATAGACGATTATGTCTAAATATTCACGTATAATGCATTATAATAACTTCTGAATCATGTGCACGTTCTATCCATCTTCTGCTTCAAAATGGTAATGTGTATTATTGTTGCAAATTTAATCATTCTACACCCCAAAGACACTAAAACATCGAAGATTAGTGATATTTAACTCTAATGCATTCTAATAATTTTAGAAAAATATTCATGTGGCGATGTTTACTACTATTACAAAATATTTTGGTAGATTCAGGTGCACGCATCCAATATATTATTTAAATAGCAATAACTATTCAACTTATGGGTTTTCCATTATAAATCGTATGGTTTATAATAATAATAATAATAATAATAATAATAATAATAATAATAATAATAATAATAATAATAATAATAATAATAATAATAAAAACATTTTATCGGTGCATTTAAACAATTTCAATATTCATTTAATGTCACTTCAAGCATGGCATAATTTATATAACCCAGACTTATATAAGTTACACAAACCCCCAAAAGCACTGGTGTCTTCAATCCACGCTGTATTGAGTTATTTACTGAAGTAACAAAATCCTGTAATGTGCTCTTAGTTAACATATCCTGCATTATGACATAATACACTTATTATAAATGAGATTAAATAAACACAATGCAGATTTCTCTTGGAATATATTCATTTGACTCCTGTAATTCAAATACATTACAAGCTGAGCTGTATCATTAGTTGGGTTTGATTTAACTATGTTGCAGGAGAAAAAATGAACAACTCTACAACAGTGAAGACGGTTACCACGCCTAAAAGGTCTTCATCAGAGCCAGCAACAACCCCAACAACGTCTACATCAACAATAACTACATTTGTGTCCGGTACACACACGTACACACCCACGCACACACGCACGCAATCTATAATTACATTGATAGATAGATAGATAGATAGATAGATAGATAGATAGATAGATAGATAGATAGATAGATAGATAGATAGATAGATAGATAGATAGATAGATAGATAGATAGATAGATAGATAGATCTGGTGTACCCTTGGGCAATGGGAAACATTATCAAAGCTGCTATGTGATGATAATATCCCAGCGTATTAATACGCCCTTGAGAATCAATAAAATGAGCAAACCACACACACACACACACACACACACACACACACACACACACACACACACATACATACATATATATATATATATATATATATATATATATATATATATATATATATATATATATATATATATATATATATATATATATATATATATATATATCGTTCTCAAATGAACATATTTCAATGTGTCTGTTTATTTCATCTTTCTCATTTACTACTCGGTTCAATTTTGTCTTTGAATGTTGATTATTTGTATTTTGGTTTGGCCTTTAATACTGATATTCTTCCAATACAGGTATCAAATGTCTAGCATTTGTTTCTCCACTGCCCAAATACACCTGAACATCGAAGTTTATGTCTAAACCTGAACATCGAAGTTTATGTCTAAACATTCACGCATAATGCATTATAATACCTTCTCTTTTGTGACTGCGAGTGACCGAGTGGTCTAAAACTTTGTCCGTTTCGGATCACTGCCATCTGACCTCTGTCTGCATGGGTTTGAGTATTCATAGAATGTGGATATGTGAGAAAGCGAATGTGGATATGTGAGAAAGCTTGCAAGTAGCTTCTCGTGGGTCCTTGGTTCTTTCCGGTGATTTCCCGGTTTCTTCCTCCACCATTAATATTGGCCGCCATGAATAGCTTATCATATGCTGAAAAATGGCGTTAAGCCCATAAACAACAACAACAATAATACCTTCTGAATCATCTGCAAGTTCTATCCATCTTCTGCTTCAAAATGGTAATGTGTACTATTGCTGTCAATTTAATCCTTTGACACAACAAACACACTTGAACTTAGAACTTTATATATATTTAACTATAATGCATGATTTTAGTAGAATATACTTGTGGCCATGTTTACTATGTTAACAAAGCTCTTGGTACACTCAGGTGCATGCATCGATTATGTTATTTTTATAATAATATGTAATTCTTCTTAATGAAGCAAACTTTGTCATTAGTAATCCTGCTGTTTATATTAATAATAATAATAATAATAATAATAATAATAATAATAATAATAATAATAATAATAATAATAATAATAATAATAATAATAATAATAATAATAATAATAACAACAACAAGAATAGTATAGTACTAGTAGTAATTAGAATTTGCGAACGATTAAAGTCCACATAGGAACATATATTATTCTGAATTTATAAATGTCTAATTATCTTGTAGGTGATCAAATATGTTGTATGTCAAATGCACGAATCACTATCAACATTTAATCGTTCACTTTTGCATCGGATTTAGTGCAAAAGATTTATTTCCTCGCCCCAACATCGCCCCGCCTAAACTTTTTATACATTAATGTATCAAAACAACATCCGAACCCAGGGATAATCTTTTTGCCACCATAAATAGTTACTTGATTAATCAAACGATACAAGCAGCCACCGAGGTGAGCCTACAAACCCACATTGCAATTAATCAGAAACATCATAATAACTTGTGTAGAAGAACGATAACTCTTACTAGATACATATCATTATTCCGTGACAAGTAAAATAATCATTGGAATAAGTATACATTTTATTTGACGCAACCTCACGATTATCTACATTGAACTAGACTGGATTGGATATAGTTAATCAGTATGACCTAGAACAGAGTGTACCATAACTATCGATTCTTTGTCCTTACATCTTAAGGAGGAATGAAGACTTTTTTGATTATGTGTTCCTTTAAATCTTCAGGAGAAGCAGATAGGGTGGAGTCGATCTGCAAACAGTGTATGTTACAGCCAGACAGACCAAAACATCGCATCCTGTTATTAAAGATTTATGTTTTAAGTAAACTACTTACCGTTAATATTAGTTCAAATTAAAATAACGCTGAGCGCGAACATGTTTTTATCCAATAGTATCATTACCCTGCCCAATCAAACAATATAATGATCACTGACGGAATATTACATACACTGAAACTAATTAGAAACGTAAAATACAGATGATTGGAAAGAATGAACGCAAATGGATTCTTATGAGGAATTACAGGAAATAGGGCCAGCAGTGAGTGAATGAATGTTGTTGGATATATGTCTTGTTTGACCGAGCAGATGTTCTCTTCCATGTAACTCATGCGGGCTTGGTGTGCGTGCAAGACATTAATTTTTCATGGTGTGAGACACAATTTATTTGATTCTTTTTTATCGAAAGGTAAATATTTTATTCAATCCCAAAGTTAGAGTTCCAGTCTAATTGATGAGGTTATAATTATTGTTTAACTGCATCTCGCGTTATTAAATGTCGATGTAATATTGGCAAGAGCGCCTGCGCTGGTCGTTCACTTCCTGTCAATATCATTATCGCACTTTCCAATACTCATTGCATGACGCTCTGGATAATTTACTATTAAAGAATGTATATGATGATAAAAAAAATCAATAAAAATACAAAGAACTGATAATTAATGAAAGTAGGTTTTATAAGAAAAATATTTGTCTTCCAAAGAATTAAAAATACGAAATATATAGAAGAAGAATTTGAAGAGGTGTAGCAAATTTGTGAAAGGGACCACCCATCACTATGTTTTGAGTATAAATTTATCACAAAGATGTTTTCAGATGTTCTAAGACCCCAAGTTATTCTCGATGAAAAATTAAAATTTTGACCAATCGTCGTATCTATCAGCAGGGTACTAGGAGAAGAGTTTAACAATAGTTTTAAGGCTCAGTATATTGACTGCTCGATACGCTCACTGCCGTGGGACACATTGCTCCTGTGGCCCAGTGGTAAGAGCATCAACCTTGGATGCGGGAGGCCGTGGGTTCGAACCCCGGTAGAGTCATACGAAGGACATACAAGTTGTATGAACTTCTTCCTCCCTAGGTGCTCAGTATTAAGAATGTATTGTTAGGACTGAACAAATACCACCTGCTACACAAAATTAATTCTGCTAGTGAACATTGGGGCTAGTATATTGTTAATTGGTTCATTCATCACCTAAGTGCAATATGCTACCATGGTGACCGGATATGCTTGGTTATTTCGATTCCCGTGAACAACCGAGGTAGTGACAACGACTTCAGCGTCATAACAGACTAACCACGTTTGCGTTCCTCGTTTATTTGATCCATGGTTGTTTCTAATTAATCATTCGTCTTTGATGCTAGTGATACGCATAATTCAGACAAAAAAATCCAGGGGGATGTGTAGCAAATCATTAATTCCAAGAGCCCCTGTTCCGTTCTTGCGACCATAACAAATTATACTAGGCGTCTGATTCAATTTACTGCGTTGACTACGTGTATGATGCACGATCAACTTCAAACTAGCCCTTTTCATCATGTAAATCTTGAGGCTACTCTGAACAAAATAAATATAGCTTGCACAACAAACATTTTCCAAGCACACCAACCCCGCATTGGCTACATCGAATAGTACGGTCCCCATGTTAAATACGGTATTTTTCCAACAATATTCATTCACTCACTCTTGGCCATATTACGTGCTATTCCACATTATAAGAAATTTGTATTCGTTCTTTCCAATCATATGTAGTTCATGTTTCTAACTAGTTTCAGCTTGTGGGTTGTTCTATCTGTGCTTATTTTATTATTTCATTGTCAGGTTACAGCTGTTAGCCGTTAGCGTTATTTTACTCTTGGCGAATAGTAGCGGTAAGCAGTTTACTTTAAGATAAATATTTAAAAGTAGGATGTGATTTGCTGGCAAGTTGGATGTAAACTAAATTTTTTGGAGATCGACTCCACCCTTGCCGCTTCTTTTGAAGATTTATAGGAAACCATAATCCAACAAGTCTTTATTCCTCATTGAGATTTATTGTTTTATTTGTATAACATACTTTGAAACTCTAAGGCTAATTTTAAGATTGTATTCACCAGCCGTAAGTCCTATTTCATATTTTGCCTTCTCTTTTAGGGAAATCAATTATTTTGTTCAAATTTACAAAGCTTGTTGACATAATTAATTTGATTTGTTACTTTTGTACAGACGTAATAGTACTTGTACTGCCTATTTAGGTCGGTATAGTGTCTACGAAAATATATGTCGTAATCGTATAATTCCTTTGTTTGGGGGTGTATGGGGATGGTGTCTTTAATATAAATTCATTTTTATGTTAAGAGGTTTAAATCAGCTCTATATCAAGTCGAATCATGGACTAATTCCTTGTCGTCTATCTGTCTCTGTTCATTTTATGAATACGCGTGGACTTTTTTATTTACCATTTTTTACAGTTGTAACATTGTGCATGCTATCTGCAGTGCTCAAATGAGACACTGTTCAAAAACTTTTCTTTGAAATCCAAAAATTATTTTATACCCATATAAAGTTTAAAGTGAATTGTATAGTGAAAGCTAAACCTATCTCTATCAAGGAGTATTTGTGGCATCCATGTTACATCATTATTCACATCAACCAAAATATTTCGTTCAGTAATGTAAGGTAATGAATTTTTTTCTTATGTTTAGTGTAGGTTGTGAAATTGTGAATCCAGAATTTGCTCCAGACAGTAGAATCAGTCTGTTTGTAATGCAAAATTCTAACCCGTGGTTGGATTTTATCATCTCTCTATTCTTCTATTACTTGATGTATCTCATATGTTGCTGGCGCCGTAAGGTAAACTGATGTTTAAGTGTACAAATCGGAAGAAACCTTAAAATCCCATTCTAAGTTTTGTCACTAACAATGCGGCCGGATCCACCATATTTTCTCTGTTATCATAAATCACACGAGTGCCACCTGCACCGAAAGCTGTATGAAGATTGTTCTAGTCCAAAAACTACTGTGTGCACATTGTGCATATCCGCAAATTACAAAATATCCTAAAGGATGAGGAAGTAATAATAACATATTTTTCAGCATGTAAGAATTAACAACTGATGCTATTTTGTGCTCGGCAACTTTACCAACATAGCCCTGATAATAAACACTTCATATCAATTTCGATTGCAGAAGAAATTATACCGACCAACACTTTTGCTGTGATGTGTCACGTGTATGTCGTCACATGCGTGGGGGCCAAATCACTTAACACTTGTTCAAACATATTTTGTTAATTTAACGAATCGCGTGTTTTCTCTGAATTTACTAATTTATGATTCTGCACTGAGTATACGCGTATTGTTGTGATCAGATAGGTATATTGGACTGGATCCAGGCAGCGAAATCTAACACAGTTTGTGTCCTATTGTTGAAGTCAGAGAGGTATAGTGGACAGGAGCCAGACAACGAAATCTAACGCAGTTTGTGTCCAATTGTTGAAGTCAGATAGGTATATCGGACTGGATCCAGGCAGCGAAATCTAACACAGTTTGTGTCCTATTGTTGAAGTCAGAGAGGTATAGTGGACAGGAGCCAGTCAACGAAATCTAACACAGTTTACGCGTATTGTTGTGATCAGATAGGTATATTGGACTGGATTCAGGCAGCGAAATCTAACACGGTTTGTGTCCAATTGTTGAAGTCAGAGAGGCATATTGACAGGAGCCAATCAGGATAATCCAACACAGTTTGTGTCCTATTGTTTTGGTCAGAGAGGTATATTAGAGAGAAGCCAGTCCTATTGTTGAGTTTGTGTCTTATTGTTGAGGTCAGAGAAGTATATTCGATTGGAGAAAGTCAACGAAACCTAATGCAATGTGTGTCCTATTCACTAAGTACGACTTGAAAACAAATACAGTGAATATCATCGACATGCCGGAGACGATGAAGTAATATGTCGTTATCTAACGTGTTAAATGCTGCAGACAAGTCACGGTTGGTGCGGACTGTACCATATACATTATCGATAGCAAAGAGAGTATCATTAACTATTCTCAGAAATGCAGTTTCACTAATGTGGCGAGGGCGATATTCAGACTGTGCACTACATAAAAGACAACATGAATTCATTGAGATACAATTTGGGATAGGATACATTTTTTACGATTCTTCACTTTAAAGATAGTTGAGAAACTGGTCAGCGATTCTTTAAATCGTTTCTTCAACAGTTGCCTAAGAAAGTGCATTATGAAAGATCACTGGATTTCACCGGATGATAATATGTCATTTTATAATATGAACTTGATGATTTTATGCAGTATGTAACAGCATACAACACTAAAGGGAATTATCTAATTGCTAATATATCGGCAAGTAAGGGCGAATATAGCTTTTGTCCATTACTTTTAATGGTAGCACAATAACAAAAGAGCTATGTTTCAAGTTGGAAAATGCTTGTTAATACAGGTTAACTGAGCAACTGTGGCCTGTGAAAAAACATATAATTTATGTCAAATACACTTTTCAGTTAAAATTAGCAATCAGTCATATTGCACAAAATTAATAATATTTACCACGTGAGTGATTAGGTAAAATTTCCACATCGATATATACCCAATCATGATCATTTTCAATCCTTATAATTCCAATTTACTTCCTTTCTTTCATCCGATCAGCATATTTTATCAAGAAAACATTACGTTCATATAAATCGAAGTTTTATTTTTTAGATACTTAACTGCAACAGAATACATAGACCTATTTTGCCAGCCATAACTCGTCTGTTTATTTTATTGTACTATAGGGTAGATTGTAATAGCGATTTGTGTCAGTGATACATTAATGTGATCATTATTTTAATATATATATATATATATATATATATATATATATATATATATATATATATATATATATATATATATATATATTGGAAAAGACAGGAGTGGGTGTGGCCTTGTAAGTTTTGATGGGTAAAAGACAGGATTGAGCGGGGTTTTGTTGTAAATTTTGATCGGAAAACACAGGAGTGGATTTATCCTTGTAAATTTTCATCGGAAAAGACAAGAGTGGGTGTCATCATGTAAATAGTGATGGAAAAGACAGGAGTGGGTGTGGCCTTGAAGTTTTGATTGTAAAAGACAGGAGTGGGTTTGGCCTTGAAATTTTGATCGTAAAAGACAGGAGTGGGTGTGGCCTTTGTAAATTTTGATTGGAAAGCACAGGAGTGGGTGTGACTTTGTTATAAGTTTTTATTGGAAAACACAGCAGTGTGTGGTGTTGCCTTGTTGTTGTTATTATTAGTGTGTAAGGCGTTGATATAGATAAAACTTCTCATCAAACGATCTGGACGCGGTACTAAAAGTATATGCAGAATCTACTAATGTGTTAAAAATCCATATTAATATCAGTTGACAAGTTACATCCAACCAAATAGCAGAAAACGAATTCAATCAATAAGATTAGAATTATTTTATTTTATTCTCTCGCTTGATTACTAATATTTTACATCCAATCAATATCATCACAATATACATATCTATATGGTAACTCTTTTGTTACAAGTTCAACAATCTCGCTCTGCAAATATCCACATTCGGAGCGAATTGTACATATGGTCGGAATAATATGACGCAATTTGTGATAACAAACATCGTGTCTCTCACAAGTCCACCATGGATGGTTTAAGAACGAATACTACCATTGAAATATTTGGTGTGTGCTTTTACAACTATTATTTATTGTCATATTCCTAAAAATAAAATAAAAAGTATCAGATGGAAAAAATGTTGTATTGAAAAAGAAATATACTTACATATGAAGAATCCTTGTCTCTCCCGTAAAATTGCGTACCGCTATAAAAAAAAAAAATCCATAAGATGGATGGTTTCTCCAATTGCAAATTGAGCTGCAAATATTTACAAGTTTTCAATATTCTTTTATTACAGACTAATTAATTAAACCATGATTTCAAAATAATATTATAATAAATGTATGTAAACCATTAAAATGAGTTATACTATGTACAGGATATTGCGAGTGACCGTCAGATGGTATGTAACAATAGCTGTTATTTAATTGATTATTAGTTCAACGGAATTGAGGCATGCTAGGATTAAGAGGTAAAATTTGAATAATAAGTGAATAGTTGTGTACTATTTACTAACTGTAAATCACATGTATCATGAATTACAACGAGCTATTTTTTTTTCTTTCCAGTACTGACGCCCATAGTCTCGATAATTGCTGTGGTTTCTCTAACTGTTGTATGCTGGAGAAGGTAAACATGCAAACCTTACATAGACCTAGCGAATATGATGAATGCAAAAACTAACTGTAATTGATTATCACAAAGATGATTCATTCATCGGTTAAGGAAATATATTTCTGCCATACTCAACATTTACATTATGTATCAAAAATCTTTATGACAAAACAGGTTATAATGCAGATGTTTTTGTAGAATAATAATTGAATTGTTGCCATAGGATCCTACATTTAAGCTATTTGTATCCAGTGTCTCATCTAAAAGTATATATGGAACACACTGTATAAAAAATACAATTTCAGAATGCAAACAATACTGTGTATAACAAATAACAACTATGTAGACGAAACCCAGAGATAGAGCTACACTCTCATCTTGTTCTACATTGCTTTGAGATAATATCAGCAGAAACTGATTTTGAACGATAATTCCTTGTCGCAAAGTCTACTCAACAACTCTTTGTCTGGAGTGCGGGACTGGAAGAAGAGGGAGGGAATGCTATATAAACGGAATATTACCACCCTGTGAGACAGTTAGTTTAAAAAAAATCTCTGAAAGATACAGTTCAAGCCATGAACGGGATTCTAAAGTACTAATGAGTCTTACAGTCGCAATGGTGCAACAAAACATTCATTGTTTCAGTACACAAACAAAGTGAGAATCCATAGATCGAGATTTTACACATGTAATTAAAACAAGTCCTACAAAATGAAAATATATAACACCTACTTTCTATATTTTTTAGACTGCAATATATAATAAAATTCACTGCAAACCTATTTTCTCTAAATAAATATATCTTAGAAAAATTGCCTAAAATGAAACAAGTACGGTTTGGCTTATACAACGATTTTAATAAATACATGTTAAAAAACACATATAAAGACACATAAAAATAATATTTCAACGAATAATGTTGATTGTATTTGTAAGATGACGATTACTGAGTTTAAAATTCCTATTTTCAGACGTAACGAGAAAGCAACTGTCCACGTGCAAGCTCCGAAAGAAAAGACTACTAAACATGTAGTCCCACGTGACCCGGAAGGTCATGAAACCTTACATCAGCCTAATGAAAACTATCAAAGTCATGCTTCTTCTGACACTTTCAAAGAAAACAATGTACCATGTTCTGCTAACAAAATGAACCTGTACGATACTGCCAATTTCAACATTGACGATGGAACATATGATGTTACATTTTCAGTAAACAATCCTATACGAGCAGTACAAGCGAATTCTTATGACCATGTGAGATTGAAGAAAACTAATGATGGAAAGTATGACCATGTTGATCTTCAAGACCAAAACAATACAGCGTACGAGTTAGACACATATGACAAAACAAATGCCCTCACCTTGGACAATACGCAATACAACACCTTTCAAGAGAAATTCAAGCCACATCAACAATTCAAAGCAAATGTATATGATGCGGCAAATTTTCACCCGACAAAGTAGTTAGTGTAAAGACCACCAACGTGGGTAGTCTCACTGTGTAAAACAACAATTATAAAGAATCCAATACTCACTCCGATCTCAGATTAAATTCAATTATCAATGCAGAGACATAAATTAATTTGAAAGGCCTCTTAACAATATACGGCAATATGAAACAAAATTATAGATTAAAACATTGGAGAAAATATGTTATTCGAAACTAAGTGACATTACGATGACAAAAATACATCTGGCAAGACATGACTCAGACAAGATGACATAACTTAAAGAATAAATGTGTAACGACTCCAAGTAAGAATATAAAAAGTACTAACGCTCGCAAAACATATGGACACTCGTTGAAACAGATGCACGTGGTTGAAACGGTTCCCCGTTCTTCTAGAATGCCTTTGATACTCCTCTACATTGTTGACATTTCTGGAGATATCGTGTTGTATTTCTATGACTTGTTTTTTTTTAATTTAATAGATCAAACACTAGACATTGTTCAACGTGATCAATATCTGAATAATCTTCACTGATAACTCAGACTGAATTGCATTGAACCATCTGTGGCAAAATTCCGTAGATCAAACACATCAGTTTAAGAGTTCCCTTAAAGTCTATGCAATGTTTCTTGCGTTCATTTTCTTTGAAGATGCATCGATTCAGTTTGTCTTATTTATTCATTGTAACTGGCTTTGGTGTATATATTCAATTTATTTTTTAACATAATTACATCTTCTTGATATGCTTGATAAGTGTAACAATCAGGTACGTAACTATTTAATGTTGGTTCGTTTTCCATTTAGAGACTGGAATCCATTTTTTCCTATTAATTCTGAACTTATATTTTCATAGTTAAGTAAGTTTTAAATACGACGTGTGCTATTACACTGCCCTAGAGTATGACATTGAAAAGAGATATTGAGGTTTACTATAAATACAAACCTCTATTTTCAAGAATGTTATCATAGCACGTTTGTATTTTTAGAGAGAAATCACTTAAATTAAGTATGGGTTCTGCATCTTCAGAGTGTATATAAATGGTTTGTCAGTTAGTTTTGAATCTGTGCTTAGGAGTGTTACTGAACTTTCACTATGTTGTATTGTTATGCTGGTACAGTATATAAAACATGTGTTCAGTGTTTGCGAGACGCGAAGCAAATTTGCTTGACTGGAATTTCAACAAGATTATGATTGAACAAATTAAATGTTAGCAGCAAAATACTGCTGAGGAATTTCCATTTTCATGTATCCATTTTAATTTCATCTTTAAGTCGCTTTGCCAAATGACACATGCTATTTACACGTTTGTCAAGAGATTTGAAGGCTTATATCATTTATGATCTAAGCTATGAGCATATTATGTTTTTTTGTTTATATGCATGCCTAGAAATACATGCAAATCTAGCTGCATATTGTAGCAGCATCTACTATATTATTTCCTTATATTGCTGCCCCATTTAGGGTCATTCGATTCCTCATCATGATTTGTTATTTTTTATTTTAAACTTATCTAATTCATTGGTTTTATGAATTACCGGGGACGGATAATTTTTAACTGGTACAAAATGGGTCCAGACACTTTGACTGATTCGCAAAATTTGATAATAAAAATGTTTGAATGAAATCGATCACCCTCTTGTAAATCTTCATCAAATAATTTTTAAAACTTGTAACACGCATATTGAAAACATAAACGCATATTAAAAAGTCATATTAAACAAATCTCATGTCATGCAGGACAACATTAATTGGTCTTTGTTAAAGTTAGTGTTCATATACCTCTTTACATAAGAGATACAACTATAAAACCTTGGTGATAATGATAGCCCTTAGTTTTCAATTTGTCATCAATTAGATTTTGCTTGGATCAATAGTGCTGTACTTAGTGTGTAGACCTGACAGAAGATGGACACACATTTTCGTAAAACACATTGTTCTCTGATCGTTATGTTGTGGACCTAGCAAATAAGTATATATGGAACATGGGCATCACTGCGACAAGTAATGAAGAATCAGGTATAGGCGGAGCATTGCTTCCCCACCTGAACCATCCTGTGGACGTGAAACAACCAACATAAAATTGAGTTACTGTTAGATGTTAAACGTATGCAATGGCAAATATGAAAATGTAAGAGCCTCAAGGGATTTAACTACATAGCACCTGCGGAGGTTCTGTCAAACAGCCGTGTCGCCTACACTTTACGACATTTCCGATTCTTCCATTGAAAATACTTTTTTGTTATTTCTATATGTGTATATGCAACTTGGCAGAAATTAGATTTTCTGAGATGTGGACAGTATCCTGAAGGCAACCTTCAGAACTTTCCAGCATTTTTCATGATAATTAATGTGTTTGCTGCTTTGTATTGAGGTTATATCATAGTAAAGCTCTAAACAGGTCAAAATATGTCTTTTTTCTATGTGCAATAGAATTTCTGATTACAGTGGTGTGGGTATTTGCATGTCCTAAACTATATTTTTGTCTATTTGTTATTGTGTTTTGTTACGACCCTGTATAAAAAGTTTGTGTGTGTTAAGAAAAGAATTTTGTATAAATCTTTTTATTTCATTTTATTTCATTAAATGTAACTATTAATATAATTATATGGATTTCAGTCTAATATGTTGTTGAAAACATCGTGTTTACTTGAGTCGCAGATGTGACTCATTTGAGTACGTGCTGTGTATGATAACAAATTCATTACAAGTAAACATTCAGGAATAGCCATGAAAAAGATTAACTGATACTGAGTCAGGCTTTCCTAATGTCCAGAATATTACAAAATTGCATGCGTCCTTGTGCGCGTGCAATTCAAACAACGCATCAGCTTCATTTGTATGTTTGAGATTTTTGTATGTCATACACAGTCACGAAGAGACAGTCGTAGTCGAGAGTCAACAGTTGACAGTCGTAGTAGATTCATACACAGTAGAAGAGTCGTAACATCAGTTATACAACTTCTATTACCTTACAAAATGTATTTTTGTGCTAGAAGAAGGTGTCTGTTCGTATGTCTACATAGAACAACATGTTTTGTTAGAGGAGCTATTTTTACTTCGTTTTTATGAATAATTATTTTCCTGGAGAACAACATTACTGATTTGGACATTTTCCCGAAAATATTTAAAATTGGAACGGGACAACACAAACTGTGCTGTATTGTGTAAATTCTGGAATTTTCTGTTAGCCTACGTCTGACGTGGTCAGCTGCCATTTTGGACCGGAACTTCAGACACTTCAGACTGTGTTTAAATCTTTTTACAGGACATATATTTCTATTTTGAACATAATTTGATCATTTCTGTAAACCCTAAGTCTTGCTTAAATTATTTACATTATTTCATGTTTTCTACGAAAAATAAATTATTTTTGTTAAAATGTACAAAGCTTGTTGTCTTCACACTTTCTTTTATGTTACTTTGAACGAGCCGATACGTAACAGTTTCTACAATTCCTACAGCCCTAGTTATATTTGACATAATACATGCGTGACATTTAATTATTTAAAACGTAACGTGAATTGATCTGAAGACCACAAGTTAAATGATAAAAAGTGTATGAAAAACCGATATTGATCAACCGATACAAAGGATATCACAATAACGTTCTGATAGTACCCCGTGTTGCTTGCACCGTCGAGTGGACTTTTTATCAACTTTTTAATGGAGTCAATAAACCTAACCATGCTTTATCGTCTGTGATGCTAAAAAAGAGAACCAATTGTAAACAAGAGAGATGTTCCTCGTGTTAACAAAATTGCCATTGTAAGCATCAGAGGTTCTTGTCATCTGCTAATGTAGTGATGTATTATCAGATCATCGCCAAAGTCGAGTTCAACATTTCTCTATATCCAAACCGTTTTATTTCCAAATTGTAAATGTCTATAAATTAAACATTTCAGTTCTTTACTATCTTAAGCTTTGTATGGACGATTTAAACGATTGTAATTTAGGAACCACTATAAATCTAACTATTTAAAAAAAGAAGAGATCTGATTTTATAGCTCAAATATGTTGATATTAATGATGTTGATATACGATGGTATAATTATTGTAAGCCAGGTTAGAAGTATATACTATGTGCACATTCGTTTTGTTTCTGGATTGGTTTCGTGGAGTGGATTGTCCTTTTTAATGCTAATGATTCATACTAATTGCAAGTGCCAAATTTTTCGTCAGGACTTAATTATTGTATAGTATCAATTTCGTGATCTTGGAATATTTTCATTATTGTATTTATACGTGTGTTTATTTATTTTTAAACTTATTCTATACATTTGAAGCATAAGAAAAAAATACTGTTAATATTAACAAAATATAAAAGTATGAAACTTATTTTGTTCAATGAATAATCATAAATCAAGTTCTCACACATGCTTATCTACGAAGTAAGGTCCGTTAAATGCAAAGGAATTATTTGTATAATATCTTCTATGAATATAATGACGTATATTATTTAATAATGCATGTACAATGAATCATTCATGCATTCAATATGCACTACGTCAAACGATCTGATTATCAGTATGTGGATGAAAGAACGTTATTTCTCATTATTCGAGAAATTTCAGACAGTCAGATAAACAAGATAGCTATTTGCTTTGTTGCTTTAAAACAAGATATTCCTGCCTATGAAATGAACAGTAAAGTCCCCAAGGAGTTAGTCCTTGACATCTCAACTAATTAATCCTCCGTTATTTAAATGCTTGCAAATTTTATAATTGATATTATTTAACTCAAGATGAACAAAAAGATATATTCATCAATTACGAAACTAAATAACATAAATAACGAAAAACAAACGTTTGGTACTATACAATAAATAAATTATTCCCGTAGAGTACAAAGCAAACATTTAAAAAGAACAGACAGGGGTGCTAATTAAATCCCAAATAGTCCAAAGAGGTATATCACATGTCCAAATGTGTGAAGTTCCTATTCAATGCTAGTGTCTCCCAATACATTACAATATTTGATGTGTCTATGTGCATGTAGCCTCGAACGTGCTAATGTGACATTGGCAAAGAGTGTGAGAGTGTATTTACAGTATCTTATGTATCACAATAATATACTCCAGTCTGAATTAATTTTACTTCTAAATGTGTTGTGTGTGTTATGTGTGTGTGTGTTTGTGTGTGTGTGAGAGAGATATCAAAATTAAATGAACAAGAAGTGCAAAGTTTATCCACTCACGAGCCATGAAGGATTTAATGTACTAAAACTGAACTTCCAATGACGATTGAGCTTACTCAGTTTGAGTTTCTATGAACGGTTTACTTTATCTAAACGGACTTTCCAAGAAAGGCTTAGTTTGCACGAGCTTAATGTCCAGTAAAAGACACGTAAAAGATATCAGCAAGTTCAACCAATACTGAATTTAATTTTAGTTTTCCAACTGCGATCTCAGCAAAAGAAATAGCGCTAGCACAAGCACGCTTTTATTATAGATCGCCAATTAGATCAAAATCATTATGTGAGTTACAAGAAAATAATTCATTGGTATTTGCAAATAAGAATAAACCCGACTAAATTACCGATTGACAAATCGTGAGTATACATGCTGGCAGTTGTCAATTAGAATAAATAGATCAACAATGAATTTCAGCGCAGCGAATTCCATAACAGGAAAGGATCCAAAAAACCTTTTGCTGTTTACGAACCTACATTGTGAGCAGCGATTGAAATATCAACTCCAGATAATGCCTCTGACATATATCAATCATCGATTAAAACCCTACTTGGATTGCCAGAAGTTCCACTGCTATATGAGGAACAAACATAACCTAAACGATCCGATTTCATTACAGATAAACCAATATTTATAAAAGATCAAGAGTATTGAAAAGACGAGTATGTATGGACGACTAACGATTATTTCAATTAGACTGATGGTACAAAGTTTCCCATGGTAACATTTGTCTGTATACCTACTGATGATGGTACAATGAAATACCACATATTTATTATATAATTTCCAACAGAATTAAGTCTCAACACAAATGGATACTCAATATTCCACGCAGTATTTTTTCCAGTGTTAGCACTTACTACAAGGATGATGTAAAACTACATATAATTGAAACGATACAACACATTAACCAAGTTAGATCAGACCTCGAGATTATGAATCAGGTTATTGTTGAAGGACTGAATACCCAAGGTCCAAGTTTAAAGCAAACTTTCCTGACACATATGAGATTACAGAAGAACAGTTACTGAAATTCATAATACAAGCATATAAATCCCACGGGCTAAAAACTCAGTCAACGATATCATCGAAAACTATTGTCCAAAAACTTTGAATCATGGAGGTAAATAACTCCACCGGCACGTATTCTTAAACACAAGACTGATCCATACGGTGGAGGTCGACATATTTCACCAGGTATTGTAAGTACAACATCAACAATCACAGTCAAACTGTACGCGATGAAATTCATGAAAGCTATCATGTACGCCTTGAAAAATCTAAATAGGACCAACAAGGATACATTTATGTACGTTTACTCCGCAAGTGCTTCTGGATAGATAATAGTGTTAGAATCAATCAATTCTGACTTTTTGTGATTTCATATTTCGCTATTATCACGGATACATTTCAAATTTACTGAACTAAACTGAACATTTCTTGGATTTGCGAGGAGAATCATTGCTTATAAATTTTTATGAAATATCGTAAAACACCAGGATCAGTATTTTGCAAAATACAATTGTCAAATAATTATTTATGTGGTATTATAAGTAAAACAAAGAAGAGGTACTCGAGAGTGCCGTGGACACTATCCACGTTTGACGACGTCAACGAAATGCAGAAAAATATAATTATTGATGAAAGCAGGAACTGTTAAATGAACTGCATCGAAAACATATTATTGCGATTATTCCTCATAGAGAACAGTTTTTTTTTAATTGTGCACACTGTTGCATTAAACTTGACAAACTTGAAATAAAATTAGAATAAATGTTCTGTTTCAGAATTTAAAAGAAAAATATTAATATCAGAATAAATCTGACTCGGAATAAATATTACAATCTGAATAAATACGATAATCTAGTTCAGAAAAAATTGTACAATCTGAACAAGTCTGATTCTGAGTAAATATTATAAACTAATTCAGAATAAATATTAAAATCTAATTCAGAATAAATATAATAACCTGATTTTGAATAAATATTGTAATCTAAAGCTGAGTAAATAATATTATCAGAATAGATACATGTCTGCAAAATAGTATAATCTTTTTCCAAATGCATTTGAATCTGAATAAATAAAATAACTAGAATACAATTATAGTCTGATCCTAAATTATTATAATCTAATTCTGAATAAAAATTATTATAATAATAAATATTATAATATGATTCTGAATAAATATTATTATAATAATAAATATTATAATATGATTCTGAATAAATATTATTATCAGAATAAATTTGATTCAGAATAAATGTTATTATCATAATGCATGTTATATTCGCAGACAAAAAATATCAATATCAGAATGAATATTATAACCTTTCTCTGAATAAATATAATCTCATTCGAAACAAATATTTTAATCAGAAACGAAATCTAATTCTGAATAAATATCATATTCTTAATACATATTGTAATCCGATTCAGAGTAAATATTATCAGAACACAAATAAATAAATACCTTTGTTATAGCCAGCAAAGAATTGATCTCCTTTGACAGTATTACTTTCGCTTTGTTTAGCTGTTGCAATCACTATCAAACTATTACTTCCTAGATTTTGTTTAGCTTTAACCAGAGTCACGATGACAGCATTTCCCCATTTTCATTTTCACTTTTGGAATAAGATATACTCCTTCTAAACTGTCTTACGCTAGCATGTACAATCTTATTTATTTCGTTGGATAAATCAGATCCATTTTCTCAATCGCTTGTACAAGGGAACCAATTTCTTTAGCTTGTGAGACATTCAATGTTGCCAAGGAGTAGTGTATTTATATATATTTTCTATTCTTCGATGTTGTTGATTTTGTTGTTATATGGTTTAACGCCATTTTTCAGCACAAGATAGGCTATACATGGCGACTAATATTAATGGCGGAGGAAGAAACCTGGAAAACACCGGGAAGAACCACTGACCCACGAGAAGCTACTGTCAGGCTTTCTCACGTACCCACTTAAGCCGAGTCTGGACTCGAACTCATACAAATAGAGGTGAGATGGCAGTGATCCGTAACGGACAGCGCTTTAGACTACTTGGCCACACGGGCCCCCTTCATTGTTCTAATGATGCAGAATCACAAATAGATTTTTCTGTATTATGGTGATCAATTTTTTTTTAAACAGTCATGTTGTAAATTTTGAATTGAAGCAATAACGGATTTAATATTTTTATAATTCATTATATATTATATAATTATTTAATAAAAAGATATTTGTGAATAATGATAATCAGAATTTAAAAAACAAACCATTTCTTCACCCCTTTCTTATGGCCGTTGGGAAACCCTTGAGCTTCTAGTTCTTGTTGCTTATTTGCTTTTACATGCGGTCCTCAGCGTTATATTTTTTATCATAGCATGAATTTAGATCTCTGTATCTTTTTACTACCACATTACACTCACAGTTGAATTTCTCATGTAACTCCAACACTACACTTCAAAATTCAAACATGGGTTTGCTTCTAGACTTGCTCTTCTAACACTTTGCATGAATATCCACAAAATTCATTTACGCAAGTTTTGTCACAAGGTTCTTAAGAACCGATCATTAAAGCTTTGCAATGATTCTTTGTTTGTATACATACATACATACATACATACATACATACATACATACATACATACATACATACATACATACATACATACATGCATGCATGCATGCATGCATGCATGCATGCATGCATGCATGCATGCATACATACATACATACATACATACATACATACATACATACATACATACATACATACATACATACATACATACATGCATGCATGCATGCATGCATGCATGCATGCATGCATGCATGCATGCATGCATACATACATACATACATACATACATACATACATACATACATACATACATACATACATGCATGCATGCATGCATACATACATACATACATACATACATACATACATACATACATACATACATACATACATACATACATGCATGCATGCATGCATGCATGCATGCATGCATGCATGATTGCATGCATACATACATACATACATACATACATACATACATACATACATACATACATACATACATACATACATACATACATACATACATACATACATACATACATACATACATACATACACACACACACACACACACACACACACACACACACACACACACACACATACATACATACATACATACATACATACATACATACATACATACATACATACATACATACATACATACATACATACATACATACATACATACATACATACATACATACATACATACATACATACATACATACATACATACATACATACTTCAATTTGAATATTTATTTGTCATAACTACAATATGGATTAGTTAGAGAAATTATCTGCTCTGAAGCCCTCTAAAGATAAATTCGATCTTGACAAACTTTCTAAAGATATCAAAAAACCTAAATTTAGCTTTTTTTATCCAAGATTTAACGAATAGTGGATATAGTTGTTCGTATACGTTAGGCCAAGATAGAATTTCGCGACGATTGTGCAGGAACATTGATATTATCGATACTAGAATGAATAACAAGCAGCAAAGATTATTAACTATCACGACAATCAAAACTATTTTTCTAATAAAATATATTGTAAAGACTGAAGACGACACATGGATTATCGGTGACAAAAACTTCCATGTTTGACTTCGAACTGGAAATAGCAGCTCAAATAAAAGTTATACACCAGGAATATTGATAGGTTTTGACAAACCAAATTATGAATTATTGTATCCGATGACACTTCACAAACGCAATACGTGGAAAGGCTTTAAGGGATCTAAGACGTGAGTGGGCAGAAACAGTTGAAGACTCTGGAGCGTCCATCAAAAACACTGGTGAGCTAGGAAGAAGATTGAAATTCCCAAGCACAGTGGAGTCTTTAACCAGCGAGAGTTTGTACATGAATTAAGAGATGCCCCAATAAAGATTAATGATCAAAACGCGCATTCATGAACATCGGCCGTAACAATATTTCCACGAGACAGAGATATTAAATTTTATAATAATCTTTTATTTCATTTAACAGAAATATTAGTATGGTTATTTCAAAGCTCAGAATATGTGAACTATGATCATCTTGCACGGCCTAATCGAGACATTTATCGTCCAGAATCTCTTCACCACGAAATGAAAAATCTTCTGTCAGAATACACTGACGATGTTGAACAATTACTGAGTAATTGTTTTACCGTTACGTCATTTGCGGCTCACATTGCTCAGGAGCAAAATCCATGATCGTCCACCGTAGCTATATCTAATAGTGAAACGGCAAATTGAGGAATGTTAACAATTAGAAGGATGTTATTTCGGTTGTTATAGTTGGATGTTATCCTTGAAGTTTTCTTCAATGTGGATAGGGTTTGGGTATATAACACACGAGAAGACCCGGGTTGACTAAATGGCCTCTTGCCAGATTTTGACTTAACCGGATTCGCTTTATTGAGTCATTCGAACTTGCAACAACAATTAGTCATCATGTTGATTATGCGCGGTTTGGAAGACATTTTTCAGAAAGTATTGGGCTCCAATAGTTTTATTATGATACATGCATGATCTAAAAATGATGATATCGCTAAAGGTAAATGGAGCGATTATATTATATCGCCTGCAGAAATATGTTTGGTTACCATAACAAAAGCAGCAGGAAGGGTGAACCCTACAACGTTGTAGAGACTTATTTACCAAAATATAAGGGTTCCTACAGAGGCTAAAAGAAACTGTCAATAACGTACTACCAGTGCCTCTAACTTGTCTATACCAGTGATACCGATAATAAATTGATTTAGTTAGCTCAGGTTTGTTAAAACATTATTGACAAAGTATTCAAATTTTTATGAGATTTCATTTATGTTTCTAGTAACATAATTTTTGTCGTTCACCCTGCCTGCCGCTATGAATTATCAAAAGATTTTATCCAGACCTATACTGTGCCTTGATTTTGGATCATGTAGATTTATTAATTCGTACGAATGGAACTGCTTGTGCTTTAGAAAATAATTATTTAAAATTTAATCATATCCATATCTCCTGAACAAAATGTATAAGAAATATTGTGTAAGGTATAATTATCTCCGCCATTAAACACAGCCAAAGTATTACATTTATCTCTGATCACCTTAGATATTTGTGTGTATCTCTAAATAACATAAATCACGTCCGTGTTTTTATGTCAACATCGAAAAAATATTCTAGCTGTATTGGATTGTTTTTCCAGCATCACATCATCATATACTGCAAGGTTATTAATTTATCCATCTAAGTCATCTACGGATGGGATTTCATCAATATCAGTGATAAAATCAACAATATCATTGCCATCTTGGTTCAATAATTTTGCATTCTCGTTACAATTATTAAGTACTTCGAAGCAACTTTGATCTTCTATAGATGGTGCTACTAAATATACTTTATCCCACTTCATCCAACTCATTATCAGATTAAGCAATAATTGCGTTTTACCAGATCCAGATGGACCTATAATAATCATTCTAGTGGAATTCGGAAGCGCTGAATGGTGCTTTACTGGTTAGTGCTTTCTTGTCGCTGAAAAGTCAATTATATCCATATAAAAAATAATATGAGTTTATGTTGTGTCCGTTGAATTGACAGCAATAACAACAAAGAATTAAAGACGTGAAATTACCGGTAAATTTGCAAAATGTGGCACAAAAATATATATTTATTTCCGCGTTAAAAATAACGCGTTGTGGTTACATAGCATCATCATTAGGGAAATTACCAGGAAATGCACGGTTCAAATAGCCCGGTGAGAAACATCTTTATTGATATAATTACTGTGGTCCTGGAACTCGACTTGATAAACAACTTGAATATCAAAATCAGTCAAGGCCCGGAGAGTATCCAGAAAATAAAACTGATCAAGCATGTCATGTTCATGAAGTTGCTTATAAAAAGTTAAGATTTGCAGCAGCGGCATCTCGCAGCTGTGAAATTCATTCATGCGCTAAATGCTGTAGCTAATAAATCTCTCAGATAAAAACTCGCTAGTTTTCTGATAAAATACGCTATGAAAAGTAAAATAATGCTCGGGGCTGGTAATTAATTATATTATTATTATAATGGAATTCATTTACTTTTTCCCCGAAAGAATATTGGAGATGTAAAGCTGCAATCAGTAAACTTGCAGAAGCATCAAAAGATTCACGTAATGTTACTCCATCTTGGTTAGCATGACAGCTAATATGGCATATCACCTAAACAAATTCAATACGTATATTTTAATTTCAGCATCCTCAATGAAGTTCATAAAGCAGATATTTTGTTTTTACCATAAGATACTATTAAAACATGTGAACGAACGTCACGCACGTACAAATACGCTTTTACTTTTGTTTACGTTGCAAGTAGAAGCCGAACCATTATCAACAAAGACAGCATCTGAATTTGCTTCCATTTGAACGAATTTATCAACATGGTGGTCAGCAATGGCCACAGTTATTACAGGGTGATCCTGGCAAATAATTTCTTGGTACAGTATCATCTTTAATGCAAAAACATAACGCTCAAATCAGACGAGGACATACCGAAATTAATCGTGATCAAGCAATTGTTGAACGATTTAATTGAACACTTGCTGAGCGATTATTCGGATATTAATACGCGATAGAAATATCTACTGACTTTAAGTTGGGTGAGCGATTTCGTGAATGGGTTGCAAGATATTTAAACGAACCAGGGGAGCTTGAGGGTAGGAAAAGGAGCCACCGACCCTATCTGGAGTGTGACAATACATACAAAATATAGCGTGGTTAGATCCACTGGAAGACATGCAATATACAATCTAGATTATTCAGCCCCTCAACGTGGATTTGTATGTGAACAACTACAAGTAATTTCTTGCAGATACGCAATTACCACCATGTTCACTTATGTAAATAGAACCAGGGCATCCAGCGAACCGAAGTCG
The DNA here is from genome assembly GCA_016746295.1 of Potamilus streckersoni. Classification (NCBI taxonomy): domain Eukaryota; kingdom Metazoa; phylum Mollusca; class Bivalvia; order Unionida; family Unionidae; genus Potamilus; species Potamilus streckersoni. The sequence goes on from JAEAOA010000750.1 coordinate 26,921, forward strand.
ATTACCTTCAAGACAGGTCAGCATCACATTTTCATGTTTATGACCAATATCACTACTAATTTTGTCTACGATAAATTGTCTTGGCTTATTATTCGAATGTTACCATGAAAATATTTTGTTACAGCTTGCAATGTGATTTTTCTGTAGTTATATTGGTGTTATAATAAATTCAGTATCAATATCAAAGTCACGCTTTTTTCACATTATTTATAAACTGCTATTTTTTCTTTATTACAGCAACGTCATTAGTAATTTCCGCAGCTGTCACGTAATATATTATAACCCTATTTAGTTGAGTTATTCTTCAAACACGAGATACTGCAAGATAGATTAAGTTTGATCAATCAATACGATCATCTACAATCCAGATATTTGTATCAGAGACGAATGAATCGTTATAGCGTATAATAACATCCACGGTGATTTTTCCATGTTCAATGTGCTCTCAACAACATCGATAGCGACTAAAGCAATGTCATTTAGAACAAGATTTTGTACTCGGGCACTTTCAGTATCTCCACATGGAATTTCAATTTCAATATTCTGTCATCGAGTATCTGCTGGGCAATAACACAAAGGTACAGGTAACGTTGGAAATTTTTCTTTATGTAACGTAAATAATTTCTTTTGCAATTCATCACAGACTATCTTTCTACTTGCGACTATCAAATCAGCAAGCTTCTATAAAATCCAAAAATCATTAATAGTTGTCTCTGGAATTACTTTACGCATTATTTCACAATGTATTTTATCTGGTTGTAATCTGATTAATTTTTTTAAAGTAGCAGACACTATGATGAGATTTCTAACTAGGTCTAAAATATCATCCATCAAGTTAACCTCTGACTCACGACGATCCAGAGTAAATACCACCATGATGATCTCGACCTCAAAAGCGCCTAAAGTAGAAAGCAAAACGACGACCTCTTATGCAAACAGATTTAAAGTATCAACCTCAAAGATTAATTCTGCTCGTGTCAAATAACAAGCAAGGTTGTGGTCATCTGTTGTCTATTTTGTAGCTTTTTGTAACGTATTAGAAGATTAGTAATGTCTAACAACTTTTGTTGTAAACTTAAAACACTTCTTTTTTGAGTGGATCCAGATTTATCTATGTCTAATCAAAACACTTTATAGATGTGGTTTGTTTGTTAGATGGATCTTATATCCTTTAGTTGATGAACAAGGAGCCGTTGCCAACAAACTCTTTAGTCGTTTAATATTGATCACTTGTTAACATGTCACCTATACGTGTATGCATATACAGCGTTACGAAGAGATTGAAAGTCATAATACAGCCATTCATTCGCATTGTTAAATGTATATACAATATCATATGTTATTAATAGTTATCAGAGCTTTAAATGTATTGATCTACAGTATACATTTGGAAAACAATTTTCGTGTCACCATTTAGATTCTGAAAATATTGTCTAAATAATTCGCCTGATTATGAGTATATCTCCAGCTACACAAACACACACGCACACATACACACACACAACCAATACACACACCCTATGGATTATGTTAAAATTCAACATTGGGAAGTAAAATGGAAAAGCTATTCCGACATAGCAATCTCATTTTTCGTAGTCAAGGACATTAAACCAAAACATCAAGATTGTGAGGGAGTTCATTCAAGTGTCAGTCCTGGGTAAATTGTGCTGTTTTCTGTGCATTCTTAAGTTCTTATAAGTGTGTCTTGTATCGTAAAAGTGTGTTATAATAGCATACATTTACCCCTGCTGTTCGTCTATGGAGTTCAAAATTTACAATGGCATTATTGACTGGTTTCATTGATGTAAGTGAGTAGCTGATGATACCAATTTGTTCTCTAACCTGTTAGTTGCACCTTTAAATAAGATACCGTCTGGATTTGCTTAAACATTATATGACGTCTTGTGTTTGAATAGATAATGTCTTTTTTCACATGTCTGTACTGAGTCTGTATTTTCGTTAACGCCAGTATGAATGAGACTATACAAAGAGCAGCGTTTTTGTGATACATCTTTCCAGTATTATCTTTCAACGATGACTTGAGACAGGCTTTACTCCTTTAGTTCGAAATGGAACATCTTTGGCAGATACTCATATTACATCCTTGTGATACGGCCTGAGAATATCAACTGTGATCTATCAGCAGGGGCCTGATGCTTATAATGCTTTCTGGCAGAGAACGTCGATGTTTTGAACCTTGTCCTGCAATCTTATACCCATCAGCTTCTTCATGCAGCCCATGTTAAAATGTTTTAGCTATTTAGCAGGTTGACTGCACACCGACCAAAACAAAAAGGCAGAAAGCAGGGCCGGCAACACAATGACTTTCTAGGCCTTAAGTATTGCTTGTAGACTTACACAACTGGGCTCCCACACATAGACAAGATATCTGTTAAACGATAAGCTAGATTTAGCAGCTCTGACGCTTTTTCATCATCGATGTGAATATTGTGATAAAGATGTAGGCGAGCTTGTCTACAGTCGGGAGAGTTAGACAATTGACTGTACTGGTAAACTCTACATAAGGCTTTCTCGATATTAGAGCAATTTTTAATAGGTCCATCGATATCTGGTAAGAAGCAATTATTGTTTGATGTGACAATGAGATGGCTCAAGTGGGATAAGTTACATTTAGTGACACATCTGTAGATGATCAGCGATGCTACGATGTGCTTAAATATTTTAATGAAGAAGCGAAGTTGTTGGATGACCTCGATTGATTTATTAATCATCTTGAAGTATATTATACCTAAAGTGATCAGAGACAACTGCAATATTTTAGTTGTGTTTAAGGGATACAGTATATACACTTTACGAAACATTCATCAGTCTTGGTGTTCATGGGATATGGATGTGATTATATTATAATACTTCTTTTCAAAAGTCAAAGCTGCCCTACACGGATTTATCACAATAAATTTACATGATCCTCGGTCGCAATATCGTATAGGTCTCGATCAAATGTTTGACTAACAGACGCAGCTGCAAGGAGGGCGACGACAAAGAGTCAGTGCGCCGCTGCATACACAAACACACCATAAGTAACAAACATAAATGTCAAAAAATAAGGTAACACAAAAAAGCTAATCCAAATAGAAATGTTTAGGGTCGGATAAAAACTTCGGTTTGAGATTATTGGTCATGTATTTTCGTTTTTGAATGAAAATTTATTTAAAAAGAATAAGACTCCAGCAGCAGTTAACCCTGACTCTCTTATTCCAAAATACGAGAAAGAGAATCTGTAATTTTGCTTCAATGTGGAATAGAAAATTTAAACCCTAAGAATCAGATTAGTATGACTGAGACAAACTTCGGGCCATTGAGGAAAACATTTCTTTCCAAACCTATGTATACGGAGTTTTTTGTTAATTGCTGATTTCTAGAAAAGAATTAAATACACCATTAATCAAAGACTGCCCCCTATAATCACCTATCAACCGATATTTCTTTATCTATTTGTGATTATATGTCAGTAAATAATGATGCATTCATTTTTTTGTTCGGAATAGAGATGGTAATGTAGTCGCTTGAGGACTCTACACAATTCAGTTAAAACACACTATTGATATACAGAACGTCAGAAACAGCTAGATCAGATATTTGCCTCCTTTAATGACGGACTGAACGAGTGTAACACATTTGCTTTCTACACACAAAATAATATAGGAAATAACAGGTAAACTGCAATTTGCATATTTTAAAAATGAATAGTTAAATACGTAAATTCTAATGATTTCTTGTTTACATAATCACGCTATTTGAACTTTAGTTGTTTTATTTACAACTCGCATGATCTCTTAAACTGTAATTATCCTCCACTCTTATTAAGGAGATATAAATTCTGTTCTACATCGGTACATTCTGCCACCTACTTTTTGCTTCCAGTTTCTATGTAGTTTCATATGAAGCTTTATGTATACCAACTCATTACACCGTGCCATTAAAAAATGACAAGCTCCATCTACCTCCCACCGTGAATTCCGACTACTATTTTCAACTCTTTAATATAATCTCCCAATATAATCTAAAGCCACATAAATGTACAGTTATTATTTTATTGCAAGACGCACAATTTTGTCAAAGGATTCATATGGTAGGCATTACACTCCAGTCTTCAGAAGTGTTTGCATTTACTTCCACAATATGTTCCACAGCTTTTATCAAAGGTAATGGTCACATTATCATCAAAGAAATTCATTAGAAATGGACATAAATTTGCTTTTGAAATAATCGAAATGGGTGGAAAATTATCACGACAAATGTTATGCGAGTACGTAAAATACACACGAGTAATATTAATAAATTGAATTGCCTGATTTATATAGCATCAACCAAATTTTGTAACAATAAAATAATCATTAGAGATTCCTTAGATCTCTGACACGATCCGTCTTGACTTCACCAAATATAATCTTTAAAATGAATCACCTATCCATGTTTAGCGAAGATAGGGCTAAGTGATCAGTCGTAGTGATGACGATAAAGAATGGAATCTTCGAGCTACCCAAACGTGAATGCTTAGTTGACGAAATCTGCTGATTTGACGAAAGAATAGCAGTAAATGGGAATTATAGGGATTAAACGATCACGATCAAGTATGCATCAATGTGTAAAGTGTTACCTAATCACTCAAAAAGGTTAGCATAATGTCCTTCGGACTTAAATTTTGTGGCTGATTATGTAAAATGTGCACATCATGGAATGCCTGTCAGGTGTTGGTGGCGATGTGTGATCACCTCCACGCCAAATGGTATTTCGCTATCCTTATCTAGAAAATGATCTGATATGTGTGTGTGTTTGTGTGTGTTTGTGTGTGTGTGTTTGTGTGTGTTTGTGTGTTTGAGCATTTTCACGTTCCTACTAATGCACTACATGTCAACATGATCAGCACCATTCGTCTTTCGCTGTACTTGACTGACCTGTATGAAAGCTATGCAAGATTGAATCAAATTCTCCAGTGTAGTGTACATTGGATCACGTTTAGCTATACATCTTGTTCACGGTGCAATGAGGGATTTGACTATTACGTGGGAATATAAATCAAATTTACTCACATCTATCAGGGGCAAGTCCTATTCTTGCAAGACCACGCTCACATAAGTCACTAGTGTTTGTGTGCTACAGTCTTGATTGATTTATCTACTCCTTTGAGAGTTCTAAGTACACTGATTTAAAACTTACCTACTTGCACTTCTGGGTTATGTCTTGTTTTAGTGACTTCACTAGTGCGACTAGTCATTGTAAAGCAGATATTACCTAAGTGACTGGGGTACCATCTTAGTTCGCAGACGCGTGAGGTGATGAAACTGAGCTTTTCTTAATAGATCGATCGAGCAGAGATAGAGAATATTACTTTGTCAGTTGACTAACGCAAATTGTTCTTCCAAAGGTGACCAGATTTCGTAACTAAAATGACTGAAAACCCAAAACGGAGACCAATATGGTGCGGTTCTACCGGTATGTAGGTCATTCACTCTGCTTTTTGTACTAGCGTTATCATAATGTCCATAAAGTGTTTATGATAAATGTTTTTGTGAGGTTTAAGACTGATTCAAACGTAGACGATTTAAACAAGTCAAACGTCAGGAGAAATTCTATTTAGCAAGAATGTGAGTAATCATATCGAAATTGGTCAGCAGGTATGAGACTACATTGCTGAGCTAATGTTCTTGTCTGTATAGAGAAATAGAAACGCTAGCCAACAGAAAATACGCGCTGAGAGTGATGTGAAGTAATTCAAGTAACATCAATCATTGTTTACACACGATCTCCCTTAATATGTCTACAAAGTGGAGATCTTCAGTTCTTGTGACCCTCACTAAAACTCTAAATGCCATTTTTGTCAGGACATCCCTAAAATGAACCAATTGTGAAGAACGTGATTCTCTGGTCATGGATGTGCTAGTGCTGATCTCGACTTTTCAAAGTTGTGATAGTCGCTAAGACTTGTTTAGGTACGTTTGTCTATCGTTCAGGCCCCACGTTTATCCGGGATTTTGAGAAATCAACTGACCTGCTGACAAATGGCAGAGCACCTGGAGAGGACTTTATGCAGCAAATGTCTATTTGCACATGACACAAAAGTTTATAGACTATACCAGTCAATGTGGACACAGGGTGTATCAATCTACAAGTGGACAGGGGCCACACACACATCCTGCGATAATCCTCATGACATGTCCATGTCGTCAACCGAAAAATCCTCACCATAATTCAGCTGAATCACCTTGTGCATCACAACGATCACAGGCGTATGCCTACAAGTAGCGATATTCATTGACTTGACGAAAACCTTTGGCATATTGAGTCGTAGGGACCATTGGAATTGTCTTGCCTTGCGAAATTCGTCGTAAAGTTTGTCAATTTCATCACAATATACCCAAAATAGTTGTAGACTAAGGTTATTCATCTAAATCATTCTGTCACAAATGGAGTCAATCATTGTCGTAAGTCTGTCAAAGATTTCTTCTGATGATCTCAGTTTACTGGTATATTTCGTGACTATCACAATGTGAATGACATTATATCCTTGACTGATGACAAAATGCTCAATCTGATGAACCTACAGAGAAGAAACTGTTACAGGAAACGAATGTGTGTCATGTGTGTGAAGACGACTGCTCCTAAAATATCAAATGACATGGGAAAGGGTATTGACCATTTCTAGTCAACTTGCGACAATTTCGGTAGCAACTCTGTACCAAGAAGAAAGACGCAATGCACCAACCAGCACAAAAAATGGTTTACGTTTGATCTTCCATCAACATAAATATCCAAATCCTCACTGTATTGGACCAGTGCATGTATTTCTTGAGTGCACTGTCACATGCAGTTCGTATCGATGAAGAAAGCAACTAAAGATTTGCTACAACAAGTCTAGCCTTTGGAAAACTACACGAAAATATTTAGATGCTCAGAGGCATACTAAATTGAACGTTTACAAAGCATTGTTTGTGTTATCAGTTATCGGGACAGCGTACCGACGACATGGCAATCTGAACAATTTCTCACATGGACTGCTTGCGATACATGCAGGATAATATGGCACGAGAGGGTTATAGGCTCACATGTTCTCACAGAGAAAAACGTTCCAAACATCCACATTCTTCTGATCATATCTCAGATGACTTGTAAAACTCACATCGCCAAAATGTCGGAAGATTCTTATGATAAACTAAAGACGCCAACATGAATGTGTGTGCATAATATTGTTGAAATAAAGGTAATTAGCTTTAATGAAATGATTTAGATGTGTACCTATTAAAAAGTGTGGCTCACGAATAGTTTCAACGGTAAAATTGTATTCTGAGAAACAAAATCATACGTGACAATAACGAGCGGTACGATAATTGCGACAAGAAAATTAATACTTTCACCAATATGTTGCATTCATCATATAAAATAACGTTTTTACTTACCATAACACTGAAATAAAAAGTGGATGGTTCAAATTTAATAATGAATAATTTCGAATTATTGGAGTTAATGTCTAAAGTGAAAACGTGTTACATTCGGATACATCTGTAGTCAACCTGCAGGTGGAATTAGTAGTTAACCTTTAACAGCTGCTTCCTTTTGTCAATGATTATTTATGATTGCTTAAATCAATATATTCGGAGGATAAACTGTACGATCAACGGACTGAATGGTCGACTGAATAACTGAATACAGAATTTGGTGACAATAACCGAGTTCAAACTGATCTTTGAACTCGAATTTTATATGATAATTCGTCGTACTGAAGACAAGGTATTATATTTGTTTACACAAATAATTTTTCCTACCTTTAGAATGGAAGGATTTGTGCCCACATAAAGGGAAATATTATATTGTTCTGAAAGGAGCAATTACTATTCGAATAATTTATTTCAAGGTATCATATGCATGGGAAATGTTCGCATTACCATCAGAGTAATAATTGCGACTCTCATCTGGAGAGTATGTTCATTATCGAATTTGATTACTTTTCAATATGTCGTTTGTTGATGATTAAACATAAATTGACGCAAGCAATCAACATTCATTCAGTCGATGTGACAGTTATGTCAGAATGGTTATTAAACTTGCTAAAATAAATTAGAGGATGTACTGGTGTGCTTGAAATACCTTTTTAACTTGTATAATTTCCAACATAACGATAGAATATTTAGCGGTCATTAGCTTACATAGAATTCAAATAGCTTCCCATCGCGATTAATCTCTCTCTCTCTCTCTCTCTCTCTCTCTCTCTCTCTCTCTCTCTCTCTCTCTCTCTCTCTCTCTCTCTCTCTCTCTCTCTCTCTCTCTCTCCTTTGCAACAATGAGTTCCTGTTACCAGATACAAACTAGAGGAGTGACAAACTATCATGTACAATAGATACTAAACGTTTCTTTAAGAATTGGTGTGCTTTTCAATCCATGACATTTTCATATTTACCTTTCTTATATTTGAGCATATCGTCTTTATCCGCAATATTGTTCAAAAGATCCAGCCGCTTGTGTCATTATTCTTCTTTTCTGCACACAATTTAGTCGTAAAGTACATGTCAGTACTTAATTAAAGATGGAAGTAGGAATCTATTATTTTCTTGAGATTATAACTCCTAAATATAATCTCTACAACTACATGAATAGGTCAAAATACAGAAAAAACATTAAATTTGTACATATTAATAGAAAACAATTCAATCAAAGAAAATATATAATAGTCATCAACAACATCATCATTTTTTAATCATCATCAACATGAGCAAATCAAAGCAAGAAAACACCAGATACAAATAAACATACATCAATACAATATTTTCGTTTCTACAATCCGGATCAGAAAGTGGATAATCATCGTCACATCTGTAAAGAGACTCCAATGTCGTAATGATATATATTAACACTTACAACACGGAAGAAAACACCAGAAAGTTATAATAGGTCTGCCTTTCCTTGTTTCAATCTAAATAATCACAGACGGAAATGATAGATGTAAGTACAACCGTTAATTGTTCAGACAAAGGCAACATATACATGCCCTGTTGTTTAGTACATAGACCTGACTTGAATTAACAATACATGGCAATTACAGAACACAGGGGAATAAAACGGATCATGGAATTAAAGTACATCATAATTATTCTTCTTTTAAATGGTACGTATTAACATATAGAACTACATTTTTCACAGAGCGATTGTAATTTGTAAACATGGATCAAAGCATCCGTGAAGGTTACCTCAGTGTGCCAATGATATATTAGATACCTATCATCCTCTCCTTGTCTTGCATACTAGCACTTTTAGTTATGTGTGTGTGTGTGTGTGTGTGTGTGTGTGTGTGTGTGTGTGTGTGTGTGTGTAAAGTTTCCTAGAGCAATATTTTAACCTTTTATAATACTAACTGAGGTATTTATTCCTCAATTAATTTTCGGAGTTTGTGTTCAGAAACTTGATTCGCAACAGTATTGAATCAGGAGAAAGCATAGTCACGTGTCATGTTTTAGTGCCCAGACGTAATATAGTATATTGTAAATGAGAGACAAATTGTTTGCGTTTCGGCAATAGTACACTTGGTTCAATCAGTGTCATTGACGACACTTCTCTCTCTCTCTCTCTCTCTCTCTCTCTCTCTCTCTCTCTCTCTCTCTCTCTCTCTCTCTCGCTCTCTCTCTCTCAGATATATATATATATATATATATATATATATATATATATATATATATATATATATATATATATATATATATATATATATTATATATATATACATTTTGCAGTCTGGTGTACATTAGTAGGTATATAAAACAAGTAACAAGAGAGAGAGAGAGAGAGAGAGAGAGAGAGAGAGAGAGAGAGTAATTGGGGATGTGAGAAAAAGAACGAGAGATGACAGCCTAATTATAGTTGAAGTGAATGTTCGTAAATACGCAAACATTTCTAAAACTAATTCGCCATACACATGTAATTGGCACTTATAGATTTACTTATACGAACATTATCACCGACCGTACGAGATACCACGTTTTCTCTTTCTGGAGATTTGCTCTAAGTTAAATCTCCACTTCCAAACTTGTCGCTGTTGTTATATCATCATATCGTTCCTAGATAAAAGGCAACACTTATCGGGTATTAGCCATTATACTATCCACCCACCCCCTTACAAAATTATCACATGAATATTGACATCATGTTGGAACAAGGATATATAAGGGCTGTTTACATTTGAAAATTGCTTCGACAATTTTCTGCCTCTGGTCGGGGAAGATGCGTTGCTGTCAGAGATAACACCGCAATTACTGACCTAGTCATATTTTAAATCTTGCCTGAGATATACCGAATGAGAAGAATGATGTGTATGCAATATTATGTCAAATCTTAGAGATTGAATAAATAGAATCAACAAAATGCTTAGCACAGCAAAACTGTATCCATCAATTTTGGTCATATCAACCACATCATTATCAATCAGTGAAAATTGCTATACACTATCATTTCATTCGGTAGCGAATCCCTGTTGAACATACTGAAATGGATGTCTTTTGCAACGTGCATAGTGAATCGTGCAATTTCACATTGAATCATTCTTTACAAATTTTCAAGACGAGCAAAAGCCCGTCTAAAACTGTCAAAATTTTTTTGTATTCTTAAAACATTTTTTAAAAAGAAAAGTGTTTTTACATCCCAAATTTTTGTTTGTGGGGGGGAAAGTTTGGTGATTGTGTGGTTTATTTTTTGGTTGTATTGAAAAATGTTTTAAAAGTTTTTGGGGAAAAAAAATTTTGGTTTTGTTTGAAAAAAAGGGGGTAAATTGGGGTTTGATTTTTTTTTTTGAAAGTTAAAGGGTTTTTTTTTGTGTGTAGTTTGTTTGTTTTAAAAAGGTTGGGTTTGCTAAATTGGATGGTATATGGGGCTTAATGTTGGAAGGAACAGGAAATTTTGGGGGCCCCTACCGTTGGTTTCAAGATTATGGGTTTGGGGAAAAACCCCCAAGAGGTTTGGGGGGGGGGGAAAAAAAAGATAAAAAAGGGGTTTTTTTTTGAATTATTAACAATATCCCGGGGAAGTTTCGTAATTTAATAATAAAATTTAAAAAAGGGTTAAATGAAAAGGTAAAAAATTATTTATATTTAATTAAAAAAAAGGTTTAAAAATGTTTTAAAAAATTTTTTTTATATTAAATTTTTTTTTTAGGAGTGCAAAAAAAAAGAAATAAAAAAACAAAAAAAAAAGATTTTAACCCAAACAAAAAAAAAAAAAAAAGTTAAAAAAAAAAAGAAAAAAAAAGTAAAAAAAAAACAAAAAAAAAGTTAAAAAAGAAAAAAAAGAAGGGGAAAAGAAGGGGGAAAAAAAAAAAAAAAAAAGAGCGAAAAAAGTGGGAAAAAAAAGAAAGCCGGGGGGGAAAGAAGTTTTTATGTGGGGTGTTTACATGATAAAACTTTTTTTTAAAAGTAAAGCCTAAGGTTTTATTTTTTGATTCAAAGAGACTTTATGGTTTTTTTTAAAAAATTTTTTTTTTTAAAGCTAAAAGAAAAAATTTAGAATTGGGGGTAATCATGGGAAAAATTTTAAAGTTAAAAATAAATTTTTGGGGTAAAACCAATGTTTTTAAAACTCTTGGAAACTTTCAAGTTTTATGTTTTGGGGGTAAAAAACAACCACTTAAAATAGGCAAACGGGAAAAGTTTGTAATTTTTTAGGTTTTTCTAACTTTTAATTTTTCGGACTTCTTAGGGATTTAAAGGAACCCCCGAATTTAATGAAGGAAAAAGTAACATTTAAAGAATTGGAACAATTGGATTTTGAAAAACAATGTAGGATTTAAAAAGAAAAAAGAGGATTTAAAAAGGACAATTGGATTTAAAAAGGAAAAATTGGTTTTGAAAAACTTAGGGATAAAAAAAACTTTGTTCTTAGGTTTAATTGGTTTTCAAACAAATTTTTGTCATTTTAAAAAAAAAATATACTCAAGGGTCAAAACCCTTGGAAAAATTTTCCGAAAATGTTTTTAAAAAATTTTCAAATTTTAAAAATTTCCTTGGGAAATTTAAAGTTGTTTTTTTCGGGGTTTAAGGGGATTGTAAAAAAAAGTGCAAATTTAAAAAACTTTTTTTTCCCCAAAATTATTTTTTAAAAATTGGATCCTTTTTCCATTTCATAGGGATTTTAAAAAAATTTGGCAATAAAATTTTACCCCATGTAAAAAAAAATGACCCCCCCGTTAACCCCTGCGAAATTATGTTAAAATTTTAAATGGGAATTCAATTTTTAAATTAAGAATTTTTTTGATTTTTTTTTCTTTGGTTTGTGAAAATTGTTTTAAATTGTTAAAAGGCAAAAGAGGGTTTTGGATTCTTTTTTGGTTGGGGGGCCGCAGGATTTTCTAAAAATTCTTTCTAACTTTTATCTTAAAATTTATGGAAAAAAATCCAAAAAATAGGGCTCCTAAGGTTTCCCTTTTTTTTTTTTTTTTAAAAAAATTTCAAATTTTTAAATTATTTTTCTTTGACTTTGGTTGGTTAAAAACATAGTTGTCAATATTTTAAATAAAATTTGGGAAAAGTTTTTAAAATATTTGAATTTTTCTTTTTTTTATTAAATTTTTTTGTCCTTTCGCATTAAAAATTGTTTTTGTACGATTTTTAGTCCCAAAAACCTAAAAATTTTAAAATTCCTTTTTGTTTTTTGATTTGCTTTCTTAAAGGGGTTAATTAAAAGGTTTTGGGGAATTTTTTTTTATTTTTAACAGGGGTTAAAAAAAATTTAATTTTGGGGTTTCAAAATTTTTTTTTTTAAAAAGTCAAAAATTTCCTTTAAGGTTTTTCAAGCTTTAATTTTTCGATTTTAGGTTTATAAATGGAGGGCATGTTGTTTTTTTTGATGAATGTAGATTATATGATGGAAAATAGATTTTTAAAAGATGAAAAGTAGTTTTTTAAAAGATTTTGTAGGATATAATGGGTGGGGGAAATGAGGCCCAAAAAAGGGGAAACAATGGGGAGATTATAAGGGGGTTGAATGGACTAGTAAAAAAGGTAAAAATGAAAGGGGTTTGGGAGTTGTGTAAAAAAAGTTTAAATTTTTTTTATTAAAAAATTTATAATTTTAATTTTAAAAAAAAAAATGCATATTTTATATCATAAAATTTAATTTTAAAAAATTTTTAAAAATTTCCTAAAATTTAAAATTATATTTTTAAGTTATTATTTTAAAAAATTTTTAAATTTTTTTTAATTTTATTTATATAAAAAATTAAAATTTCCCCCCCCCCCATCTTTTTTCCAAAATTTTCCCTCTCCCCCTTTTTCCCCCCCCCCCCTTTTTTTAAAAAAATCTTTTAAAAAAAAACCCCTTTTAAAAAATTTAAAATTTATTTAAAAAAATTTTCCACTTTAATTAAAAAAAAAAAATTTAAAAAAACTTCCAAATCCCAAAAAAACTTATCTTTTTTAAAAAAAAAATAAAATAAATTTTTTTAAAATTTAAAATTTTTTTCAAACCCCAAAAAATTTTATTCCAAAAAAATTCCCAATTTAACATTAAAAGAGCCTTAAACAACCAGGGAAAATTTTAAATCTTTTTTTATTTTGGGGTAAAAAATTTGGTTTTTTTACCTTTTTTTTTGTTGAAAAATTTTCTTTTACGGAATGTTTTTAATAATTTCCCCGTTAAAGGGTTTAAAGATTTGGCCAAACAAAAAAAATTAAAATAATCAAAAAGCATTCTTAGGAAAAAAGTTTTTGGAAGGAATTTTTTTAAAATATTTGCAAATTTTTTTTTAAAAAATTTATTATCGAATAGGAATATTTTCGTAAGCTGCTTGCAAATCTAAAAAAAGGTAAATAAATTATGGTTTTCTTTTTAAAAAAGAATATTTTTTTTTAAATTATTTTTTTATAAAAATTTTTTCTTTCAATTTTAAAAAAAAAAAAAATTTTTTAAAATTTTATGGAATCGCTATTTTTAAAAACCCTTTCCCTATTTGAATTTTTTAATTATATTGCCCCATTTTATTTTATTTTGTACCAAAAAAAAATGCGGTAAAAAATAAAATTCTTTCAAAATTCTTTTAATAAGGGAAAATAATCTCCCTTTAATAAAATGGGATGAAAAATTATTAAAAATGGAAAAGTTTCAATTTTTAAAATTTTAAAACAAATTTAAAAAAAAATTTAAAATTTGGTTTTTAAAAAATGTAAAAAAAAATTTTTTTTTCAGTTTTTTTTTTTTGAAAAAAAGAAAATTAAAAAAAACTTAAAGTTGGATTAATGAAAAATCCCGAAATTTTCATGAGTAAAAATATTAATTTTATATAAATATTGTTGAAAAAAAATTAAAAAGGAAGTGTTGATTTGTATGGTTTTATTTTTGTTGTTGTAAAAAAAAAAAGTTTAAATTTACGAAAATTTCCCCCTATTAATTTAAATTTTATAAATTTGGATGAAAAATTTTTAAAAATGAGACCCAAACGGATTGAAAAGGGGCCCAGTACGAAGATAAAAAGGTTTTAAATTTTGGTTTTTGATTTTTTTAATTAAAATTTTTTACGAAACAATTTAATAATAATTAAAAATTTTTATTTTATTATATATAAAAATTTTTATTATATATATATATTTTTATTATATAAATATTTATATTTATATTTTTATATATATATATATTATTTTATATTTTTTTATTAATATATTAAACATAAATTTTATTTATTTATAATTATTTTATAAATAAATTTTAATTAATTATGTATTTAAATTTTTATTTATTAAAATTAAATTAAAATTTTTTATTATTTTAAAATTATTATTATTTAATTTATTTTTAAATTAAATTAAAATTAAAATAATTTCAAAGTTTAAATTTCCTTTCTTTCCGCAAACCTTTTTCCCCAAAAAAAAAACTTTCTTTTGTTTTTTTCTTTTTTCCTTTTCTTTTTTTTTTTTTTTTTAATAACTAAATTTTAAATAAATATTTTTAAATTTTTAATTAAATTTAAATTAATTTTTCTTAAATTTTTTTCTCAAAAAAAAAAAAAGGCGCTTTTAAAAATAAATTTAAATTAAAAAATTTTAAATAAAATGTTATAGTTTTTATTAAATTTTAGAATTAAAAAAAATTTTATAAAATTTTTTCCCCAGGGGAAAGTTTAAAGGCAGTTCCATATTATTTTTTAAAATGGTTTAAAAACTTTTAAATTAAAAAGATTTTTAATTTTTGCCCAAAATTTTTTCGAGGATTGTTAAAAATTTATTTATTTTTAAACTTTTAAAAACAGTTTAGTTTTTTAAAACGAAAAAAATTAAACAAGTCCCTTAACTGCCGTTCAATGTCATTTAATCCAAAAAAAAAAACAATAACTAAAATTTGGGGCCGTGTTTTTATAATTTGGGGGAAAATTTTACTTAAAGGAAAAGGTTTGCTTCAAATTTTAAACGCCGTGAATATTAAACCTTTCCATTTTGTTTATTTTTTGGAAACCCCTTTATTTTTTTGGAAAATTTTTTGGGGGCCTTTTTTAAAATTTAAAAACCTTTACTTGTAGAATTTTAATTCTTGGCAACGAAAAGGGGGTGTTTTTTTTTTAAAAAAAATAAAAAAAAAGCTTTAACCAAAAATTAATTTTTTTTTAAAAAAAATTTAAAAAAAATTTTAAAAGTTTTTTCTAAAATCCCCCATTTTTATAAAAAAATAATATTTTTTATTTTCAAAAGGGGATTTTAAATTTTTTTTAAAAAAAGTTTTTTTGTTTTTTAAAAGGAAAAAAATTGGTATAAACAATATTTCACATTCCTTTTTACAAATTTTCACATTCTCAAACCTTTTGAAGGAACTTTAAAATTCATGGGCAGCTGTGAAATACTGGAAGAAAAAAAGGGGGAAAAATTTTTAAATAAAAGAAAAAAACCTGAAAAAATTTTTAGGGGTTTAAGAAAAATTATTGGGGGGCTTTAAAAATTTGGGCAACAAAAAATTTTTTGGAAAAATTCTCTTATCAATTTCATGAAAATTTTTTTTAAAAAAAAATGAATTGGGGTTTAATTTTTTTTGTGGGAAACAAAAACTGTCTTACGGGAAAAAAATCCTACCCTGTAAAAAAGGAAAAAGTTTTTGGTCAATAAGTTATATGTTGTTTTTCAAAAATTTTTGGGGTTTAAAAATATTGTACCTTTTTTTAAAAAATTTTTAATTGTGGCAATTATTTTAAACATTCTTTAAATTTAAACAATGTTTTAAAGGAAAGGGAAAAAATTTTCAAGTTTTTAATGGTTTGTGGCCAAAGCAAAAAAAGAGAATAATTTTCAAAAAGGACCAATTATTTTATTTTTTAAAAAATCCAAAAAATTTTAAAAGCCAAACTTTTTTTTTTTGAAAAAAACATTTATTTTTTTATTCTCAAGGGTTTTTAATGGAATTTTGTTTTTAAGGGTTTGGGGGGGAAAACAAAACCGCCTTTGTTTTAAAATTCCCAAATACTTTTCTTTTTTGCTTTTTTAACCAAAATAATGTTAAAAAAACTTTTTTTTGAAAATTCGGGAAATTTTTTAAAACCGAATAATCCTTGGGGGTTTAAAAACATTTTTAGTAAAATAATTTTAAAAATTTCAAATTTTAAAAAACCCCCATTTGTTTTAAAAAAAAAAAACTTTTTGGGGAAGTGGATGAATATGTTTATTTTTTTTTTTTACAATCAAGAAAAGAAAAATAAAAAAAAAAAAAATTTATTATTAATTTAAAAAAAAAATCCCAAACTTTTTTCTTAATCTAATGAATTTAACAACCAAAAAAAAAATAGTTGGGACCAAATTGCATTAAAGTCCTCCAGTTCCCAAGGAACAAATTTTAATCCAAAATTTTTTGCCTAAATTTATGTACAGTTAAAATTTTTTTTAAATTAACAAAAAAAATTAATAATAATAATAATAATAAAAAATAAAAATAATAAAAATATTAAAATATAAAATAATTAAAAAAAATAAATTTTCTTTTATATATATATTATATATATATTATATATATAAATTTTATTATATTTTATTTATTTTTATATATATATTATTAAATAATTTTATATAATATTTTAAAAATTATTTTTTATTAAATTTTTATAAAAATAATAATATAAAATAAAATTATATTAAAAATATATTATATAATTTTTTTTATTTTTTTTATAAATATTAAAAAAAAAATTTTTTTTCGGGAACAGATTATCTTTGATTATAAAGGACCTTTAAGCAAAAAACGAACCATTTTTGTTAAAAATTTTAATTGATTTTGGTATTGCCTTTTTAAACTTTATTTTGTTGGTTTTTTTTGTTTCATGATTTATTAAAAATTTATTAAATTTTTTATTTTTTTTTTTATTATATTTTATAAATTAACGGCAATTATTTTTTGTTTTTCGCAACTTTAAAAAACATTTTCCCCGGGCCCTGTTTTTCTTTTTAATAAAAAAAATTTTAATTTTTATTTTAATTCTTAAACTGAATTTTTAAAGTTTTAATATTTTTGAAATATTTTTAAATGTTTTTTTATTTATGAGGGCGGTATGTTTTTAGTGGGGTTTATTTATCGATAAGGTGTATCACAATAAAAAGTTTTTTAAAACTTTTAATTTGTTAAAAATTTTTTTTTTATTTTAATTTTAAAAATTTTAAATTTTTTTTTTTAGAGTGAAAAATTTTAAAACCTCCTATCTTTAAATTTAAATTTTAAAACTTTAATTAGGAACACTTAAAGGGCTGGGTTTTCCCAAATTTTTTCGAAAAATAAAACATTTTTTGAAAGCAAAAAATTTTTAAAAATTTTGTGCCTTGGGTTCCTTTAAGTTTTATATTGTTTTCTTGGGAAAAAACATAAAATTTAAACTTATGAAAATTGGGAAAATTTGTCAATTAAAAAAACCCCATTATTTTTATTTTTTTTTGTATTAAAGAAATAAATTGGTTTCGTCTTTAAAAAATCTTTTAAATGTTGCGGGGGGAAAAAAACTTTTGGTTTTGGAAAAAACTTTTTTTCAGGACTGATTTGGGGTTTAAAAACTTTTTTTGGAAATAGGGAGTTTCATATTTTTAATGTTTAAAGGGGAAAACCTTTTTTTAATCAAATAAAAATTCGAAAAATTTGGTGATAATTATTTTTATTTTAGTTGTTTCAACAAAAATGGGTTTTGGTGGTGGGAAAACACGGTTTTTACGAAAACAAAAAAATCCGGGTTTTTTTAGGCACCAAAGAATTTTCCACTTTTTTTAAGATCAAACACAAAATTAAGGAAAATTTAATTTTTCAACCGGGGGGGGGTAAATTAAAATAAAATATTTTTCCCTTTAAAATTTCTTAACCCAAATGAAAATTAAAAAAAAAATTTTTTTAATTTTAAAATTTAAAATTATTTTAATTTTTAAATTTTTTAAAATAAAAATTAATTTTATTATATAAATAATTTACCTTGACATCAGGTGGGCGTTTAACAAATTAGGTTTTTTGGGGGCATTGCTTGGAAAAAAGAACCGGAACCTTGAAACGGCTTATCCCAAAGGTAATGGTCAAGGCAAAATTTAACGAAAAATGGGCCCGAAAAATGATAGATATTTTTGGAAACGGGAAAAAACGCTGGGGAATAACTAAAAGCGGAAAAAATCCAAAAAGTAAATTTAACCTCCCTTTTTTTTAATGGAAATTACCGGGCAAAAAACGGATTAGGAAAGACCCTTTTAAAAAAAGGAAAAGGAATCTAAATTTAATTTTTTTAATTTTATTTTTCTGCCCTGTATAAGGGGTTTTCGGGCACGGAAAATTAAAATTTTTTTTAAAAAGGGGGAAAATTGAAAAACCCGGGGGACCTTTGCATGGGGAAAATTTTGCTATTCCCAAATTTTCACCAAGGGAAATTATAAAATCCCGGGGGGGGCCCCCGGATAAAGACAGTTTTTTTAAAAGCAATTAAAAAACCCGATCCCGGGAAAGGGAAAAAACATTGTTTTCCAAAAGGAAAAATTGCGAAGATTAGTTTCCAAATGTTCGGGTTTCTTTGGCAAAAAAAGTAAATTAAATTAAATCCCAAAGGGGGGGAAAAAGGTTGTCCCTTTTTCCGCTTTGGATTTTTCCCTTTTTAAAACCCTTTGGGACTTTTCCCCCAAGAAGGGGGTCTTGAATTTAGAACAATGTTTTGGCCGTAAAAGGTGGAAATAAAAAAAATTTTGGGGAAGCTTTTAATGGTGTATTTTTATGGCTGCCCCAAGCCTTCCTTCCCCAAAGTAGATTTTTTAATGCCCAAAAAAAAAGGCCCAACGAACCTTGATTCTTAAAAAAAAAATTTTCTTAACCTTTTTATAAAAAAATGTTCAAAAGCTTTTTAAAACCCCAATTTTTTTTTTGTTTAAAACAAGGGTTAAATAAAATTGTACTTTTGTGCTTTTCCTTACGGCAAATTGAACCATGAGTCTAGGGAATTTTGGGGGGGGTTCCTTTTAATTTTCTGCTTGGGTCCTTTTGGGGGTTTACAAATATTTTATTGGTTTAACAAATTTTTTTAGAACAATTTTAAATTTTTAAAAGACTCTCAATTTAGAATAACCCTCAAAATTCAATTTTATCCAGTTTTTGGTATTAAAAATCTACATTTTGGTCATTCCTTTTCATTGTTAAAAATTTAAATTCAAGGGCCCCTTTTTTTTTCTGTGATACAAAAAAAATTTCCCGCAGCAAACCCCCCCTTTTTCAAAACAGAGTGTAAAACCGAAAAGGTTTTAAAGAAATTCCCCTTTTTTGGGTTTTTAAAGGTACAGCTTTTTTTCCTTTTTTTTTTTTTTTTAATTTTTTATTATTTCATGGGGAGGAAAAAAAAAGAACGTTTTTGGGGGGGTTGGTTTTTTATATTAATTTAAAAAAAAAAGATAAACGCTAAAGCTTTTTTTTTAATTTATAATTCTGATGTAATTGGTTCCCAAGTTTTAAGGCTTCTGAAAAAGCTTTTTTTCCCTTGGTTAAGCCAGATTGCAGAAAGTCCATTCCGTTTTTTTAACTTTGGGTTTAAATTTTTAAACCAATTTTTCTGTTTTTTTACTTTTTAACGGGTGTTTAAGCTTTTTAATTTAAATTTTAGCAAAAATCATATTTAAAAGGACGAAAACCCCAATTTAATTTTAATTAAATAAATTTAATTTTAAATTTTTAATTTTTAATTTAAAATAATTATAAAATAACCCCCCCAAATTTTTACAATTTTAAAATAAAAAATTTTTAATTTTTAAAACAATTTATTTTTATTTATATATTAATTTTTAAAAAAATATAATTTTATAATATTATAAATTATTTATTATATAAAAATAATTAAATTTAATTATATAATATACAGTAAAATTTTAAAAAAATAATTATTTAATTTTTTATTTTAAAAATTTTTAAATTTTAAAAAATTTTTTAAAATTTTAATTAAAAATTTTAATTAGTTTTTAAAAATTTTTTTTATTTTCTCAAAAAAGATTTATTTTTGAGGGGGTGTGGTTTTTTTAAATTTTTTTATTTTTTAAACTAGGACAAAAAACTTTTTTTTTATCCCCGTATTAAAAAAGGCGGAAAAAAAAATTTTCCATTAAAAAACCCTCTTTTTTTGAAATTCAAACTTAAGTCTCATCATTTAGGGTTAAAAGATCAATTCCCAAAAAATTTATGGCAAATGAAAAAGTGCCTCCCGTTCATTTACGGTAATTTTGGGTGGATTTATGTGTAAATTGGTTTCCCAAAAGGAAAAAATTAAAAAATTTAACAAAATGAAAATTTTAGTTTTGTGGGATAATTTGTTCGCTCTTGAGGATATTATTTTTAAATGTTCAAAACCAATTTAAAGTTGTTTTTCGGGTTTTTTTTTTTTTCTTTTTGCAAAAATTTTTTTTTACTTGGCCCTTTCTTTTAGAAAAAAATTTTTTTTCTTTTTTTAAAAATTTTCCCTTTATAGGGGTGGTTTTTTTCCCCTTTTATAGTTAAAAATTTTTCGTGGGAAGCAAGTGGACCTTTTGGTTTTTATCCGGTTTTAAAATTTTTTGGAAAATTTTTTGTGAATTTTTTTTTTTTCGGAAAAAAAAAAAAAATTTCGGGTATTTTTTATTTCAAATGCCCAAAAATTTAAAAAAATTTTCCCCTTTTCCCAAAAGCGTAAAGGCTAAAACTCAGGTTTTAAAAACCGGGGTTTCTCAAAAAAAAAATTTTAATATTTCAACTATTTTTAAAAAAAATTTGTACAACAAAAAAGGTTTTTTTGTTTTTTTTGAAATACATTTTTTTGGAAATTTACAGATTTTTTATTAAGTTTTTGCAACAAATTTCCACGCAAACCAAAATTTAAATTGGGGTTTTAAAAAATTTTTAAAACAAATTAATTTCAAACCTTTGAAAAAAATTTTTACCGAGACCACCCCTAACCCAGACAAAAAGTTTTTTCTTCAATAATTGGTTTCAAAAAAGGGACCGGCAAAAAAGGAAATTTTCAAAACATTTTGGAAGGGGCGAACAATTTCAAAAAATTTTCCCAAAACTAAATTCGGTTTTTACTTACCCCCAAAAAACAAGATTTTTATTCGGAATTGTTCAAAAAGGGAGAAATGTTAAAAAAAATTAAAACAAATTTTTTTTTAAAATTTGGTTTTTTTATAATTTTAAAAGGTTAAAAAAATTTAGGTTTTTTTTAATTTTTGTTTAATAAAAGAAAGGAACAAAAAACTTTTAAATTTTTAATTTTAGGGATTTTCAAAAAAAGTGAATAAAATGAGTTCAAATCCAATAGAAATAAAAAAATTTAAATTCCTTGTATAAAAGGCCTGTCGAAAAAAGGGATGAATTTTAAAATATGGTTTTTAGATAAACGTTAATAAATTTATTTGTTTTTTGATTTTGAGGGATTCTTTTTTTTGAAAAATTTGGGGGGTGGAAATTTAAACAAATAAAATAAACCCCTCCCCTTATTTTTCCAGAGTTTGAGGAAGTAATAAAAATATAGTTTGAAGCACGAAATACTAATTCTCAACAATGTTAGAATAATATTAGAGTCCAAATAATGAGCACTTTCTACTTCCACTGCACACTCCAGACAAATAGTCTTTTCTTCCATATAATATATAGGTATAACATAAAACAAGTCTGCAGACTTACAAAAGGAACACAAAAAATGTGAATTATAACAAGAATGTGAGCTATTCCAAAATCTGAATGAATGTGATTGTTCAGTTCCCCCCTCAACTACATCGTCTACTATAACTATATTTCACAATACACCTAATGTGACGGATCTTACTACTTATATTCCCTCGCAAATATCATTTCATATGATTTAGCCTGATTAACGAGAATTACAGAACTCTTACAAAAGCGTTTAGAACTCCATCATACAATGATACATTATTCCAAAGTAGCCATTATATCTTACAATTAGGATTTTTATTAGTAATTGTCAACATTTGTAATCATCCATTTATGGATTCTGTTTAATGTTACGTTCATATCAGACAATATGTCTCGCATGCAAAGGCTAACAAAAATACTCTGTACCATGACTATATAACTTAAATTCAATCGCGTATCAGGGGTTACAAACAATATAGATGTACATAACATCGCAGAACATTCAAATACTGACTGATATTCGAAATAAAAGTACCAGATCATACAATGTCCTTGATGATAATAGTCCAGCCTTGTCGACAACAAGCCGGTTACTCCGAATTTTGCAATCTACTGATGCTCTTTTAATTGCAGGTCAGATATCCGTTGCAACTGAAACTTCTATACTTGTCTTACCTGGTGATGGTTTACGAGGCCAGACTTGCTGTCGTGGCTAATATTTGATAAATGCTTGGGTGCGTCGAGCATTAATCTGAAGATAAGAATAACACCCCATCCACGTTCATTTGTGGAATTTTATCGAGTGGATATTTATTGCCGCTGAGAAATTAAAATAACATCTAAACCATGCTGGAATTAAAGGAAGATTCCTCCGTTTAATTCAAAAATGTTGAAATCGGTCAAGATAATTTAGTCAACGTCAGGTAGATGCCCGATGATTAATACACCGGTAAATTTAAGTGTTGAAACTAAGATAGGCAATAAAGACTTTCTAAAAACACTGTCACTTGCCCATATCGACAAATGTTGTCAGGGCACTAATCAGCATTCTGAAGACACCAAGCCCATATTACATGCTTGATTATTGGGCTCGCCAGCGAGGCATTATAGAGTCTGTTTTCATTGTTAAAAAACGAGATCACATATGCTTACGTGAATGAATGCCTATCTACATTATTGATCTCTTCTTCGTCTGTGTATTAATGACAACCAGTTTTGATCTTGCAGTAACGATCTTCATTGGGAGACAGACTGATAAAAATAATATTTAAACATAACCACGGTGTTGAATATACCCTTTGTTACTGGGTTTCCACTTTTAAACTGACAGACAGATACAACTGAATAGAGGCGCTTGATATCTCTTATTCAATCGTAGACGTTACCGGACATAAATGTAACCGTGAATCGGCAGAAAAAAATTACATCAGAAGAACACACAAGTGCATTATGATCGATAAGTTTTATAACCCCTCTATTACTCCGATATTTGTAAGAATCTTCAACAACTTCTCCCGTTATTGTTCCATTAACAATTTGAGTTTCCATTCTGCATTCCATCGCGGTAACGTCCCCGAATTTAGCGCAATCGCACATCACACGAGCTTCCCATTAATATATCTTTTCGCTGCTCTGCTCTTTAAACCTAATGCTACGTACTGCACTGGTAAATGCTCAGGAAAATGACTAGCCATGCAATCAATCGTAGCACGGAACAAATGTTATCAAAAGTGTAACTTTTTTTAATCCAACTCAGGAGCAGTTGGATCGTCTAAAATAATAAGTTGCTTTAACAAGCCAGAAAGCACGATCTTTCTGAAGCAAAATCTTCCTTAACGAAAAAAGAAAATTAAAATATATCGGTTCATTATTTGGTAAAGAAAAATGTTTTTGATGAAATACAGCTATACTTTACATACTTGTTCTATCCTGTCTTCTATCACCCATTGTCGTTGATGCTTGTGAGAATTGAATTCTGAGGAAGTATCTATTGTAGAGGAAGCATATCAATAATACCTCTAACCAGCTTATCGTTCGTACAACTATCATTGATTTCACTTGGCGTCCCTGGTCGATGTACTTCGTCGAATAATCGTAGGAAATGTCATTAACTTAAAATTTGTCATTTGCTTCATGACAATATTTAGAGAGGTCTTAAAATTAGTATGCAAATTTTACTATCAATTACGTAATAAGAGGTTATATTTGGGATCATCCGTGGAAGTCCTGAGCAGTAATCAGTGGTAAATTGTCATTATTTACATTTATACGTTAATTAAGGGATATCAAAAGTAAGTGCTTACAAAAGACTATAGTTTTCCATTCATTCGTGTTGATCGCTTGCTATTTATTCCGAACGCGCTGAGACTAAGATTAAATGAAATCTGATGAAATTATTTTCAAAATCGTAAATGGTGTATGCATCAAATTACAGAATAAAGATGATGTTAATGTAAGCAATCAGATTTATGAAGACTCCTTTTTAACAAATTCTTCCAGTTTTGTTTTTCATTTTTATCTCTTGTTTTCTGTGTGTGTTTATGCGTTTGTGCTACTATTTCGCTTGAAATTTATACTTCTTTTCCTAACAAATGTCGAGGCTTCCTCATTTTCTTTTACCAGAAGAATAGCAGATGTAATACAGTAAACCAGAGATGCCAATTCATTAAAATTCATTACAATGCATCGGAATACACAAAGAATATGGCCTAAACCGTTGTTGTTATAAACTGTACGATTTTAATAATAATAATAATAATAATAATAATAATAATAATAATAATAATAATAATAATAATAATAATTGCACTAACATGCCAATAACAATTGTATCATGATAAAAAATCATCCTTGCGTTTTAGTAGTCAACACCAACTTTTATTATCTTAATATACGGAAATCAAATAAGTAATCAAAGAATCCCCGAAGTACAACATTTCTTTATTGTCTTTCATGATTCGTTAATATACCTAAGTTAACAATAATAAATCATTTATCGCTTTCTGTACAGGAAAGAAAATGGACAGCAACACAAAGATTTCTACACCTGAATGCTATGACACACCCCTGGTATCTCGAACGTCAGAATCACCTAGATCCGGACTTGGTATACATGAACTAATATATTCGCAAAATATAATAGATTTGAATTTCAATATTCAAAGTATAAATTGTTAAATATATAAATTTTAATATCATAACGTTAACATTTCTCACGCAATGTGGATTCCGATTGCGTAGAAAAGCTTCATATTTAACTGTAGTCCCTTTAAAATGAATGTTCTCATATTATTACGAAGTTCAGAAAGAAATGCAATGAGTGTAGCGCTGTATTCCTAATCAATTAATGTACTACATTGAAATAGTATCACCACTAAATTATTCACTCTTTAAATCATAATGAATGAATATGCATTTATGCTGCTATTATCACGCTGACAAATCTGAACAAAGAGATCGGATTAAATAACACGTCAATGGATGTAGTTTTGTATCATAATGTCTCTATACAAATATGTTCCAAAATGCTATCTTCCAGACATATTATCACATGGCGTTATTTTTTAGGTCATGTTTTACGCTCATATATGAATTTAACCAATGATGTTTACATCTTCTTTGTCAGAATCGACCGTAGATCTTTCCGTTCTCCTAGCTGTTGTCGGTCCATTTTCTACTCTACTTGTAGCCAGTATACTTTTGAATATATGCCTTATCCGAAAGGGGCGAAGGTAAGGTGCAAGAAAACTACATATAAATTGTCCAAAGTTCATAAGTATTTCGTGCTCGCTGACTTAAATTTACAGATTTGTAAATTCTGGTAAACTCGAATAATACTCCTGCAGATTAAACATCTTTTGAATGTTTAGAAAATAGTTTCTTCGTCAACTTGTGCAATTAAATTGCACTTTTTATCAGGTATACTAAATGTAAAAGATTTAAACCAATATAAGGACTGCATTTAGCGAAGATATTAATAGCAATTTCGTAAAAGAGATTTTCATTTGTAATGTAAATGAATGATGAATAATTCCTACACTAAATACGGTGCGCCATCAAAGTATTTAATATAACAATGTGCGCAAATTTCACAAATTAATTCAAATGTTACGAGATCGTTCCATCGCTCCATTACTTTAAAATTATATATACGTACCAATATAGATATATATATATATATATATATATATATATATATATATATATATATATATATATATATATATATATATATATATAATTATTTATAGGTTATTGCATTTGTATGGGAATATATGAACGAGTTTTTTTTTCGAAAGGTTATGCTGCACAACCTTGGGAGTGCAGTATATCCATTCGACAAAACTCGTTCATATTTTCCCATGCAAATACAGTAAATGTTTCAATATATGCTTTTTTATTTTCCTTTTTCCGTTGCTTAAATATATAAACAAAAAAACCTACAATAAACAAAGTAACCTAATGTAAGCCGTATTTCAAACTAAATATACAAACTTAGCTGCATCATTGCACAACACTAATAATGCGCACGTAACTCCGCCCTGACAAAGTGACGTTGGTTGGGCGCTACACGCAAGTTTCGAAAGAAAATGGCAATTGGTCTACTTAAAATTGAAATTTGGAGTAATGTTGTTAAATAATACGCATTGCAAAAACTTTTCCATCTGATATGAATACCTTTTATTATTTTTGTCTATTCGACGAAATTTTATGATTACCGTCTGGATTTATCTACATGAAGTAACATACATCATATTCAGGCATTTGGCATTCGAGTTTCTTTTGTGTTATTGAATGATTCAGGTCATACTGTGGGAATATTATGAAGCCTTTCAATCGCAATTATTAAAAAAGATGCTGTAGAATGTACTATTTATTTCATTTTGAGTGCATTATGGAGGATGTCACTGCACTTGGAATATACTCGAAATTACATACAATTTCTAAATTTGCAATCAACCATGAGAACCCATGACATTGTTCATGTAATTCGTATTGTCAGAACTACGAAATTGTAATCTGAATAGATTCTGGGTGCAAACTTTGAAGCATTATTTTGCCGTATTTATTACCAGCTATAGAAAGTCATATATGTCTTATATATTGCGTGTTATTGTGTTGACCAAGTCTGGCTTCTATATCAAGCCTAAATCTGACACACTATATTAAAAAAGTTAACGCGGGATGTGATATTGGTGATATTTTGCAGTCCATGCTTTAGACTAGTTCATTTATAAACAAACTTAATCAACCAAAATGTAGAGCGTCTACCACATGAGTCTATATTATTTGTTTACAAAGTAGTTCATAATTTACTGTTGGGCACTGTTCTTGCACGTGAATGCAGTATGGAGGTGTTTAATATCGGGACATAATGAACGACTCTGATAACGTAAATTCCAAGGAGAAAATAAAGATAATCTCATAAATAAACTTTAAAGTGAACAACTTTATAACATTTCTCATATCCTTTCTCAGTGAAGAAATCTTTGATTTCAGTCAAGGTCATTTCTGTTCTATATGGGAAATAATATTTTGTCAATTCGTATTTTCCAGAGGATTGACCCTCTCCCTAGATTTAGATTTGCGTAGCAGTTGAGCTTATTGACACATGTTATTATAGTTATAGTCTGTCACAATTAATGTCTTCGAAGCTGAAAGGTATTTTGTTGTTGCTCATCAAACTTAAATTTTCTATGTTCAGGAACTAATAATTTGTTTTCCCTTGGAAAAACTGGTATTCATTCGAACTGTTGAACAAAGACAGTTATTGGAAGTTTTCCCGTATTATAAAACCGGATTATTAGTCTTAGTGAATAAACAAGGAAATGATGACACATCACACAGTCAATGGGTTATAGAGGACGTAATTGTATTCCATCTCTGGATCTGAACTGTGATTCACTTAGGACATTTTCTATTGAAAGGAATTATATTTATTACTTCTAGGATTAATTTCTTATTAGAGTCATTAACCGACCGCCCCGTCCCTTTTTTGTATTTTTACCTAGGTTTTCTAGGAATATAAATTCTTTATTAAATTATACAAAGCTTGTTGGCTTCACTCATTTTTACATTACTTTAGCACGAGCCTAGACAGGTAAGAATATATATATATATATATATATATATATATATATATATATATATATATATATATATATATATATATATATATAGTGTATACAAATCATATGGCGAATAACAACTTTTTCAAGCGCACTGGATCCACCAAGGGATCACGTGTGTCAGGGATTGATTAAAATAAATGCAATAAACTGACGCCGAACAGTGCGAAACTAGTAACTAACTAGCCTGAGCGCTTTCGACTCTTCATGAGTCTTTTTCTAGGGCAAATACAAAACATATATAAGACAAACAAATAAACACAAAACCGTTGTGTTTATAAACCTCTACATGGTTGTCTCCACATGGGTTAAAACTATAAACACAGCCATCTTGTACAGACTTGTTGCGTATACTCAAAACAGTGTATAATTACCTAAAAGTCTACAAGCCAAAGCGACATCTATTTTTACTTTATGTACATTTATGCAACGCAGATTATATCCCGGATATTTGATTCTATACCGGCTATTCATATAGTAAAAATTGAAGAATACCAAGAAGATTTAGAAAAAGTTAAACTCTACTAGGACATAGTTTTCTTTTTCTAGTATTCTTGGTTTAGACCGCTTGGTTTCAATGTTCGAAGGCGGCGTATCCAGTATGATTCCTTTTCCTTCCTGGTTTCGGAAATCCAGCTGTGGTTGTTAGCAATAGCAATAAGTGTTATATCACTGAAAGTGTGGCCAGGGGAGGAGAAGTGTTCTGCGACCGGGCTATCAAACGCTGAGAGTTACTTGGCGAACCATTAAACCCGAACTGCATCAGCTTGTATTATAAAGCTAGTCATGAGTCACAAATACCCTTTCTGTCAGAGGAATTTACCAAATCCTTTCCGAACGTGAAATTTGATGACATAATTGACATTTTCAATTTTTATCAAATTAATAATCGATTCTTCGTAATGTAAATAAGCGTTTTGGTCATTCTGTTCACTTTCATATTACCAGTGTACATACAGAAAGTTTTATCTGGTTTTGGAACAAGTATTCATGGCGAACTCCGATCACTTTTACAGGGCTCTATACAATCTTTATACAGGCAATACTATATTTCCATTTCCGAGTAATCCCGTTTGAGAGAGTGCATCCTGTATGAGTGTTGGTTTCATTGGTATGAACATACAATTATTCAACGACATTAACTGTTTTGTCCATGGCAGAACATCTGGAAACAAGTGTTCATATTCGAACAATAACTGTTTCTGCTCACTCCTTCTTGTTGTTGCAAATGCAAACATGTATGGTCCACATGTTTTATAATTTCAGAATTGCGTATATTTGTTGCTGCAAAATCAGTAGAATCCGATTAATTTCCTTCAATTGAATCCTTTGCGAGTGGGTCAGGCACAATTAAATTGATTACCAGTCTATTTTTCTCAATATGCTGATACTCTATTAATTTATTTAGATCATTAATGTAACTCATTCATTTTTGTTTATACTCTGTGAGGGCCGTAATGCTTAATTTGAAGACACACTTGAGGAATGAACAAGTGAAAATGAACTATATTACAAGTCACAAACGTTCTATCCATTAAACGTTTTGTTGAAACCATGATTTTACATTTGACTTGGATTGATCAGTGCCATATTTAAGCATAACAAGCTTGAGAATTCCAGACTTCAATTTTGACCTTTATTTAGATTGTACAGGATTTGGGAAGGTCGAAATGGTTTTGTAAAAGAACTTTACCAAAGCTTGTATTTGTGTAAGTTTTTTTATTACTCAAAGTGAGTTAAGAACATGTGATAAGCTTTGTTTATCTATAAATGACCAGCTAGAGAAGTTTCATAGGCCAGTCTAAGTATTTCCTGTCTGGAGGGATGTTGAAGTACAATTTGGTTGTTCACTGACAATTTTTCACCAGCTAGTATTTTGGGAAGTCTCCATATTCTCATAAGAACTCCATTTTCAATGAAATAACAGACATATACTTTAGTAGCTTCTGTTTTAATAATGGCCCTATGAAACGAACAAAAGGTCTGATGATCTTGTTTTCCTGTATGACGATAAGTGATTGTCGTTTATCACGCTGATTAGAAATAAGACAATAGGTAACTAAATTTGGAATACTGTAATCAATACCCAATAACAAGTGAACATTTCCTCATCAAAAGCCTGCCCAATACATGTGCCACCTAAAGGAACACTTTCCTTATCCGAATAATTCTTAAGTGATTTTTTCCCATAGCTGTAGCAGCTGCAAAAGCTGTTTATAAATCAGGGAATTTTTTTCAATATGATCATCTTTCTGATGCAAATATATCTTTTCCTCTACAAATGGATTTACCAGAATCTTAACTCCCGCTAGGTAGTTGCCTAGCAACAAATGAATGCCCTGAACGGCAAAAGAATAACACTATTCCTACTGTCACTTGTCCTGAAACTAGGTCTGATGACGTATTTACAGAATGGGGAAGAACATTAACAGAGGTGCACTCTACTCCCTGAATAAAAGCATTCTGATTAGAAGATGAATACTCCGATAAAGGCAATGTAGCTGATAAAAAAAATCTGTTCATAGAGATAAGATTGGCCGAATCACCCAAAAGTGATATAGAACCCCTCGACAGGGGTTTGTTAGACCCAGCAAATATATTGTTTTCAATACATGGTTTGACGTTTACTGTTAAAAATAAGAGCATTTGTGTCTATCTTGATTATGATGCTTATATATCAATTTTACGGAATCAAAAATAATGTGTTATTTCTTCTTACAATATATTCACTTATTTGAATTGAGTTAATCAAAAGCTTGATTTTCAAAGCATGAAATGTATGGATCAATAAATGATTGTCATCAGCAAAAAGCAATATTTTGCGACGTTTCAACCTGATGCTCTTCTAGTTGAATCTTAATATCTCTAGGAACAAGGTTTCTGAACTAGTAAGTAAGACAAGCTTTTTGCGATTTTCATATTCTTGTTCAATTTTTTTGACTAAGAACCATCTCTTAAATGAACGCTCTTATTCTCTTGCGAATATGCCTAGCTCCTTTCTTTTAGTTTCTAATGTTTTTCACTAAAGTGTCAGAGACTAGCTCATAACCCTTTATGATGCATGTTTAGGCACAGCATAGTCAGCACATTGCTAATTTGGCTGTGAATTGTAAATATCGCTAGCTTCACCAACAATTACACACTGTAATACCTGAGTCTCTTGCTCCATTGGCAATTTCATATTTTTAGAGACCTTTTGAAATCTTGAAAAATATCTGACTGATTCTTTTTATATGAAAGAAGGCACGAACCTAATATTCATTGAAATAGCAAAACTTGAATATGAATGTGAAGTCGAAACACTACTTTAACTTACCAGCACTATTCTTTCACTCTAATTTGAAATTCACTTTCATCCTGCACCCATTAAATTGCATCTGTCTCTTTCTCCTCCTTCTCAGATTGTTACAGCATCTGGTTTTCGTTTTCTCTGCCATGTCTTTCGTTCCTCTTTCGCGACCTGTAACTATTTATCTTTCTCTATTTCCTCTCTTTCTCTATCAGTTTGCAACTCCAATTACTTCTATTATATCTGTAAATGCATTTGTTTTTTATCTTTCTCACATTGCAGCTGCATTTGCATTTGTTTATCCTCTTCATCTTTATGTAATTAAATTTTTCTTTCCTTCAATTTTAATTCCTTATCCTTTATGTCAGAATCCGATACATATTTACCCACCGAAGCCAACACATTTTGATCCATAAAAGTCTTCCCAACCAATACAGGATCAAATGCCATTTCTTTTGTACTTTGTTAAAGAATGTTTTGCTTCAGAAAGGTCGTATTTTCTGGCAAGTTCAAAAACTCCATCTATTTTTCAAATGATTAAACTCATCTTGAGTGATATAATACTTATCGCTATTGCCAACAACCACAGCTGGAGTTCCGAAACCAGGAAGGAAAAGGAATCATACTGGATACGCCGCCTTAGAACATTGAAACCAAGCGGTCTAAACCAAGAAGACTAGAAAATGAAAACTATGCACTAGTAGAATTTAACACTTTTTTTTTTTAAATCTTCTTATCCTTCAATTTTTACTATAAGAATAACCGGTATAGAACCAAATATCCGGGATATAATCTGCGTTACATATGTACACAAAGTAAAAATAGATGTCGCTTTGGCTTGTAGACTTTTAGGGAATTATACAACGTTTTCAGTTTCCGCAACTAGTCTATACAAGCTGGTTGTATTTATAGTTTTAGCACATGTGAAGATAGAAATGTAGAGGTTTACAAACGCAACGTTTTTGTGTTTATTTGTTTGTCGTAACTATGTTTTGTATTTGCCTTTGAAAAAGACTCATTAAGAGTCGAAAGCGCTTAGGCTAGTTAGTTGCTAGTTTCGTACTGTTCGTCGTCAGTTTATTGCATCTATTTTAATTAATACCTGACAAACGTGATCCCTTGGTGGATCCAGTACGCTTGAGAGGGTTGTTATTCGCCATATGATTTGTATTCTTTATATATATATATATATATATATATATATATATATATATATATATATATATATATATATATATATATATATATATATATATATATATGTGTGTGTGTGTTGCAAGAGTGTTGTATGAGTGTATGTGTGTGTATGTGAGTGTGTGTCAGTATATTCTCTCCGTCTCTTTTAGAATACAAACAGAGAACACTACAGAGATAGCATATACAAATCTGACTTCACACGAAGTTGAGCGCGAGAGATATGACATTCGATCCAGGGTGACTAACATAGAACTCAGAAATGTACTAGAGACACACGGTAATATCTCCTCCTCGACGGTATCTTACACATCACCGATTCAAGACCAGGAGGATGGATACATAACACCAATTTCAGCTGGAGCAAATGCTGTATACGATTATGTGGAATGATTCCAAACGTAGAGAGGAAGAGAAAGATAGAGTTTTGACGTAACGGGAATAGGTACAGTGTGATTTAAGCTGATGCTTCACCTATTAGTTTAATGTGTTAGTTTTTCACGTTACCGACAGAAAGCCAAGTGTTCATTTTTTATTATCGTTTCTGAATGAAGATAAACTACGTACATGCTTATCACATGTCATGTTACAAATGGGTTTAAAAATAATTATTACTTTACAGGCTAATAAAGGTGTTAGTTTTATATTATTTGTAAGAGAAACATTAGATAATTCTCGCAGTTAATTCAGCTAGTGAGAAGTCAGATGGATTATTAATATATTATATTATTGATATTAATTTTGCAGTTATCTTATTTCTTCATTAAACACTAGTGGTATTTGTATTTTCATTGGATATGGTTTATGTATGAGATTATTGGTTAATATTTGTACACAAAATAATATAGTAAATGTGGTAGTGGTAGTGTAGATATTGATAAATGATATAATCAGATATAATATATGAGTGCTGAAAATACAATCAAAAGGAACGAATTTGGAAACTGGATTTTTTCTATAGTTACTATATTTGATGCTGTTTTCACCTAATTATCGTTGGTAATGTATTATTCATTTATCTGCTTTGGCTGTTATATAATAATGAGACTACAAATTTAGATAAATACTTAATTTAATAATCGTGACTTTTTCAATACCAATTATACTTGCTTTAGCAGCGAATCATTCTAATTGCCTGTAAAGAATTAATTTGGACTTACTACCCACCTTTGTTTAATATTCTGTGCATTTTTATCTGGTTTTATTAAGTTTGATAGTGTATTAGATGACTCTAATGACCTGTTGTCTTCACTATTTATCAATAACTGTAAAGGCGGTTTGGTTTATGTTGCTCAGTATACGGTATTTATTTGTGGATAACAGCTATTTAGTACATGGGGCGATAGGATATGTGTAATAAGTTTATTCACACATCCGCATCCTGAACGACGTTAATATATGGAGTGAGAGTTTGATTACACAATTTATAAAATTAATGGTTCTGGTGCAAATTTCATTTTAATGTCCTTGGCAGACATTTGCGGAGATTGGGAAAAGGTCGGTGCCCACCTGCGTAAATTTGGCGGACCGTTTTTCTTTGTCAAAGCTTCTGGTGTCTTTCATCAATACTGTTTGCAGGATTGTAAGTAAGCTTCTTGACATAAGCTACTTCAATGCTCAGTAAGGATAAAATTCTGTTCACTGTTCCAATTGTAAATAGTGTGGAGGTGCTGAAGGGTAAATGGGAATTGTGCTCCTTGTTATGTCTCTTATCATATTACCTAGATAATTTGTTCGAGCTTCTCGAGGTGGACAAAGAATAGTTGCAAATGCGTAGTTAGGCCACACTCAAAGACATAATTGTACTAAAATAGTCAAGACAGTGTCTTTTCAGAAGAAGAACTACATCCATTTGATCCACATATCTTTGAGAATTTAAACCATCGATGGAACGTAGACACGTTATGTTTATAGACACAACTTTAAATTGTTCATCTTGCCCGCTTTTCGAACTATTTCTGTAAGCAAATTTAAAAAATAGATACTTTGACACTGGGATAATCATCATTGCACTCACGTCCCTTGGGTGACGCAAACCGATTGTGCTAGCTGTGTTTTAGTTCCGTATTCAATCCACTACATGTTAGGCATATTGCAGAATATATTATATTAATTTTTAAAGTGCGCTGTTAGTTGAGATTGTCATTCCTATCATATCAGAAAAAAATGTGTGAAGTTTTATATATCTGTGTTGACTAGATATGTGGCCATTATTGATTACCAATAAAGATTTATAAATTCCATATGTTTATTTTGGGAGTATCCATTATGTTCACTTTGTGAAAAATCAACTGTTGTTGTCTTTCATAAAAAGACTTATTTGGAAACTAAAAGCATTATCTACTCTTCAGCATCACCGCTTGATAGACTACATTACAACATGTTCACTAAAATAGTGTTCTTGTCCTATTACTCTTTTCTGTACGACCTAATGGTAGGTATATGGTTATGGCCTTTTATAAACTTCTTGAAAAAGTCGAAACGGGGTATATCAAGGTTGGATTCCTTAATGTTTCACTACCTGCCCAACGCTTTGGTGCATTTTGTATAACTCATTAACGCTAGAGACTTGGTTTGTGTGAATGGTGTTTAGATTTATTCACAATTTGTTTTCAAAGGCATGTTTAATAAATAGAATTCGTCTGTAAGTACGCTCAACCTCCGCTTCTTCTTTTGGAAACAGAATCCATCGTTGTTCTTAGCTACAAAATATATATATGGGTTTGCGACAATGTGCAAAAGCAGCAAGATCTTCATTGTTCTTACATCGTCTGGTATTAAGAATTACTGTCACAGAATAAGGCAAAAAATAACTTTGTTTCACCTTATTACGATTAGCTCATTTTTGTCAAACATGGGTACTACGTTACCTAGGGCTGATACTTGTTTTTAGTTAAGCAACTAATATAGCATGTATCTGTCATTTATTATTTGTATCAAGAGACACAAAGAGTACGGTATGCATGAGCTTTTTACCCTCTCTAATTGACAAATTGTTCATTAAGATCTTGTCAAGGGGTTTACGTTCTCCATTTTGTTCTACAGTCATAGGGGTATATGTTAAATTTTTAGTTTTTCTTTACATGTATGGCACATTCATTTGTATTATCATATCGTGGAATGGTGTCTTTACCACTAGGCGGATTTGAAACGTTACCTTTAGAATTGTTTGATGTTGTTATTAAGTGCTTAATTTAGTAGAAAGTATCTGTAGATTTTAATTCCGTACCTGTTAATATGATTAGTATGGTATTATCTTAGCTGCGCGTGTGTGTCCGGGTATATCAGAATGTCAGTCTCCCCGTCTGTATGTCTGTATGGGTGTAAAAGCAAGTGTGACCATCAAGGTCATACAAAGATGGAACTGCTGACCTGAAAACTTGTGAACATGGTGGATCTAGGAAGGGTGTGTATGGCCAATACAAGTGTTTATGAATCCAATAAACTAGGAGAACTATGTTTTTTTGACAATTGACACCTAAACCAGGTCACAATGTTTCGATCGCAAGTTTTTACAAATATATATATATATATATATATATATATATATATATATATATATATATATATATATGTGTGTGTGTGTGTGTGTGTGTGTGTGTTATAATTGGTAATGAATTGTACAAGCTACGTAAATGACTGAGTCACGAGTCATGTATTTAGTACACTTGTTTAAATTAAATTGAAGATGTTTTAATAAATAAAATTGTGTTATCTTCATTACATGAGATTATATGAATCTTACCTTCAGTTTTGAATATAAGAAGCACGTTTTTGTTTTTCCATTTGTGAAAAATGTTTGTGTTAAGTAATCAAATGAATTATATATATATATATATATATATATATATATATATATATATATATATATATATATATATATATATATATATATATATATATATATATATATATATATATATATATATATATATATATATATATATATATATATATATATATATATATATATATATATATATATATATATATATATATATATATATAAGTTTTCTCTAAATGTTTCGGTAAAGTACAAACTATATACTGGTCAAAAGAAAATATGTTGAGTCAAGGTCCCAATTATAGACAGATGTAAATGCTAATATTTTAAGTCATTAAATGTGTAACAAACAGATGAAAAAACAATTATAATTTTTATTCAATGAACTTTCAATTCATTTTCGTACAATACAACTCATAGCAACTTACAGCCCTCAATATTTCGGGAATAAAATTCAAAATGATCTTAAATTTCATAGCACATTTTCACAAGATAAAATATTCCCAATGTATTCCAGCTGTATTGAATGTCCTGAAAGAAAACAATCACACAATTCATTATTTCTTTGAAAGAAGTCATAATAATTCAATGTAGTGTGTGTAAGATTAACCATTAATGTGCACAGTATTAATTGCAACAAAGGCTTTTAATAATTAATTCCTTTTGAAGTCAACAACACAACTGCAAACTCAGGTCCATCTAAACTGGATTAATAATGTACTTTTCATCTCTTTTTGGTCCATACTTCCACATGATCTACTTCACATGTATGATTCCAAATGCAACTGCTATTCTTGCAGTTTCGGTAAACATTATGTTTAGAAACTAGAAACAAACGCAAACGTTAGCACTTAATGTAATAAATATATATCACAGTAAAAAGAATAAATCTTGTTGATTAACTTCACCAGTTTCTCATGTTCAAGATCAGGTAACTGCATTTTTAATGAGATTTTACAAATTATTCCATTTACCTATACAGCCATTTATCAAACTGAAATCACCAATTAATAACAGTTCTGAATGAAATTAGTATACTTGATACGAAAATCCTAAAATGATGTACTTGATAGAAAAATGTTCATTTACTATCAAAAATGCGTTATCAGTTAAAAAATTAAAATGAATTCAATATCGGATTACAAGGTTTATCTGAGTACCTACACTCACATAAAAGATGATGAAATTTTATAAAGGTGTCAATTTATTTTTAGAGACATACTTTGATGGATTAATATGACTACCCGAAGAACACGTGCGACTCCTTTTTTTGTTTTGTTTTAACTGAGGGATGTATGCGGTGGTGGGGTTATGATAAAAGTTATTTGATATGTTGGAAAAAGTAGTTGTACCTCTATAGCTTCATGTAGTTACATTTACTTGCAGATTAATGTGATGTGTCTACAAATATTAGGAGTTTTCTCCCTTGATCTTCAGAGTTACATACATATGGAAAAACATACAACGAAATTGTTACTAATTCAGTTTGTTTATGAGTCAAAAGGCAAGATATGGAAGTGTCTAATCACTAGTGCAGAAAAAGTCTTCTATGTCATATAAGTTTATCCGATGATATCACGTCAAATAGAAAATAAAATAGAT